>VWZI01008216.1:1487064-1497522 GCA_013396835.1 Psilopogon haemacephalus
GTGGGAATGGCACCAACAGACCTTGAAAATCAGCTTGAATTGAAGCATTATTCTGCCAGGCAATGGCTATGTAATGTTCTGCTTCGTCTCCACACAGATGCATTATGCATCTTCTCAGGAGAATGGACTATTCACAGAGCTAAGGATGTAGACCCTAATGAAGGTACTCAAATGTGGTCCAGCTTCACAGAGAACAAATATGCAGCTCCATTCTATGTTGACCATATCTCAGCTACTGTGCACTGGAGTACTGCCTGTCAGCAACCTGTTGGGATATTTTGGGATACAAAGCCTCTCCCTAAGGCTTGGTTCTGAAGGAAAGGAAAACTTATTTCTGTGGGATGGAAGCATTAAGACATACCTCTGTAGTGGGTTAGCAGTTCCCTGCCCCCCCCTACCTTTTATAAACCCCGGCTAAAACTCAGAAAACACTGGAAGTTAATAAATGAAGCTTTATATTTACAGCAATGCACAATATACAAGCAAATATTTACAAGATATAACAGATATTTACAGAAATATACAGTGAAAAGGTAATACAGACACCACACCCCACCCGGAGACCAAAATCCCCAAGAGAGGGTAACCAAACTCCCCCTACCACCTTTCCCCCCTTCCCCAGTCTTATCTCACCACCAGTTGATGCTGCAGATAAGCTGAAGACCGGTCAGAGGGATTAGTGGCAAGAAGGAGTTAGTAATTTTAGTAATTTTACTCTGAATTAGCTACCAAGGAGAGACAAAAAGGGATCATGCCAGAGAAGTAGCCACTGCCAGACACAGACAGAAGCAAACTGCTAATCTGGTTGTTTTGAGAACAGTTCTTAAAACAATTTTTTTTTCTTTCTCAGTAAAACTCAGTGAAGTGACACACTGTGTTTAACTCTCTCTCAGCCAATAGTCTAATTTCTCACTCAAATTCTCCAATTAGCTCAAACCAGCTCAACCTCTAACAAGCCTTTGGGCTACTGAGAGATTAACACCCTCAGGTTATGATCACTATGTCATGATGCCACCCTTAAGTCTGCATGTAGCCACAGCGTCTAGTTGTCTTCTTGCAAACCAATAAAACACACCTCAGAGATACCAGAAATCTTTATAACTAAAAGGAAAATTCTGCACTTCTGCATGGGATTGCAGTATATGTGTGCTTAAGTAGGAAATGAAAGCCATAAAATAACATGTAGCATAAACTAATAGAATCAGTCAGGGCTGGAAGAGACCACAAGAATCATCTAGTTCCAATGTCTCTGCCATGGGCAGGGACACCCTACCCTAGATCAGGCTGGCCACAGCCTCATCCAGCCTGGCCTTAAAGACCTCCAGGGATGGAATCCCAACTACCCACCCTGGACAGCCCATTTCATGACCTCACCACTCTCATTCCTACGCAGGTGAGTATGATTCATACCTGCACAACAGCAACAAGAACCTCTGCAACAGCACCAGTGTACTGGAGATGGTGCCTGGTTATATATTCAAGTATCAACATATGGGGAGTTCAGGAAAGTTTTTAAGATTTCCCCCACTGATATGAGTACTACATTTAAGTGAAATATTTTGAAGGCCTAAATATGTCAATATTTGTCTTGTAGGCAAATTAAGGATACCACTGTATAAGACATTTCCTGATGGTCACAGTAGCAGAAGCATGGACCCTACTCTTCCATCAATGCACACTCAATGTTTCTGTTGAATTAAATATGAGTTACATGTACATAAAGACTGATGCAGTCTGTTTTAATTAGTGTGAAAATGTCAAGTCCCTCTATACAGTGCAAGCCTAAAAACAAGACAGTTAACCCCTTCATTATTATTGAGCATTGTACACAAGGTAAAAATACCTTAGAGGAATCAAGTGATTAAAATTGCCCATTAAGTACAAAGTTACTATGAAAACAGGTGTCCAAAAAAAGAAAAAAAATCCTATCCAGTATTTAAGAAAACAAAGGGAAGTCTTTCAAAACTGGCCTGAATTTATCCCGTCAAATCCATTGTTAACCAAGTGGTCATATATTCAATATTATAATCAATGTTGGTTTTCATTGATCTGAAAAAAAACCAAACAAAAACAACTCCCACCACTTAGGGCAGTTAATTTCTATGGGAACTAAAAAAAAAATATTGAGCTTGTCCAGGAACTCCACTGTTTTCAGTCCACAATTGTGTTATTGAAAATTGAAGCTATCTATCGTACTGAAATACTTTGTTGAATTAAAGCCTACTTTTTAAACCATACTCTCAAAAGACAAAATTTAAGATCTCTTCTAAAATCATTTTTCGAAAGAGCTGTAAGAAAAAAGTCTCTGTTTTATGATGGAACTACTCTACAGTGTTGTTGGTACCCACACTAGAAATACTTGATCTTTTTATTTTTTCCTCTCTCCCCAAAGAGCTACCTCCTATTTTGTTAGCACCATAGCTTTAGCAGTAGAGATCACTATGCAGGTTGTTCCCTGGATGGCTCTCCTTTTTCTGGAGACACTATCTTTAAAGGTGCACCATTTCCACAACTGTCACTACTCAAGGAAGACTCAGAGGGTACAGGTCCAGACTAACTACAAAAGGAGCTTATCCTCAATGTTCATACAGTTCTTCTGCATCAGGAATTTTCGAGCAGACTTGGATACTACTACTGACAAGATGCAGCATAATGTGTAGGAGGAAGGTTATTTATTATGTCAGAGCTTTGTCTTGACTTTCAGATGTCTCCTCTTTAAAGGTAACAAATTGCTGCCATGATTTGTGGAAAAACAAAGGGAAGGAAGGACGGAAGGAAAGAAGGACGGAAAGAAAGGAAACAACTCCTTAAATACAAGGTTTTCCGTGAAAATAATTTTGTTTCTCCTGGTGACTACAACCTAGCACATCTACTAGGCCAAAGTAGTAATGACAGTACATTAACTATCCTCTGCCCTACTGAGACCACACCTGGAATACTATCTCCAACTTTGGGCTCCCTTCCAGTTCAGGAGAGACAGAGACCTGCTGGAAAGAGTCCAGTGGAGCCACAAAAATGACTGGGGGACTTGTGAATCTCCCCTGTGAAGAGACTGAGAAACCTGAGGCTGCTTAGTCTGGGGAAGAGAAGACTGAGAGGAGATGTCTGTGTGTACAAATATCTGAGGGGTAGGTGTCTAGTGGAGAGGGCCAATCTCTTTGCGGTGGTCCACAGTAATAAGACAAGGAGCAACAGGTACAAGCTTGAACATAGATTTCACCTCAACAGGAGGAGAAACTTCTTCATAGTAAGGGTGACAAAGCACTGGAACAGGCTGCCCAAAGAGGCTGTAGAGTCTCCTCTTGAGAATTTCAAAACCCACCTGGATGCATTCCTCTGTGAACTACCCTTGGTAATCCTGCCTTGGCAGGGAGGTTGGACTCAATGATCTCTGGAGGTCCCTTCCAACCTCTAAGGTTCTGTGATTCTGTGAACTTCAAGAAGAGTACATAAGATCATAGAATGGTAGGGATTAGAAGGGACCCCTTCCCTTTCAAAGTAGAATCACCTAGGTCAGGTCACACAGGAAAGCATCATAGACAGGATATCATAGAATACATCCAGCTGGAAGAGACCTCAAAAATTATCTAGCCCAGCCTTCAACCCAGCACTGACAGGTCAGCACTAAACCATGTCTTTAAGTGCCAGGTCTACACACTGCTTAAACACCTCCAGAGATGATGACTCCACCACTGCCCTGCGTAGACCATTCCAATTTTTCAGAACCCTCTCTGTGAAGAAATATTTCCTAGCATCCTGCCTAAACCTCCTCTGCTTGAAACTAATTCCTCTAGTCCTGTTGCTTGACACCATGGAGAAGAGGCTGGCCCCACTCCTTGCTCTAACCTCCCTTAATTGTAGAGAGTGATGAGGTCTCCCCTCAGCCTTCTCTTCCCCTAGTTGAACAACCCCAGCTCCCTCAGATGTTTCTCATAGGCCAGGTGCTCCAGGCCCTTCATGAACCTTTTTGCCCTTCTCTGGACACACTCCAGCACCTCAATGTATTTCTTGTAGTGAAGTGCCCAGTTCTGAACACAAAACTCCAGCTGTGGCCTCACCAGTGCTGAGTACAGCTAGAACCACTGTCCAGACTTGCTGCTTAGATGTTCAGCCTCACATACCTCCCCTGCCTGTGTGCAGAGAAACTCCAGAACATTTCCAGTGCATTCAGGATCTTGTGCCACTCTGCAAACAGAAGAGATGACCATTCAGAAAAAGAATAATTTGGGTCACTACCCAGTCTCTGATGAGCTGTGTGTGTTACACAGAGCTAGCAGTATATGCACACATCTGTAGCTACCATTTATATGTAAAGAATTACAAATTAAGACACTCTACTGGCAAAAATAGAGGGGGGGGGGCGGGGAAAATATACAATGTAGACTTCATAAATACTGTTTTTTTTGTCACGAATCAAACAACTGGCTTCAGATAGCATAATTAAAATTACAAACCTTTTAATCACAGCACAAGTGAGTAAGATGTGGACAGGCATAATTACATAGCAAAAATTGTCTAAGCTCTGCTGACTCCAATATTACAATATTTCACGGGAAATAGCAAAAAACAATGTCACGTTATTTCTCCAATTCATTAATAAGCATGTTTTTTGCACACTATTCTTCATGGTGTATTAACTTATGACAGAGGTCAGGGCTACATTAAATTATAGGATAAATTATTATAGCTAACAGTGCTATTTGACAGCTTCTTAGGTATTTGCTGCTCTTAAATTTGTTCTGCATAGAATTTTTTTTTTTTTTTTTTTAACACCAGAGTAGAAAAAGCCTTAATAACACATTTTACCTTCATTCCCACCTTTTTGTTACACTTCACATGGAGCAAGTGGTGACCAAAGATAACTATAGGAAAAGAAAAAAATATAATAGCTCAGCTTAAATTTAACATTTACAGCCTCTGAAAGTTTATAACATAAAGCACAACTTTCCCCTTCCTTCTCTACCTTCAAGTATCATCTGACCTCAGTTACTCCAAATTGAGGGTGGCTTGAATTCAGTCAGTTTGGTCTAAGAATTTGGTCCACTGCAGTGTTTTATATGAAAAGTTAAAATGGGATCAGTTGTTTTCTTGCATGAGAGCGTTCTGCTCTCTGCTCTCTCTCTACAGACCTCAGTTACTCCAAATTGAGGGTGGCTTGAATTCAGGCAGTCTGGTCTAAGAATCTGGTCCACTGCAGTGTTTTATATGAAAAGTTAAAATGGGATCAGTTGTTTTCTTGCATGAGAGCGTTCTGCTCTCTGCTCTCTCTCTACAGACCTCAGTTACTCCAAATTGAGGGTGGCTTGAATTCAGGCAGTCTGGTCTAAGAATCTGGTCCACTGCAACGTCTTATGTGAAAAGTTAAAGTGGGATCTGTTGTTTTCTTGCAAGTGAGTGTTCTGCATTATTCCCACCAGTGGGTAACAGGTATGTTTCCAATTTCCTTAAGGACATTTTAGTGTTCTGTATTTGTTTATGCCATTATCTATATCTTTACATTCATTGTGACCTCTTTTGCACCCCCACCCCTGTGATCAGTAGTCCCTCTCCTCCTGCATTTTGTTTACAGCAATCAGAGAGTTAAGTGCACAGAGCTGACAGGTGACACCTCCCTGAAATTCTGTCCCTCCCTTCTCATCAGTGCAACTTGATTGAGTCCTGTGTCACTCATTCCTACTCTATCTCTGCCTCAAGGATTTTGTTTGACTGCTGATGCTGGTTTATATTCTGCCTGTCATTGCTCTATGCATGCTCTGAATGTACTGTCTTTAAGTTCACATCCCTCTAAGCAAACCCTTAAGGTTATTATAGCATTATATCAACACTGAATACCCATCTGTGAGCTCTTCCCTTTTTTTAAAGTTTCTTTGTTGTCACACAGAATCACAGAAACATCCAGGTTGGAAAAGACCCTCAGGATCACCAAGTCCAACCTATAAAACCTACTCCACAAAATCACCTTAAACCATATCCCTAAGTGTCACATCCAAATGACCCTTAAACACATCCAGGGTTGGTGACTCCACCACCTCCCTGAGCAGCCCATTCCAGTGCCTGACCACTCTCTCCATGAAAAAAATTTTCCTAATGTCCAATCTAAATCTGGCCATTCTCAGCTTGAGGCCATTCCCCCTTGTTCTGTCTCCCAATTACCTATGAGAAAAGACCAGCAGCAGCCTCTCCACAATGCCCCTTCAGGTAGTTATAGACATAAATGAGGTCTCCCCTCAGCCTCCTCATCCTTAAACTAAACAGCCCCAGCTCCCTCGATTACCCTAGCTCATGTTTCTGTTTTTTTGTTTGGGGTTTTTGTTTGGTTTTTTTTTTTTTATGGTAGCTAAATCTGTCTATGTTTTACATGTGCAAAGGAAGTGATCAGTCTCAAATGATGCTTTTGGTAACTACTACAGCCCAAAATTTAAGAATTGTTCATAATCAGAACAAAGACAAATCTAACTCTGGGGACCTCTGGGGTTTTGTAAAAACTTTAGAAAAAATACTATTTCACAAAGTGAGGAACCTACCAAAAAATATCCAGTAGTCAAAAGAGAGGAAATTCAAATTCTTGGACTTACCATGAGATATACTTAAGCATAACAGTGTAGCTGCTGAAGACGATGGCTTCAAACCAGAGAAGAGCAGATTTAGATTGGATGATAACAATAGGTTCTCTATTACGAGGGTGGTGGAACACTGCAGCAGATTGCCCAGGATGGTGGTTGGGGCCCCAGCCCTGGAAATATTCAAGGTGAGGCTTGACAGGGCTCTAGGCAACCTGATCTAGTTGAGGATACCCCTGCTCACTGCAGAGGAGGTTGGAGTAGATGACAGATGCCTGTAAATGAACCAAACCAAACTCATGACCACCACCATCAAAAACAAACAGAAAAAAACCCAACCAACCACAAAGACATAAACAGCAAACAAACAAACAAATAGAGAAACCCAAAACTGGAACAAAGCCATGAACATCTCTAAACCTAACAAACAATTAAAAAAAATTTCCATTACAGTTAACTAATGAAGTTCAAGAGGTCACTGAAGGCATGTAGGTAGGCACCCTTCAGTAAATGTACCTTTCTTTCTAAAGTGCTTTTCAGAGGCTATGCTTTTTTTTTTTTTTCCCCTTTTTATTCAGTAATCACAATAGCTTTTAAGAACGCAGTAGAAATTTTCTCACTGTTGAAATAGGCTCGAAATACGACGTTTGGAAAAAACAGACATAAATACTTTGCAAGCATTCTGTTCCGTTGGACGAATGCCTTTCAAAATAAATCTGACAATAAAGCAGTTTAACCTCAGTGGCCCATTCAGTCTTGACCTTTCAGTGCGTCTCTCTATAATGTATATTCTCAAAACCAAGATTTAAATTAAAAACGGCTAAGTACAAACTTCCTCTCAGGAAAGAGAATGAAAATACACAAAGAGAGGTGATTCATAAAGCAGAGACACAGAAGAAGTGTCTTATAAACAAAATATGTCAACTACTTGCAGCAACAGAAACTGAAGGATAAATCTCATTCTAAAAGGTGTAAGAAGGAACGTTTTGTGTAAACGACAGTAAGCTGTTATACAATTCCTTCCAAAGTACTGTTGCCAGCATAATTTAACAAAGATGTAGGTGTGCTGGGGACAGCAGCAAGTAGAATAACATGAAGAACAAAAAGTGGACAGGTTTAATAAACTTCTATTTTGCATATGTATGTAGAAATCGTGTGTGGCACTTAGTGACCCAATGTGGTGGTGTTAGGTCATAGGCTGGACTTGATGATCTCAGAGGTCTATTACCCTTGATGAAGAGTACCCCTTGTTTTTTTTCCTGTTGGTGGGAGATAGGGGAAAAAAAAAATGGGTACTGGCTGGATACAGCTTCTTATTTAGATGATAGCAGATAGATGGCAGCTCTTCTACAAACTTCAGCTGGATGCTTCAGCATTGCCAAAATCATCTTGCCAGATCTGCGACTAAGATTTCTTAATCTGTAAGTGAACTGAACATCAAGAATCCAGAGTGTTGTATTTCCTGCAGAGCCATTGAGGGGAAAAGTGGGGATACAGAAACAAGGAAGCTGCAAGAGGTAATGTCTGTACGTGAAATGAAGCAGCTCTCAAGCATGGTGCCTTATCCAGCACTAGATATGATTACTGTCCTGTGAATAGCCCTGTCTCTGAAAACATGTAATTTTGTTATTTTCTGTTTCTAGGAGATCAGGAAGTAAGACGTGGGGGGTGAATTCTACATGCCGATTCCCTCAAACTGTACTTTGCATCTGGCAAAAGTTCAGCAAACAAGGCACATTTTGAGATAGAGGTTTCTGCATTATCTCTGATTTTGATTACCAATTCCAGACAGCATCATGAAGGTTACAGCCTGGTTTCCAAATTGTTATTAAAGGTTACCCTGCAAGGGCACTGGTGCCTAGACCCTCTTTGCAGGACAACCTCTGGAGGAAAAGTTGGTAATCATGTGTAGAATTCAACAGTTAGCAGTACAGTGAAAACTTAGTGCTTTACAATAACAATACAACACTAGTTACCAAGACTGCAAGTGTCCTATTATGCTTCCACTAGAAAATACTCCCCAAAGGGCAAGCAGCACTTCCTTGTTCCAAAAAAAATCAATGCCTGTGCAGTGTGAAGGAATTTGTCCTGTATTGGGCTTTGCTCAAAGAAAGTGAAGAGCTGTAAAGTAATAATCCATGTTCAGATTTTGGGATATCTTAAATTCAGAAGTAAGATTTTGCTTCGCGTTAGTCTTTAATCCTAAGGGAAACAATACTGATGACTGGAAAAAATAAAATTGCAGAAGTAAGAAGAGGTAAATTTATATTGGTTTAGGGGAGGAGCTCTGTGCTCAGAAAAAATACTGTTTCAAGTATTAGGGGAGAAATCTTGTAATATCTTGAACCAGTTATCAGACTTGAGGCCCTTTCTGGACATGACAGATCTTGTAACTTCTGGAAGACAGAGATTTTTCTCTGTGGTGTTAAGCCTGGCCTACAGAAAGTTACATCAGTTTAATTAAAAGTGTGTTTTGCAATCAATTTAGCAAGCCCATGCAGACCATATGTGGGCACTTTTAATTTTATTTCAGACTTGCATTAATTTATCTTAAGTGAATTCCTTCCTGACTTAGGATAAATCAATACAAGCCAAGGCAAAATCAATTTAGGAGTGTCCAAACAAGTGTTCACATTGGTTTAACAAAATTGATTTATAAAGCAATTCAAATTAAATTGGTGTAACTTTTGTGTGAAGACAAGCTTGGCTTAGCTAATTTACTTAAACTAGATCTTACAAAGAGAAAAAAATATAAAGAGGGAAAAAAAGAAAGGAAAAAAAAAGAGAGAGGGACGAAGGAAGAGGGAGAGAGGGACGAAGGAAGAGGGAGAGAGGGAAGAAGGAAGAGGGAGGGAAGAAGGAAGAGGGAGGGAGAAGAAGAAGGAGAGAGTGAGAAGGAGAGGGAGAGAGGAGAAGAAGAAGAGGGAGAGAGAGAGAGCGAGAAATAGAGAGAGAAAAATTATTTTTTATCCAGACTTATTTGCATTGCAGAATTAATCATCTTCAAAAAGCAAAACAAAATTCTGAAATAGGTAAGAAGCAAAAAGAGTATAGAGGAACTCACAGTTTTATTTCACTCACCTGCAGAAAACTCAGGACTTGTCTCCATGTTCCTGGTGATTTCTGCTAACCGCATCCCAAAGCTTTTAATGATCACAAACCTACAATTGGTTCCCAAAAATTAAACTCATATGCAACACACACACACAGAGGAAAAAAAAAAGTTAGACAGACCAAACATGATTTCTCTCTGTGAAGTATTTCCTTATTCAAAATTGAGGATCATTTTAAGTTTTGGGGTTTTTTTTGTTGTTTTTTTTTTTTTTTTGCAAAGGTGTTTCTGAATTGAGCTTCTGTAAGAAGATAAATGTAAACCACCAGGAAAATGTTTTTCAAAAGCCCAGTACTCCTAGCAGCAGTTTGTCTGCTAACAAGCTGTCCTCACAATCTTCTAATACTTCTTGGTTTAAGAATGAGAAGAAATCATTTCAGAAAGACAAACCAAAAGATTGTTAATAAAATCAGTGGCGGAGTGGGTCAGGATGAAGCATCTAATCGTAAGTGTAAGCAATGTTAATTACGAAATCAGTATGATGGTTTCATGCAAAAACCCTCACAGTCCCTGTTCAGTGTCAGTCAGATGCAGATGAGAGGCAATTCTGATCCATTCTTGCTCAAGAGAGTGGGATAATCTCATTGAAAAAAAAAAAAATCTATTCTAAAAGCACACAAATCCACTCTTTAGACCGTGGTATACTATGAGGAATATTTTAGATAGCATAAGTTGTATATTTACAGTTGTCTTTTAGTTCAAAGCAGAAGAAGTAAAATAACAAACAAACAAACAAAACAACAAACCAACCAAAACAAAAAAACAAAAAAAAAAAAAAAAGGGGTT
>VWZI01008216.1:1507595-1518576 GCA_013396835.1 Psilopogon haemacephalus
AAAAAAAAAAAAAAAAAAAAAAAAAAAAAAAAAAAAAAAAGGAATTATTTTCACAGCTCTTTCAGTAAAGAAACAGAATTAAGCGAAAAAAAGCCAAGAAAGCTGCAGGGATTAAAGAAGATATTTTATAAATTTGAAAGCAGATGTTCAGCCATATGTGCTTACCTTTTCATTTTTTCTCAGCTAGCGCTCTTACCCTGGATCTCTACCAACCTGGCTTGTTTTTAATCCAGCAGTATCATTGCCTGAATAACCAATACCCTCCTGATCTTCACAGTGGAATCAGCAGTAAGGAGGCTTTGTTGTGGTAGGATAAAACACGCAAATTCTCAATTTTCTTTAATTTACTTTAAATCCTGCAGATTCCTGTATGTTGCAGTATTTCAAAATCATTAATACCTCGAGCAGCTTGGCCAAGACCAAACAGACTATGCTCATATAACACTGTTATGAAGCTGTTTAGTGGCCCAGAGCACCATGCCCCTCCATTCAGTAAAGAAAATACTTGTGAATAACTTTCATCCTATCTTTATAACTTTCCTAAAGAGTCGCAATATAGAGTAAATATTTGCACACTTGGTTGAACTGAGACTTGCAACAGTATCCGCGCAGGTTTAAATATGATGTCCCTATAAATATAGGCATGTGTCTCATCACAGACAGAACTATGAATAAAATAACATGAAATGAGAGCCAAATATTCCCCATACCCATGAAATCCCCATTGAGCTCTCAATATTGCCCTCTGGAAAAGCTTTCCACGTGCTATCATTTTGCAGAAACCATCTTAGAAGCTGCTAATTTATGTCTTACACTGTCAGGTGTGTGTTTTGTTATGTCAAGAAGATATTTCTTATATAGTGATTTAATTTATTTTACACTGAACTTTGGGAAGATTGCTCCTGCTTTTGTCCTTCTGGGCACTTATTAATGGAAAAATGTGACCAATGGTAGAGCTACAGCAAAGATAGCAGATTCTGAAAAGGAAAATTAATCACTGCGCTTTCAACAATGGATCATATCAAAACTGTTCCTAGCCTTACATGCTTTACAGTCAATGGTCAATCTTTGAACAAACTAGTGCCTGAGCTATGGGTTCCCCAACTCATCCATCACAGCAGAACCCTGTCTTCTGTATTTCAAGAAAATTACAGAAAATAAAACTGCAATAAAACCAAAAAGCTGGAAACAGAGATGACACTCATGACAACATTAAAAACAAAATACTGAAGGCACGCAGCCATCCATTCAGCTTACAATGGATGCAGCTCAAGACAGATGTCTTCTTTTCCCTACTGCAATATCCATGAGGTAATCCATATGAAGTAGCACAAGTTTGCCACAGTCACAGGACACAAATAGTAGAGACAAGTTTTGATTAGGGATGGGCAAACTAGCTAGAGAAAAATCAGGAGTATGAAGCCAAATGTTGAGCCACACTATAGTGTAAGGGCAGCACACAACACCAAGCCCATATCATGAGCATTGCTCTTTTCTCCACGATGAATTAGTCTTGTGATTCAGACACTCAAGCGAGCGGGATCAGATCATGCATTGACTTTCAGCCTAACATTACCTTTGAACTAATGCTACCTAAAGAACTCTACATCATGTGGAGTCAATCATTTGAAAAAAAAAACTCTACTTTTCTTCTATTTTTTGAGTATCACAGCATTCTGCATACCCCGATTCCAGCCTTGCCAGCAACGTTAATGCCAAAATATTCTTTCAGATCTTGAGAGTTTTTGAGCCAAGATTCATGCTCAGGAGGGTCACTTTATTTGCTGAAGTTCACTTAATCACACGTATTTTGAAATACTGAAGCAGCCACCGGTAATTTTAATTTATAAAAGTATTTGGGAAGCTTATTGGAAATAAAAATGCATGGGAAAAAAAATTGTTTCCTTTATGACTGTATGCTCTTTTATGGAACATGAAAGATTCATGGTCTTTGCGTGTGCAGGGAGGGTGTTAATCAGAAAGTTCTGCACAGCATCCATCCCTATGGCTGCACTCCAGCATCCATGAAACACATCTAAAGAGGCTGTAACATACTTAAGGCTCATTGAAAAAGAATGTAATTCCACTTCAATATACCTACCAAAAATTTTNAAAGAGGCTTTACCTGCAGGAAAAAGGAAAAGAAAGAAAAAAAAAAAAGGTGATTGATCAGATCAAAAGCACTGAAAGAATAGTGTGAAGTCTGGAGTTACACATGAGGCATCAGCCTCTAGACTGGGAACACTTTCTTCTGGACCTTGTCAGCATGCTGGGACAGTATTGCCTTTCAACAGTTCTGCTAGGCCAATAAATATGTCATGAATGAAAAGAAAAATTGAAATATGTCTTTTAGCTTTAGCTTGAGAAAAAAAGGAATGGCTGTTTTGATAGCAGTCCTTAAAGTCTTGTTACTTAAAAAGGAGTTCCTTGCCACATTTCATTACTGAAACAATTTCAAGAGTGTATGTCAAACATCAGAAAACAGTTGTGTAGTGAAGAAAGAAAGGCTATTGAATTACATTTAAGAATGAGTTTTGCCCTCTTCCCCCTCCCATTATCTTCCCATCACACAGAACGCAGGATATGTATTGGCAAAGCCTGGGCACCATGCAAAACAGAATAGGATTTATTTATATACATGGGCTTTCATATTTGAGGTATCTCAAAGCACTTTATGGAGAAATGACTGAGATAATGGAGTGACTGTGCTGGCAAACTTGGCTCTCATCAAACAGTCAGCAATAGATCATATGCCTGAGGACTGGAGGAGAGCCAATGTCACTCCAGTCTTCAAAAAGGGCAAGAAAGAGGTTCCAGGGACCTATAGACCAGTCAGCCTCACCTCCATCCCTGGAAAAATGATGGAGCGGCTCCTGCTGGAGGGCATCTCAAGGCATTTGGAAGAGAAGAAGGTTATCAATAGTCAGCATGGATTTACCAAGGGGAATTCATGCTTGATTAACCTGATAGCATTTTATGATGACATAACTGAATAGATAGATTCAGGGAGACCAATGGATGTAGTCTAACTTAATTTTAACAAGGACTTTGGCACCGTCTCCCATGACATTCCAGTGAGGAAGCTCAGGAACTGTGGGATGGAAGAGCAGACAGTGAGGTGGATTAGGAACTGGTTACATGATAGAGTTCAGAGAGTGGTGATCAATAGTGCCAGGTCCAGCTGGAGAGCTGTAACCAGGGGAGTGCCCCAGGGATCAGTTCTAGGTCCAGTCCTGTTCAACATCTTCATCAATGACATTGATGAGGGGACAGACAGAGTCTGCCCAGCAAGTTTGCTGATGACACTAACCTTGGAGGCTTGGCTGATGCAGCTGAAGGCTGTGTGGCCATCCAGCAAGACCTGGACAGACTGAGAGCTGGGCACAGAGGAACCAAATGCGGTTCAACAAGGACAAGGGCAGAGTCCTGCACCCGGGAAGGAATAATAAACTGCACCAGCACAGGCTGGGAGGTGATCTGCTGGAGAGCAGCCCTGTGGAGAGGGACCTGGGAGTGCTGGTGGATAACAAGTTATCCATGGGACAGCAATGTGCCCTTGTGGCCAAGAAGCCCTATGGGATCCTAGGGTGTATTAAGAACAGTGTGTCCAGCAGAACAAGGGAGGTTCTCCTCTCCCTCTACTCTGCCCTGGTGAGACCCCATCTTGTGTGCTGTGTTCAGTTTTGGGCTCNCGGTTCAACAAGGACAAGGGCAGAGTCCTGCACCCGGGAAGGAATAATAAACTGCACCAGCACAGGCTGGGAGGTGATTTGCTGGAGAGCAGCCCTGTGAAGAGGGACCTGGGAGTGCTGGTGGATAACAAGTTATCCATGGGACAGCAATGTGCCCTTGTGGCCAAGAAGCCCTATGGGATCCCAGGGTGTATTAAGAACAGTGTGTCCAGCAGAAGAAGGGAGGTTCAACTCTCCCTCTACTCTGCCCTGGTGAGACCCCATCTTGTGTGCTGTGTTCAGTTTTGGGCTCCTCAGTTTAAGAGGGATAGGGATCTGCTGCAGAGGGTCCAGCAGAGGGCTGTGAGGATGATTAGGGGACCGGGGGGCATGCCTGATGAGGAGAAGCTGAGGCACCTGGGAGTTTTTAGTCTGGAAAAGAGAAGACTGAGAGGAGATTTAATAAATGTTTCTAAATATCTGAGGGCTGGTCAGGAGAGAGGAGACAGGCCCTTCTCACTGCCTCCCTGTGATAGGACAAGGAGCAAAGGGTGTAAGTTGCAGCACAATAGGTTCCAGCTCAACATAAGGGGGAACTTCTTTACTGTAATGGTCCCAGAGCACTGGAACAGGCTCCCCANGCTGTGAGGATGATTAGGGGACCGGGGGGCATGCCTGATGAGGAGAAGCTGAGGCACCTGGGAGTTTTTAGTCTGGAAAAGAGAAGACTGAGAGGAGATTTAATAAATGTTTCTAAATATCTGAGGGCTGGTCAGGAGAGAGGAGACAGGCCCTTCTCACTGCCTCCCTGTGATAGGACAAGGAGCAAAGGGTGTAAGTTGCAGCACAATAGGTTCCAGCTCAACATAAGGGGGAACTTCTTTACTGTAATGGTCCCAGAGCACTGGAACAGGCTCCCCAGAAAGGCTGTGGAATCTCCTTCTCTGGAGACTTTAAGGCCTGTCTGGATGCACAATCCTTTGGATTGTGACTAAGAAGTCAATGGTTTGATTCCTCTTAGAGGAATAAGCAGATAATGGTTTCATTTATCCCTGAAAAAGTGGGATCTGTGCTACGCTTTCACAAATTTGATCAGTTTAAGAGTTTGTAGTGGGTTTACTGTCGACAGAATAAAAGCTCTCAAACGAATTGCAGAAAATAACAGAATTATATTTTGGATAGAGAGATGCACGGAAAAGTTAGAGAGCAGATATAGAAGCTATAGCAACCCCCTTGAATTTTCTTCCCATCCCAAGACTAAATCTATAAATCCCAATGCTCCACATCCTCCCCCTCACCCCATGTCTCTGCCATTCCCAGGCCCCAAAACAAGCCTACCTGCTTACATATTTACCCCATAACAGCTCCTGCCCAGACATGGCTGGAGGGAGAGGAAAAGGAGGACAAGCTGCCTTTGCTGTGATCTTATGAAGAGATAGCAGAATTATGGGATTGAATAACATTCTCCTCCTAGTCCCTAGAGGAGATTTAACCTATAATTCCCAACCTGGGACATTCCACCCCTAACCATCCCCTGCTACCAAAAAAAGAGTTCTGTTTACTTCTTCTCTAATCCTGCATACCTAGGGAATGACAGTTTAATGATGATTCACAAAACAGCACTCCAGCTCAAGTCACAGAGATCAACCACTTAAAGACAGATTTTTCCCTGGGGTCTGTGATTAAATTCTACAGGATGAAAAGGGGTTTAGTATACATCTACCATATATGTCCCTTTGCTCCTCTAAGGTTTTAAAACCCCTTTCCAATGGGGCTGCATCAAATAAAGTGCAGCCTCCAAAGTGTCTTAGAGAGAGGCACCAAATACCTTTTTCTTGCTTTCCACACAGTAAAACCCTTATGTGGACCCTCCACATACAGATCTGGGGGGTACTGCTACCCTGCCCACAAATGCGAAAAGATCAAATGAAGAGTAATTCATATTTATAAGGAATCAATTCCAGCAAGAAATTGAACCAAGAAGCTTTGGGCTCAAAGTAGTGAGGCTTCCTGCTGAGATAAGAAGAAATGACTTTGTCTGTCTCTAACCAACTAACTAGGTGTCACGTGTGATGTTCTTGCTTTAATGCCTGCCTTGCTTATGGTGCCTGATAACTGGCGTGGATAAGGGGCTAGAAATACATGTCACAAAACACTACCAGCATCTGAGTGGGATATGCATAAATGAACGGATGTGAATGGCTCTTTTCTAGGCCAGCAGGCTTTCTGTCATTTCTTCATTATGTCTGAGAGTAATCTTCAAACACACAAGTCCTCTCTTCAGGAATGTATTAGCGAAAGAAGGGTGTAAAAAGGTTCCGCATCATTAAGAGGACTTGACTTTAAGAGCAGTTTATGCTGCTAGGGAAAGAGTAAATAAAATAACATTCTACTATACAGCCCAGAGGGAAATAGTGGGAAATTAATGATTCGTGCATTGGTGAAAGGACACGGTCAGCACTTTGTCATTTGTATTGTTCCTCATACAGTCATAGGACCAGTAAAATTGGAAAATGATAATTATTTAGTATCCATTTAGCTTGTTCTGAGGAGTGCTGGGTTCTCTTGGATGATAGAACATCAGCAGTTTGTGGATAGGTTCTCAGGAAATAAGTTACTATTTCTTAAAGAGCTTTTGATTACCTATAATTAAAGACCAACAAACAAATCAGTCAAACAAACATATTTCCCCATGCTCCAACCTAATAAAACCAATCAAGCAAACAAACAACAACAAAAAAAAAGCCCTATTCCACCATGGGAATTCTTGGGCTCGATTGGTGTTGATGTGTTACTTAGGGCACATTGGTACTGTAATTCTATAGAGGCAGATTAAAAACTGCAAATTGCAAGGTTTCTTTTTTTTCGTAGGTAGGTGCAAAGTGACTGTTGTGCAGTCACCGACAGAGGCTTCTGCTTGATGTGGGTTAGAAAATCCACTGAAGAACAGGATGCCATACAGTCACATGCCGTTGTGCTCTATACTCTCACCAGAAGTAACAAATAAATAAGGAACAGCCTTATGCACCCTTACATGAAGGGCAGACAGGTGCTGTCCAACCTCAACATACACCTTATTTCTCAGCACAAAAAGGTTTAAGCTATGTGTGAATAACATTACACTACCATAACACGACGGAGCCTCACCAAAGTTCAGGGTTCAACTTTAAAGATAGACTCATTACAGAATCACAGAAACATCCAGGTTGGAAAAGATCCTCAGGATCACCAAGTCCAACCAATAACCCTCCACAGAGGGATGCTGCAGTCCCCTCATCACATTCGTAGCTCTCCATTGGATTCTCCAGGTTTGTTTTCCCTCGATTGAATATGACTGGCTTTTTATAGGTAACACTGGTGTAGCCAAGGCAGAGAGAGGGAGATCTACATCCCACTAGACCTGGGTGACCTGATGTAGTGCAGATGCCCCTGCTGGCTGCAAGGGGGCTGGACTAGATAACATCTCAAGCTCCCTTCCAGCCTGGACCATTCCATGGTTCTATGATTCTATGACCTGCTTTCTTACTGCAGATTAACATATGCATTGATGCACCAACATACACATGCAGGTGTTATTTGCACTGTGCTACTGTTCAAAGGTAGCTTGCACCACATTTTGCAGATGTTTGAGCACTTGATAACTTTATGAACGTGAACCCAACGTGCCCTCCTCAGTGGGTGAAGTGAGGCAGCTGGTGTTGGACCCTGAGGTCCAATTAAAAATAGCTCAGACAAACCAACAATACGTCATGGGGGTCAACTTTAACCAATGGGCTAAATACAGCTTTACTTTAGCTGTATAGAAAGGCCTCCTTTTCTCCTTTGTTCAAAAGGCTTAGCTCTGATTCTTAATTGGAAGTAATTAGAATCATAAATGTGAGCCAATGACGTGACATAATCCCAAATTGCTTCAAATGAATGCAGGGATTTTGTTTGTGCTTAAGAACATCATCTTTGCTTTATTGGTGGCACTGACTTCAACAGGAGGAGCAATCCTGGGTTTCCTTAGCGTACCTATGCCATCCACAAGTATTTGATAAGATGCAATATCATACAGAGAAGACTTCAAACCACGAAAGAGAGGAAAAGGTGATTTTGACACATCCCTCCTGGTAACTTGTTAGGGATGGTTACTGAAGTACCATGATGTTGCTACCAACATCCTACCATCCATAGTGGGTGCTTGTGAGTGAGAAGCAGGGAGAGAAAGAGAGAAAGAAAGTAAAACCAGGAACTAGCTGATGAGTTTTCCCTTTGGCAGAATCTCTTGGTGATTGCTAGGTATCTATTCAAAGAAGTAAGCAGAAGGAAAGTGTTTCCTGCTCATGACTTGAGTCATCCCACTAATTCAGCCATTTCAAAGGAGGAACTGCTGCAGTAAGAGAAATGTGTTGCAACTGGAAGCCACACTTGATCTTTGAGCTGCTTAAAAATCAATAGATTTGTTAAAAAAAGAGAAAAACAAGTAACTTGGGGATATTCTGAAAGAACTGAATTTGGTCAAACAGGAACAAATAAGTAACATCTTTAAAAATGTATTTGGTAAGGAAGCCAAAGGGAGAACATTGGGAGAAAGTATTGCAGGAAAAAGAAAAGTGAGATGGCAAAGGAAAGAAATGCACAAGAGAGACAAGCTGGAGTTATTAGACAAAAGAAAATGAAAACTAACAAGAAGCAGAAAAGAGAGAGAGAAACTTCAGCAATAAATTCAATAATGGGGCCCTATACTGAAGCTCTTCACATATTGTGGCTCCTCATACATGCAAGTAGTCCCAGCACATTCAGTAATAGCCTTTGTGCAAGGTTATCACTGAAGTGTATGAATAGATCACGGAGTTTTTTGAGGGAAGATCAGCAGTTTTCACTTATTACAGTTGAGGGGGAAAGGGAAGATTCAATGGGAGGTGCCACTATCAGAGGCATGGGCTATGAGGATGGTCTCATCACAGCTTCTGAACTTATAAAATTGGGTTAAGAACATCTTTCTCAAAGCTATGGACTTGAGGTTCATGATAACAATGTCAAGGAAATTTAATTATGCAGTTGATTATAGAAGGTCACAGCTTGGAGATTTCAGAGAAAGCAGTGAAGACAGTTATACCCAGCTTTACATTTTTGATTGAGTAATATGCTCTTTAGTTTTTGGTGGGGTTTTTGTTGGTTTTTTTTTAGTGTATCTCTCAGTTAGCCAATGTCTCCTTTTCCACCCGTGTCAGTGTGGTCTTCTGTGCTCTGATACAGTGCAGTGACAAGGAACACAGAATCACAGAAACATTCAGGTTGGAAAAGACCCTCAGCATCAGCAAGTCCAGTTGAGAACCCTTCACCCTATGCTATATCCCCAAGCACCACATCCAAATGACCTTTAAACACATCCAGAGTTGGTGTCTCAACCACCTCCCTGGGCAGCACATTCCAATATCTGATCACTCTTCCTAATGCTTCCTAATGTCCAGTCTAAACCTACCCAGTCACAGCTTAAGGCCATCCCCTCTTGCTCTGCCACTAATTACCTGTGAGAAGAGACCAGCACCAGCCTCTCCACAATGTCCTTTCAGGTAGCTGTAGACAATGATGAGGTGTCCTCCCAGCCTCCAATTTTCAAACCCAACAGCCCCAGCTCCTTCAGTTGCTCCTCATTGAGTATTGAGAGGGAACTGGTGAAAGATCATAAGGTCCATCTGCAAATGGGCAATAAGTGAGCAGTCAAGAGGACAATGCAAGTGAGATCACTTCGATGCCAAGGTGATGTCAGGAGAATACATCTGCAGCTAATAACATCTGCCTGTCCTCTGGTAAGTAGCTCTCACTCTTGTTCACAAGGCACCCATGGAGATCACTGGTCTAGTGGTCCATAAGGACTAAGACACTTAGCAAAGCTTACTGTGAAAACAGAGCCACTTTTATTTCTTGATTTCTTTCAATCCCACCTGTGTTCTCATGAGCGGTGTCATCCTCCTTTCTTGCAGATCTTTCACCATCTCTCAACAGGATCATCTGTTCTCTTACTGCTGTCTAGGTTGACATCTTCCTTATGATATGGCTCTGCAAAGCGAACTTCCAATTTACAGAAAATTACTCAAAACAAGGGCTTTTGTCTTGCAAATTTCAAAATTAGACAGGTTATTTTCTAAAAAAAATCATTTAAGTTGTCAACAGGTTGATTTTGGAAATGGGAATTTTGAACCAGGAAGTGGAATGGCAACCAGCTCTACCTATCATTTCCCTCAGTAGAGAACCATGATCTAGTGATGACTTCACAATCCATTTTTAAATTAAGCATCCTGGCGAGCCATTGTATTTCTAAGTGTTAATGTTAGGGATGAACGATCAGCACATGCTTGATAAATTTAGCCCAAAGCTGAAAAAGTGCTGAGCATCTGCGCTGAACTGAACTGAAACAACTCTCCCATAACCATTCACGCCACAGGCTCCTGATAATTTTCTTCCATCTTTAAGACTTTCTATACATTTTCAGTAAAAATTTGGTGTAATCTCAAAACGACACATTAGCTTGGTGTCCAAAGGCTGCTGTGATCTGGAATTTTCTTCCTTTGGATAAATCTATATGTTCAGCTCCATGTGTATATGGAGGTCTGTGAAGCCATCAAATCTGGGAGCAGAGGGGAAAAAAAAAAACCCCATTGCTCCCATCAGACTGCTTATGACTGCCATGTTGCTTATGATTATGACTGTACTGTGCTAGATATCATAATATTCACATATTTACATGCCATTTACTTCTCACATATTAATAATACAACCCCAGAAAATTAAAGAATGGTAAAATATCTAATTTCACTTTTAAAAATCTTTGATATTGATTTTTTTTTTTTTTTTTTTTTTTGGTAAATACAGCAAATGCTTCTAATTATATTTTAACAAGCAGTTATGAAGAGGTATTTCTCCTATTGGATCCTAAATGACTGAAAATGACCTACTTTAATTTTATTCATTATCTCTAACTGTTAATAGAACCTGTATTTGACATATGTGGATATTATTTGATCTTTTCAAACCACATTCATTCTCATTAAGAAAGCCCCAAGACATTTTCTTTCAGAGTATTTTAAAAATATTCTGAGATTTTGCTTGTTATGTGAAGTGTGACAGCACTTTCAAGTTCTTTATTATTTTTTTTTTTCTACAGCAAGAACCAATTATCCTTCCCCAGTACTAGTGTCTGGTTTTGAACTCAATATTTAAGCAATTAGTATCTGTATCTGTAAATTAATACATCTATATTGCTAATGTAGTTTTAATCGTACAAAATGAGTAAGAGCAGCCTTTTTCACTGTTGCTAAACGTAA
>VWZI01008216.1:1524268-1542564 GCA_013396835.1 Psilopogon haemacephalus
AGGGAAGGGAAGGGAAGGGAAGGGAAGGGAAGGGAAGGGAAGGGAAGGGAAGGGAAGGGAAGATCAAGGATACAGAGAGACAAGGAAGAAATGTTTCCCGCTGCTTATCTCAGACTTATATTTGTACCCTGCACTGCTTTTGCTGTTACAAAGGCATGAAAATCATGTTGTGGTTGAGACCATGATTAATGCTCTGGAAAGGCTGAGCAAAGTGGCTGTTAGAGTCATCTTTTGGTGCTAGGGGATGCAGTATTTGCACTGAAGCTGGCTACAAAGATTCCAAAATCTCCCTCAGCAGCTGTCTCACGCTTTCAGTAGCTCAGGTACCATTCTCTCAATTATTCTCTCTCGCTATTAATGGGAGCTGTCTATGTATGTGCAGAGGAGGTCGGAGAGCTAATCTGCGTTGAAAGGATTTTAGCCTGATATGAGTGAGTGTGAAGGTAAAAGATATGTTTCTTAAGGAATACAGCCACCCAGAATAAGACTGAGTTCATCTCTTATTCCAATCATGACGACTGTATTTTTTTAAGAATTACATCAATTTTTAAACCTCATTCATCTCTACCTTATTTTAATTAAAACGTCCTCTGCCTTGTCCATATACATGCAAAAAAATGTAGTTTGCCTTTTGACAGGATATTATTGAACAGTATGTGGATTGGTTTAAAAGTAACCAGATTTGAAGCATCCATCAGTCAGTAACGGTGCACTCATAGGTCACTGGAGCTGTCAATTTCAATCAACTCTGTAATTAAATACATCACCAATATAGATTTTGTGTAAGAATGTCACTTGTTCTTCAGATGTCTGCTGCTAGGACAAATCGCACTTCAGTGCCTTTGAATGTGCCTTCTAAATACAGTTTTTTAAAACAGTCTAACATCTCCATCCATCTCAATCCAATTTGCTGGAACCTGTTTAACTAATAGGTAGCCTAAACACTGAATAGCAAACCAATGTGTGTGTTTCCCTTTCTGTTCAATTGCCATAAGAGACATTTTAGTGCTTCCCTTTAAACTCTTCTGCTGGCACGTCTTATGAAAAATAGAAAGAAAATAATAACATCTCATTGAAAAGAAAAAAAAGAAATAATGTTTATCTGTAATTAGAATTGCTATGCTTCGTGTTCAAAAATAAAAGGATCTTCAGAAATGAGGAAATAAATGATTGGTTGTAATTTTGCAGGCATTTTGAAACTTAAAAAAAAAAAAAAAAGAATTAAAAAAGGCCAAAGAGAAAAAAAATAAAGAAAGGAAAACCCATGTAGTGCTTTTGAGTGTCAGATTCTTCTATCATACTTGCCACCAGATTGGAAAAGTCTGAAACAAAGCTGAATTACCAAATATATATTGCCTGCCATTTGATTTAATCTTCAAATAAGCTCCAGGAAGCAGGTCTCTGGACAGTTAATCTTTAGTTTTGTAGCCCATGCACATTTTCAATAAGGTTACCAGGGAATTAGGCCCAGTAGGGAGGGGAAAGGCATATTGCCTTGTTCCAAAGCCAACTGTCGAGATCCTGCTAGCAAATTACAACTCCCTTAATATGAAAAAAAACTTTATTAGCTAAGTCCCTGCTGCAGTGAGAGAGTAGTCAATTCAGAAGGGGAATGCTCTTCACGGCTTTTGTTTTTCTCTCTGGAACCAGATACTTGTCCCATTAAAAATGCCTAAACTGTAAATGCAAGGTGTAATTCTGCAGCCTAGAAGGTGCTAAGGATGCTATGGCTGGGGATTCTGAGAGGAATGCTAATGAATTGGTGGGGGGGGGGTTTCAGAGACCTACCATGTGCTAGAGTCAGGGTGTGGAACGCTGCCTTACTTGCATTTTTAAGCAGCAGTATGCAATCAGCTGCATTTCTGGGAAACTTGCACCCTTAATGATTTGAAACTGAGAGAAAACTCTAGAAAAACTGACATACATAAATAAACCCAGGGTTTTACATTCTGCACTCTGCAATTCACAGAGTACGGGTCAAAACCTGTAACAGCGGAAACACTTCAGAACGCTCTAGAATATTTAAGCATGCATTCCCAACTCAAAATCAGATGAATACAGCTAAGTTTAAAAACCAGAACAAACCCAACACATTTTTAAAAGACGTGGAGCACAAGACAGGATGGTAGAAATCCAACTAAAATATCTCAAAGTGTGTGTCTAATAAAATATCTCAAAGTGCATGTCTAATAAAATAGCAGACAAGGTAAACTAACGAGGGGGAAAGAGGAAGAAATAAAAATACTCTTAACAATAGCCTCAGGAAGATCTAGAGAAAGGCTGATGTAACCTTTTTTTTAAAGAAGGATTGGAGGACAGAAGAGGCTAGAAGTGGATTGCATCAGAGCAGAAGTTCAATAGGAAGATTACAGTAACAACTTTAGTATTGGCTCTTCAAACAACTGAAAAAACCTTAATTCTGAATTAAGGGTAAGATGAGCATGTCTCTCATTTAAATACAGCAATAGCTTACAGTATTTGCATTTTCTAGACTGGCAAGGTGAAGAAACAAACAAATAAAAAAAACCAAATCACCAAAACCCACACCAAGAAATAAGAACAAAACATTCTTAAAAGTCACAAGGATTTCAGGGAAATACAAGAAAGAGAACTTTTTGGGTGAAGAAAAGCTCCATTTAATTCATAAATCAACACAGACAGTTCCTGTTAAACAAATATTCTCACTACCACACAGCTGGCAATATTTTGGCTGTGGTTGCTATCTTCATTCTCCTCTTACATGTGAACTTGCTGATTATGCTTTTTTTATATTCCAATCAAAACCACTGTCATGTTCCTTACAGTGCAATGAAATTATTCTTCTCGGATTAAAGTCACTGCTCTCTTCTCTTAGGGTAGTTTGGGCAATGCCTTGTTTCTCTTCCTCACAGACCCATTACCCACCTTTGAAACAGGAAACTGAACTGTTTGAAACTGTTCTCTTTTGACCTCACTAACCCTCTTAATTTGTGTTTTACTTTTCTAATCATTCCTACTCTGTACTGCTTGGTAAATGCTCCTTTTCCTCTTCCATTTTCATCTGTCCACTTTTCCCTACTTTTCATCTCTGGGTAATCTCATGTGCAAACAAAAGTTCAGAGAAATGTAACAGTAACCTTTAATCAATATCTGAGACAAGTGTCCATCTTCCAACCTAAACCATTCTATGAGTTTCTTTTGCACCTTCAAGTGCACCTCTTCCTCTTTCTTTCATGCTCAGCTGCAAAGGGCACACAAGAAAGGAGGAAGATGTGCATTTCAAAATGTAGAAAGGACAGAATCATGGAATCATAGAATCAACCAGGTTAGAAGATACCTCCAAGATCATCCAGTCCAACCTGTTTCCCAGCCCTATCCAATCAACTAGACCGTGCACTAAGTGCCCCATCCAGTTTTTTCTTGAACATCTCCAGGAATGGCAACTCCACCACCTTCCCGGGCAGCCCATTCTAATGGCAAATCACTCTGTGAAGAACTTCTTCCTAATATCCAGCCTATACCTCCCCCAGCACAACTTGAGACTGTGTCCCCTCGTTCTGTTGCTGGTTGCCTGGGAGAAGAGACCAAACCCCACCTGGCCACAATCCTCCCTTCGGGTAGTTGTAGATAGCAGTGAGGCCACCCGTGAGCCTCCTCTTCTCTAGGCTGAACAACTCCAACTCCCTCAGCCTCTTCTCACAGGGCTGTGCTCCAGGCCCCTCACCAGAATTGCCCTTATTATCATCTGTAAAGCTACCTCCTTATTCATCTCCATATTCTTAAAAACTCACAACAGCACAATCTGACAAGTGCTAGGCTGTAGCTGAACTGGGACTGCTCTAACCTCCTCCTTTCTTTGTTTCCTGCTCTTTAATTCAACCACTTCCTAATTTTCAAAAACCAGTTTATATCGTAGAATCCCTAGGGCAGGAAACATGTTTGTGTTTGCATTTTGACTATGTTATACAGGGACCACAATGGCAGAGAATGCTGATAATGCACTCAACTCTAGTGTCTTGTACCCTAAAGAAATCTATTCTCCCAGTGGAAAGATGTATGATACTGGAGGAACAAACCAGCATTGACTTCGGGAACATCAAGGTGTCTCTGAAATGTTCCTTTTCCTTAGGAAAGAGGTCTTCAAGATCTGACACTGTAGAAAGGAGCATTCTAATTTTAGGGTCAATAGTAGTTAGTCCTTCCTCCAACGAGTAGAATATCCCAGAACAAACAGATAAATTACTTAATTCCACCTTGACATGGCCCCAGATTCATAGTTTTACCTGTACTGAGAGATGTTCAACTACATTATTCACACTCAGTGCATCAGAGCAAATTGTACAGGATTCAGACCGTAGTAAATAGATTACTGGAGAAAATAATTTAAAACTCTGTTTGACCAAGCCAGGAGAACTTAATCACTCTACAACCCAAGCAGAGAAATTTGAGTAGCGTTTCAGGCACATTAACCTCAAATAGCTGACTTAATCTCTCTCTTTTTTTTTCCCCCCTATTTTTTGTGTGGTCATCAGTAACAGGTGATAACTCAATTGCAATTTCTTTTGAATTACATTACACTGCTCAATATATTTCAAAAGAATCCTTCTATCAAGACTATAACTCAACATCTATATATGGGTTTTGAAAGGTAGCAAAGAACTCTCAAGGCATCAAATTTGTCCCTGGACCTTTGTTAATTTTCACAGAAACATTAATTCAGGTTGGAAAAGACTCCCAGGACCACCAAGTCCAACTGATAATCCTACTCTACAAGGTTCACCCTAAACTATATCCCCAAGCACCGCATCCAAGTGACCTGTAAGCACATCCAGGGTTGGTGACTCAAATACCTCCCTGGACAGCCCATTCCAACGTGTGACTGCTCTTGGTGTGAAAAAATGTTTCCTAATGTCCTCTTTAAACCTACCCAGATGCAGCTTGAGGCCATTCCCTCTTGTTCTATCACTGCCTGTGAGAAAAGACCAGCACCATCCTCTCCACATTGTCATTTCAGGTAGCTGTAGACAGCAACGATGTCTCCCCTCAGCCTCCTCTCTTTCAAACTACATTTTTAAGAACTAGATACAATTGGCAGGAATTGATCAAGGGTCAGTTGTAGATAAGGAACACTTACAGAACAACAGGCCTGCAACATATGAAACCATTTTTAATAGCCACTTGTAAACACTACATCAGGGTAGTGATGCAAGTGACTCTGCTATTATGTTAAAGTACAAGCCCGCCACTGTTGTCAGTAAAAGAAGCCCTGCTACACATAGTGACACTAACTGTACTCCCAAACATACTAATTTCTATGCTGTCATATACGTAGCATAGTAATGGTACTATGGGAGCATTACTATGCACAGATACTGGCTGTTCTTCAAGATTCTAAAGACTCAGAAAGTAATTTTACCACTGACATATAGCAAAGAGAAGAATGTTATTGGCTGGAAAGGACCCCTGGAGATCAAGTCCAAACCCCTTGCCAAATCAGGATCACCTAGGGCAGGCTGCGCAGGAATGGATCTAGGTGAGTTTTGACAGTCTCAAAAGAAAGGAACTCCAGAACCTCTCTGGGCAATCTCAGTACTCCATCACCCTCACCATAAAAAAGAGTGTGTCCTCATGTTGAGGTGGAACTTCCTGTGTTCTAGACTGTACCTATTGTTCCTCATACTATCACTGGGCAGCACCATAAAGACACTAAATACATCTACAAAAGCCAAGCAGCACACACAGGCTTAATTTGAGATGCATAGGCTGACTAATCCATGCCTATCTGCAGCTCTCGCTGAACACAGGGAAAAAGGTTTGGAGAAAAGCAGAACCAGCAGATTCTCTAAAGTTTGGGTTAAATCCTGGGGTTTCCAGTTTGCAGCATATATCACCACTTTTTAAATCTGTTTTCCTTTTAAATCAATAACACGTTGTGAGCCAGAGGATGGTGGGTCTCATACAATCACTGACGCTCAGCACAGGTATTTATCTCAGGGACCACACCAAGAGTAAGAAATTTCTGACAGTAAGTTTTCAGCATCTGCTGGATGGAACCCCACAGATTCCAGCTCTAATTCATATTCCTCTTGGTATCATACCACTTATGCAGTCAGAACAAGAGCATTTCTTCATTTATTTTATTCCACTTAAGTAAAAATTTATGAGGGAAATTAATTTTGTGTTAGGGTTATGCTCTGCTTCTGTAAAATTAAAATCCTCTAGTCCAATCTTGACTTTTTAAATCATAGATGATGGTTAACAATCCAAAATCTAATACATCTTGACACAAAACATTGCTTCAAATCCGAAAGTTTCAATGGTCCATTTCAAAACTAAAATGCCTTTCCCCACCCCACAATATCTTTACAAATTTGCTATATTCCCAGAGAACATTTTAATGTTGACGATATAACACTTTTTTTCATCAGAGCTGCTTCATGGTAAAGGGTTATTCTATTTTCCCCACTAAGGAAGAGAGAGTTTGCACCTTGGAGACTCAACGAGTCCTCCTAAACATGTACAACTTCTGGGTGCTGCAAGAAGTTTTCTTAATGAAACGTTCTGGATAATTTCTCTCCTGTAAGGTAAAAAAAAAAAAAATTCCTTGAGAATGTCATATTGAACATTACAGTGCTTAGCCACTCTTCTCTAATATTACACTGTGATAAATAAAATGGGCAATAAAACTTCTTATGATTCTCAAAGGTGAAATTCTGTCTTACATTGGCAACCATAATAAATATCCATGATTCTTGGATCTGGTTAACTGACCAGACAAACAAGAAAAGGCTGGAGTGTCAAGCCTCTACAATAATGATGACTAGAGGAGATGTAGTGCCAGGAGACCATTCCTCTCTTTAATTTATGCTTCTAGCACGTTAAGCAGTGTTCACTTTTCACTAGGATGGACGTGGCTTGAAATAAATTCTTTAAGGTGAAAAAGGTTCAGGGATTCTGTCTTACAAAAAGTGGTGGCATGATTATGAAGGCATACACCTTATAGTACAGACTATGGAAGCAATGTTTTATTTGTCCCCACCTGAAATAAGTGTCCAGGATTTCAAGGTCCAAGAATGCCAAACACTACAGAGAATGTTGTTCTTGTTCCTAGTGGTGATGTGCTACGAGGACAGGCTGACAATTGGGGTTTTTCAGCCTGGAGAAGAGAAGGCTTTGAGGAGCCTTCCAGTATCTGAAGGGGGCCTACAGGAGGGCTGGGAAGGGACTGTTCACAAGGTCTTGTAACAACAGGACGAGGGGGAATGGGTTCAAATTGGCAGAGGGGAGATTTAAACGGGATGTTAGGAGGAAGTTCTTCACGCTGAGGGTGTTGAGACACTGGAACGGGTTGCCCAGGGAGGTTGTGGCTGCTCCCTCCCTGGAGGTGTTCAAGGCCAGACTGGATGAGGTCTTGAGCGACCTGATCTAGTGGGAGGTGTCCCTGCCTATGGCACAGGCGGGTTGGAACTAGATGATCTTTGAGGTCTCTTCCAACCTAAACTATTCTATGATTCTATGCCTCCTCTGTGGACATTTCCCTTCAGGAATTTTTTACTTCCCAGACACCTTTTGAAAGAAGTCTTATTCCAGTAATCATTAAATGTAAACGACTCTTAGGTCAGATGTGAACTTTGTATAAAGGACAAAAGCTTCTCTTGCACATATAGTTGGAAGCAGCTTAACAAACCAGACTCAGTCTGCAGAAGACAAGTGCTGCTGCTGCCCTTCCATTTGTCCTTGTAGTGTGGCCATAGAAGGAACCACAGAGCTTAGAATGTTTCATAACACAACGCACAGAAAGGTAAGGCTGAGGAAGACCAAGCAAACAGTTCTTTCTATCTCAGCTATTTCTCACAAGCTTGTGCCTGAGATGTACTCAGCCAGCAAGAGACCCTCTGCCAAAAGCAAGGGCTGGGAGACAGAACACAATTACAAAACAGAGCTATCACAGATCAGGTCTCTGGTTGCAGTTTCGCTGTTACTTGAATTTCCGTAGGGAAAAAACTGACTCACTTAAACAGTATGACATCAGAGGGAAAATCAGGCAACATATTTATATATTGGAATATTGCATTCAGTTGTGGGCTTCCCAGTTCAGGAGGGACAGGGATATACTTAAAATAGCCTCACAGAGGGCTACAAAGATGATTAAGGGACCGGAGCACTGCCCTGTGAGGAAAGGCTGAGGGATCTGGGGATTTTTGGTCTGGTGAAGAGAAGACCTAGAGGGGATCAAATCAATGTTTACAAATATCTGAGGGGCTGGGGGTCAAGAGGGAGGGGATAAACTCTTCTCAGTTGTCCCCCATGATGGGACAAAGGGCAGTGGATGTAAACTACAGCACAGGAAGTTCCACCTCAACATGAGGAAGAACTTCTTTACCGTAAGGCTCACAGAGCACCGGAACCTCCCAGAGAGGTTGCAGAGTTTCCTCTAGAGAATTTCCAGCCCAGTCTGGATATGTCGAAGTGGAGACCAGCAACAAGCAGATTAGCAACAGCAGGGATTAGTCCTGGGATCAGTCTTGTTCAACATCTCTGTTGGTGACACAGCCAGAGGCATTAAGTGCACCCTCAGCAAGTTTGCTGATGACACCAAGCTGTGTGGTGCAGCAGGGCAGGAGGGCAGGGATGGCATCCAGAGGGACCTGGACAGGTGGGCACAAACCAACCTCATGGAGCTCAACAAGGCTAAGTGTAAGGTCCTGCATCTGTGTTGAGGCAATCCCAAGCACAAATACAGGCTGGGCAGTGTCTGGCTGGAGAGCAGCTCTGAGGAGAGGAACTTGGGGGTGCCAGTGGGCGAGAAGCTCAACATGAGCTGGCAGCATGCACTTGCAGCCCAGAAAGCCAACCAGATCCTGGGCTGTGTCAGGAGCAGTGTGGCCAGCAGGTCAAGGGAGGTGATTCTCCCCCTCTACTCCACTCTGGTGAGACCCCACCTGGAGTACTGCATCCAGTTCTGGAGCCACTATTACAAGAGGGATGTGGAGATGCTGGAGCATGTCCAGAGAAGGGCCACAAGTATGATCAGAGGTCTGGAGAACCTCTGCTATGAGGACAGACTGAAAGAGTTGGGGCTGTTCAGTCTGGAGAAGAGAAGGCTCCAAGGTGACCTTCTTGTGGCCTTCCAGTATCTGCAGGGGGAAAAAGCTGGGGAGGGACTTTTGAGGCTCTCAGGTAGTGACAGGACTAGGGGGAATGGAGCAAAGCTGGAGGTGGGGAGATTCAGATTGGATGTGAGGAGGAAGTTCTTCAGCATAAGAGTGGTGAGAGCCTGGAATGGGTTGCCCAGGGAGGTCTTTGGGGCCACAGCCCTGGAGGTGTTTGCAGCCAGGCTGGATGAGGCTGTGGCCAGACGGAGCTAGGGTAAGGTATCCCTGGGCATGTCACGAGTGTTGGAACTAGATGATCCTTGTGGTCCCTTCCAACCCTGGCTGATTCTATGATTCTATGTTCCTGTGTGACCTGGACTAGATTCTATGATCCTGCTCTGGCAGGGGGGTTGGACTTGATGATCTGTGGAGGTCTCTTCCAACCCTTAACATCCTGTGACGTGAGATTTTCTCAAACACAAGAAGTTCAACATCAAACACCTTTATGAAAAAGCAAAGATAGAAGTACAGAAGCACCACCTAGCAAGGACTGTCAAAATGTGACTTTTGTGTGACATTTTAAAGACTGTTTAGAAAAAACACTTTGATTCATTTAACACCATGAGGATAAATGAGAAGATTATGGAACACAAAATATATGTGAAATAAATAGTCCCTTTTTTAGAACTGGCAGGAGCTGGAGGACTGTAGCATTCAGTATAAGATTGACTGTTTCTCAGAAGAGTCTACACACTGTTTTATGTGGCCCTGTTTTAATTTCTCATCCAAGGCCACTTGTAAAAATACTGTAGATTTGATTACAAATTGGTGATAGGTTTCTTAAAAGACTTAGAACTTGCTGGAGAGGTCAGGCAGTCATTTGTATAGTAATGCCCTCGACAGTCACCTGATCTGGAACAGGAGCTTTTATTTAGCTCCCAAATGTAGAGATCCTTCCAGAACTAAAAAGTAGGAACTTCACTCATAACACTCAAATTAAGCAAGGAATCAGTTGAGGTAAGAGATGTTTTTTTTTTTAGTTTGCTGCATAATCAGAACAGACAAAGAGCATTTGTACATAATATAACTCAGTGTATTACTACACTCTTTTGTTCTGAGCAGGTGTGAGCTTGTTTTGTCCATGGTTCAAGCTGATTTGTGCATGTTTACTGACTGTATTTGGTGTAATGTATTCTGCCTCCCAGCAAAACTTATTAGCTTGACTTAATGCTGTACTAATACATCTACATACCTCTTGGCTTGTGTTCAGCCTGCTCAGAGCACAGGGAAACAAAGCACACCTGGCTGAAAAAAAAAAAGTTAGGAACAGATGTATTTTATTAAGTATAAGAGATATAATAAAAGAGAGCTAAACAAAATTATACTGAAAATAACATCTTTTGCATTTTCCCACCCCTTTGGTATGAAGACAAGAGGTACGCACCCACAAAAAAAAAAAAAAAAAAAGTTGTTTTGCTTATAAATTGAAGAATATCCAGTTTTATAGATTATTAAATTAATGACAATCTGACCTTGAAAACACCTCTATCTGCTGAAAGAGCAACACTCCATCACCTGTTTTGATTCATTAATATATCATTTAACTTGGTACGACACATGTTCAGCAGTTATAATTACATTATGGCCTCGCTATTACATCAGCTCTGCTCCAAGTTTCTGTCACCACAAGTCCAATTTTCACACAGAGCAATCCAGTGCACTCTTTCCTTATTAGTGTCATCTTTAATGTAGCACAGAGTCTGAACCATTACTTGGCACTGAGAGTTTAACAGCAATTAACCCCTGCTCTATCCCCAGGGATAAGTACATCAGCAACTTGCCAAAACACTGTAAACAAGCTGGCCAGGATCAATGCAAAACCATGCTGGCTGCAGAGCACCTACTGCATTAATTTAGAATTGATATAGAAAGAGAGAAAATAGGCTTCACAATATTGACCTACCAAACAGGTTAGAAGATTTTCTTAAAACTGAGAAAAAATAAAGGGGGGAGTGGAATTCTAAATCCCTGATCTACTACCTTTCAAACCCACATTCTTTTTTATCTCTGGTCTTGTACTATGCTGATCACCTTTAGACTATCAATTGTGGCAGAGAATAAACACTTAGTACTTGCTAACTGGTTAGCAAGCAAAGGAGATGAATGGTTCTTAGGTGAGGAATTAAACACATTTCAAGCATTATCAAGAAAGAAAGAAGCGAAAAGGGTGAAAATACAAATTTCTCTTCATTCTGGTTGTTGATAAACAGGGCAATGCATATCAAAAATACAAATTTCTCTTCATTCTGGTTGTTGATAAACAGGACAATGCATATCAAAAATACAAATTTCTCTTCATTCTGGTTGTTGATAAACAGGACAATGCATATCAAAAATACAAATTTCTCTTCATTCTGGTTGTTGATAAACAGGACAATGCATATCAAAACCTAAGGCACAGGAGGCAAAGCAGGGCAAACTAAGGCCTTCAGAATTCTCTGCAGATTCCTCTTACCAGCTGCCCCTGGGATGGGATGACAATATTGTGTTACAGAATAACAAAATCACAGAACATCAGGGGCTGGAAGGAACCTTGAAAGCTCATTCAGTCCAACCCCCCTGCCACAATAGGATCACCTATACCAGATCACACAGGAACACATCATCCAGGTCATTGATAAAGATATTGAACAAAACTGGACCCAGTACTAATCCCTGGGGAACACCACTGGCTGCAGGCCTCCAAACACTATTGATGACAACTCTCTGGACTCCGTTGTGGAGCCAGTTTTCAATTCACCTCACAGACAGGTGTCTGTGTCCCATCTCCTGAGCTTATCTATGAGGATGTTGTGGGACACAATATCAAAAGCCTTGCTGAAGTCCAGGTAGATGACACCAACAGTCCTTCCTTCGTCTACCCATTTGTTCGTGGGATCAGAAGGCTATCAAGTTAGTAAAGCAAGATCTTCCCTTGGTAAATTCACTTTGGCTACTCCTGATACCCCTCTTTTCTTCCATGTGGTTAGACATGGCCTCCAGAATGAGCTGCTCCATCACCTTTCCAGGGATGGCAGTGGAGCTGACTGGTCTTCCTTCTTGCTTTTTTTTAAAACTGGAGTGACATTGGTTTTCTTCCAGTCAACAGGCACCTCTCCTGTTCTCCATGACTTCTCAAAAACTATAGAGAGAGGCTCAGCAACTATATCAGCCAGTTCTCTCAGCACTCATGGATGCAACCCATTGGGACACATCTACAGAGAGAGGCTCAGCAACTATATCAGCCAATTCTCTCAGCACTCATGGATGCAACCCATTGGGACACATGGATTTGTGTATTTTCAGTTGGTACAAGTGCTCTTTCTCCTCCATAGACTGAGGATGATTAGGTTATGTTTCAGACCCATAGTTTCGACATCACACACCTTGAAGTTTAGTCCTTTTGTGCTGACTTGCATCAACTGTCAGACTCAGCAGAAGTGTCCTCCCACAAAGTCAAACTCAAATTACAGGTTTGAGGAAATTCTTGTGAATTGAAACAGTACAGTTCTGCTCAGCTTTATCTTTGTGTCTGTTTAAATCTTCCTTTCAATTCTTCCTCCCTCATTACATTTGAGTCTTGAGTCACTGAGCAGTTGTTTCAGACCTGAAATCTAAAGTCTTTCACGTTTTTTCTTTTTGATTGGTGTAATCTGTAGTAAAATAAAATACATTTCCAAGAAGTAAAAAAAAAAAAAAACCAACACCTTTGAGCTGAAAACAGGAGTTAAAATGCACATACGGTTTTTCCCTTCTGCCTAAGACAGTCATTCTCTGTCTGAACCAAGGGAAAAACAATTGGAAGACTTAAAATGAACACTAATAATGGCTGGTAGCAGTAGCTATCTGGAACCTCTCACCTTCAGAATGGATTTGGTCCAGATTGAGAGCAATTTAGAAAAAATATTGACTTCTGGATGCTTAGTGACCTGTGTAAAAATGAATTAATAATCCCAGCAGCTTCTTATGGGACATCACTGAAATTGTCAGTGCTGTTGCCAGACCAAGCAGCACCTTCATCAAAAGCTGTAAAAGATTTCTCACTTCATTTATCAATACAGCACACATAAATAGTTCACAGACTATCCCAAGAAACTGAAATCCTTTCAGGTCCCTGGCAGATTTTGCTACATCCTGCAATCCATCACTTAGTCTACATGTGTACAGACAGGTGGTCCATGTGTGTGGGATATTGAGCCGGATGGCAAGTGACCAACTTCCTTAGGTTACTCAGTCTTAGAATATTAGATAAACAGAGTGCAAGACCTCTCTGGAATGAAGGGACAGATACAGCACGAAGAAAAAAGGTGATGAGTAGACAAAACATTGACTTTCTTTCCTACCACAGATCTGGATGGTGCAGCCAAAGTCATAATTTGTGGTTGGCAAAGGCCAGCAATCAATTACTGTTCAGTGGAGAATAGGCTATAAATGGAGGGAAGTGATCTATCTTCTGAGGGTGTCTCTTTGAGATGTCAGGGATAGGTCAGAGCAGAAGGAACATCAGCTCTTGCCTAGATCTATGTGCAAATTCAGGTCTTACTGACAGAGCTGTTCAGTGACAAAAGAATTCTTTGGCATATATACAATTCCAACACTTAACAAGTGAAATAAAAATGACTGATAGGTCAAATCAGCATCTGTATGCTTTAATCAGCTAAATCCTTTAAAAAGACTGGTACCAAGAAGCGTGTTTTATATACTGTTAGTCTTATTCTCTTCTGTCATTGAAATGTTTCTATCTTCTAACATTTCCCCCCACCTTTTGAGCTCATGAGAAATTTGCTCTCTTCATCCCAGCTTAAAATGCAAGTTTGGAATTAGGTGGCAGATTAGGCAAATATACCACTTGATTTCCTAGTCCTCTTGACTCCAGAATAACTCAAGAAACAGCATTTGTGAACCACATCTACAGGAGCTATCAGAGCAGGAACAGAAACGAGGAGTTCAAGATTTCAAATTAGCTTGTAGTGTATCTCGTTCACAACTGTCAATGATCACTTCTCTCCACGTGTAAAAGGAAGAAGGCATCTACCCAAAAACACTGTGCAAGAAGGAATTGATTTGAAATGGCAAAGCTTTGACACTCTTTGTAAGTCACATATGGGTGACGCTACTAACTCTAGATGTTTTACCAGCTGAATATTTATCTCATGGCCATCATTATTGACATCTAGTCATGAACATTGTGTTTCAAAGGCTCTGGCTACTGAGGAAAAGTGAGCAACCAGGCTGCTCCTTTTAACAGAGCAGTTTAACTTTGTCCCTGTGCCACTTCAAAAAGGATAACTAAAACCGTGTTAGAGGATCCCTCCATCTCACAAGTGACCTTCTTACTTAGCAAGAAGTACTGAAAAACATCAGCCCAGCTGCTCTATAGGCTGGAAAAATCAGTCTGTATTAACTAAAACTCCACTGACACTCGGGAAAGGGAAAGGGAAAGGGAAAGGGAAAGGGAAAGGGAAAGGGNAAAGAAAAGAGAAAAGAAAAGAGAAAAGAAAAGAGAAAAGAAAAGAGAAAAGAAAAGAGAAAAGAAAAGAGAAAAGAAAAGAGAAAAGAAAAGAGAAAAGAAAAGAGAAAAGAAAAGAGAAAAGAAAAGAGAAAAGAAAAGAGAAAAGAAAAGAGAAAAGAAAAGAGAAAAGAAAAGAGAAAAGAAAAGAGAAAAGAAAAGAGAAAAGAAAAGAGAAAAGAAAAGAGAAAAGAAAAGAGAAAAGAAAAGAGAAAAGAAAAGAGAAAAGAAAAGAGAAAAGAAAAGAGAAAAGAAAAGAGAAAAGAAAAGAGAAAAGAAAAGAGAAAAGAAAAGAGAAAAGAAAAGAGAAAAGAAAAGAGAAAAGAAAAGAGAAAAGAAAAGAGAAAAGAAAAGAGAAAAGAAAAGAGAAAAGAAAAGAGAAAAGAAAAGAGAAAAGAAAAGAGAAAAGAAAAGAGAAAAGAAAAGAGAAAAGAAAAGAGAAAAGAAAAGAGAAAAGAAAAGAGAAAAGAAAAGAGAAAAGAAAAGAGAAAAGAAAAGAGAAAAGAAAAGAGAAAAGAAAAGAGAAAAGAAAAGAGAAAAGAAAAGAGAAAAGAAAAGAGAAAAGAAAAGAGAAAAGAAAAGAGAAAAGAAAAGAGAAAAGAAAAGAGAAAAGAAAAGAGAAAAGAAAAGAGAAAAGAAAAGAGAAAAGAAAAGAGAAAAGAAAAGAGAAAAGAAAAGAGAAAAGAAAAGAGAAAAGAAAAGAGAAAAGAAAAGAGAAAAGAAAAGAGAAAAGAAAAGAAAAGAATATGCCTCAGTCCTTTTTCATACTGGGTAAGAACTTAATGAAAACCAATATGGATGAGAATACCTCTTCTAACATTGTGGATCTTTAGACTGTAGGTAACTGATATTTAAAGCTCATGTCACCATGTGAGGAAAAAAAAACCTTTTCAGGTTCCATTCGCCTTTACCCAAAACAGTTGGCTGGATTTGCCAAAAACTTAGCCATCAAGCTTTGAAGAAGGTATACACGCTGCAGGTAGCTAAGGTTAGATGAGATGAATCCTGCAATAATAAGCAAGGAGGCTAGGAGATGCACTGTTTTCAATAAGGTGATACTTGAGTTGCTCTGACACAGCCTCTAGAGGTACTCTGCTAGAGTACCTCTAACAACCTAGAAACATGAGACTCATCTCATAATACTAATTCCCACCAAAGATTTTGACATCTAAGAAATGAATCAGAGTAATGAGGCCCCTATTTGCAACATTCACATGCACAAGTAAATTATGACATGATAAACAGAAACTCAAATGAAAGAAAAGAGTTGCACAGAGTGCATCTCTCTTTTTAATTTTATTCCCCCCTCAGGCATTAACTTCTCTTGGCCAAAGGCTCCTGTCTACAAGTTCAGAGATATTTTAATTTTGCGCTTCAAACGAAGTGCAAATAAAACACCAAACAAACTTAGGATGTTGCACAATTGTCAGTGGGGCACATTTTAATATTTAATGACCTGGACACCTGTGACTACCCCAAGAAATAAAAAGAATGCATTTTAAAGGAATTATTGACATAATATAACACATGATAGTCTGTTAATAAAAATGCATACTTCTAACTGAATGCTGGCACCTAGCCACCAACTAAGCACAACTTCAAAAGCAACAGCTGGGAAAGCATCTTTTAGATTTTAATTACAGTAGCTTGTAAGCCACTTATCTTTTCAACTTTTTCCTTCAGAACACGCTTCTGTTTCATAGGAGTGAGTTCAAAGGTATTTACAACATTCAGAGTAAGAAACCCAGCTCTGACATAGCCAAACTTCACCTGCAAATTTGGATTCCAGACCGAGACAACAATTCTCAGCTTTGAAATCTTAAGTTCAAAATGAGCCTGAAAGAACAGAAGCTTCAAGCTTCCTGCTCAGGTAATATTTATTTTCTGTCTCTAGACTCAGGATAGGATTTTTTAAATCATATTTGTTTTTTTATCTATGATTTGTAGTTTAGATTTACCTTCGGAGTGCTGTTGAAATTGAAGGTTCCTTGTGCAAGTCCTGTAGTATTCAAATACATCGAAATAATGCCAGGTGATTCAGTCATGAAAGTGAGAAGGAACTGTTGAAGAATTTGGGAAATGGGCATGGAGACAGGCCTGAGTCTCGCAGAGTGGGAAAATCTGTAGCTGGATCCAGAAAACTGCTATGCTCGTGTTTAGGAATTAAAAAGCCCTGCTGAGTAGCTACAGATTGAAACTCTTAAGTGATTTTTAAATGGTTGTAAATTACTGGCTAGATTTGCTGCACTGTTTGGCATTCTTCAAGAATGAGTCCTGAGGGGGTTATGACTTATTTCATCTAAGGTCTTAAGTCTTAAAATCTATGCATTAGATTAAGTCTCAAATTCTATGCATTAAAGAGTGTCAGAGAGCAACAGCAGCTTAATGGCTCTGCCCAAACTGAGGTTTCTACAGCCCATCTCTGTTCACTGACTCGAGAATCCCTGATAATTTTCTTAGATTAAATATTAACATTTTAGCCAGATAAAAGTGAACTAATTATATCCTACCTCTAATGTCTGGGTGTCTGGAACATCTCTTTCCCAAAATCTAGGAAGTAACTGCTTGTGATTTGAGACAAGAAAGTCACCTGAGATCCTTCCTCTGAATACACAAAGATAACTACCAGAAGGTTTTTGATTGAAATGGAAACTAAACAAACCAAAATTACTTTTATTGTTTTCATTATACAATTAATAGAAAAAGCTACAGCTATGGAAGGCCTTAAAAAGAGAAAAGGCATCTTGTTTAAAAGTTATACACAGACAGCCATGAACTGTCAAAACATTAGCAGACAGAAACAAGAAAAAATAACATTGGAGCAAGTTAATAAATACCTCTGACAATCATAGTATGGTAAGGGGTTGGAAGGGACCTCTGGAGATCATTGAGTTCAACCTCCCTGCCGAAGCAGGATCACCTGCAGCAGGTCACACAAACACATCCAGGTGGTTTTTGAAAGTCTCTAGGGAAGGAGACTCCACAGCCTTTCAGGACAGCCTGTTCCAGTGTTCCACCACATTCACAGTAAAGAAGATTTTCCCTCATACTGACATGGACCATCCTGTGTTTCAGCCTGTGTCCATTACCCCTTGTCCTATGACAGGGCACTACTGAAAAGAGACCTAGCTCCTTCTTCCTGACACCCACACTTCACTTATAAACATTCATAAAATTTCCTCTCCATCTTCTCTTCTCCAGACTGGACCTTTAAAGGTGACTTTCTAGAATGCTATGGACTCAGTGAGGTCTTCTAATAAAAACAATGAGGCAAAACCAACTAACCAAATAAATAAACGTAATATTATTAATAAAGATGGATTAATTTATGAAATTAAATATTTGACTTGTCAGGTGTCATGGAAGGGGACTTAACCAGAAGACCTCTGGAGGTCTTTTCTAGTCCCACAAAAACAGCATATGTATTGGTCTGAGCTAATTGGAGGATTTGAGTAAGAAATTAGACTATTGGCTGAGAGATAAACACAGTGTGTCACTTCACCAAGTTTTACTGAGAAAGAAAAAAAAGTTGTTTTAAGAACTGTTCTCAAAACAACCAGATTAGCAGAGGGCTTCTATCTGTTCGGCACTGTGGCTGCTTTCTCCTTTGTCTGTCTGTCTTTTAGCTAATTCAGAGTAAAACTACTAACTCCTTCCTATTACTAATCTCTCTG
>VWZI01008216.1:1542708-1566555 GCA_013396835.1 Psilopogon haemacephalus
GGTTTATTAAGGTGGGGGGGCAGGTAACTGCTAACCCACTACAGCATAGGTGACAAAATCACAAGCTAGTAAATTTGGTGGAGGATTTTTTTCCCATGGTAATCCTATTAGGTGTTAATTAAAAGCTAGGATGTCTCTGTAGGAAGATAAATAGCATATAGTAAGACTTTGAGTCCTCTGTCCACTCTGCAGACATTGTTCAGGCAAGATTTTGTCAAGGGACTAAGAAAAACATCACAGTGTTTTGTTCTAAGATGTGCTGACCTTCCAAAACATGCAGGACAAAAAAAAAACAAACCAACAAAAAAACCCAAACACTCAAGCCAGTAACTGTGCCTCTCACTTCTGTAATAGTTTAATGTTTAATGTTTTCAGAACATTCTAATAAGAGAAATTGGTACTTTCCTGAAAGTACCAGTGCAGAATCTAACTAAATTATGGCATTCATTGTAAAAGAATAACAATCACAGAAATAACCAAGTTGGAAAAGAACTTTGAGGTCATTGAGTCCAACCTAGCACCTAGAACCTTCTAATTAACTAAACCATGGCACTAAATGCCTCATGCAATATCCTTTCAAACACCTCCAGGGACGGGGACTCCACCACCTCCCCAGGCAGCCCATTCCAATGTCAATCACAGTTGTGTGGTGGTTTAGCAGTTACCTGCCCCNTACAGAAACACCACAGCCCTTCCAAAGACCAAAATCCGCAAGAGAGGGTAACCAACCACCCCCTACCACCTTTCCCCCCTTCCCCAGTCTTATCTCACCACCTGTTGATGCTGCAGATTAAGCTGAAGTAGATCAGCCAGGGGGGTTAGTAGGATTACTGAGAATCAGCTACCAAGGCAAAGACAAAAGGAGACCATGCAGAGAGAAGCAGCTGCAGCCAGAGCAGTCAGAAAACCATCTGATATCTAATGTTTTGGGTACAGCACTTAAAAACATTTTTTATTTCTTTCTCAGTAAAGGTCAGGGTGAAGTGCCATACTGTGTTTACCTCTCTCAGCCAATAGTCTAATTTCTCACTCAAATTCTCCAACTAGCTCAAACCAGCACACCTGGTCTGGTAAATTTTAATAGGGAGGGAAGTTCAGAACCCACCACACCTTCTTAGATACACATGAAGGTGTCAAAGTTTAAAGTCTTGAGTAACAAAATTATGAAATAATCCTTTTTTTTTTGCATTCTATTTCAGTCCCACAGGAAGTGGCAGAACTTTGCACTACTCCTTGAATCCTGCTGTCTTCCACTGGAGTTCTGCTTTGGAACAATAGCTACACAGTGGACCAGAGCAGTCTATAAAAAAAACCCAACCAACCAAATAAATAAATAAATAAATAAACACCACAACCAACCAAAGAAACAAACAAAACCCCACAAAAAATTCCCCCCCCTAAAACCAGACCACAAACCAAACAAGCAAAAGCATGCTCAACTACAACACCAAAACTTCAGCCAGCACTACTGTAACCTAGGTGTTGTATGCAGATTCCAACACCAATTTTGACCATGGCCATAGAGCCCTATAAAATTAGTTTTTGCAGGTCTAGCTACAACACAGGAAAGCCAAAGATATTTCCACAAATCTTACACTCCACATTTATACTAAAGGACACACACACACACAAAAAGAACAGTTAACAAAGAATCTGTGATCCAGTGCAAACAGGATGGCTAGAGTTTATTAATCATAAATGAAGGTGCTGAGTAGTTCAGGAGGCATACAAATGAACCAGCAACTTTGTTGAAAGGTCAGCACCTTTCATTAGTAAACTTTGTGTGCTCATTTCAGTGCAACTTTCTAGTTTTAGGGTCAGAAATAATTTCAAATGCAACCAATAAAACTGAAGGACGCTACAACATTTCAGCTTTGTGTTCTCCCTCTTTGTGTTAGTTTAAACCAGTCCCCCTGAGCTCAAAAACTCAATAAATACTTAAGTCAACTTGGAAGCAAAAAAATAACTTTAACAATAAATAGAAGGTAAGGGGAATTAGAGAGGATGGGAGAAAAGGAGACAAAATGCAAGATATAGGTAGAAGGTAATGGAAATTAGAGAGAAATGCAAAATATAGGTAGAATGTAATGGAAATTAGAGAGAATAGGAGAAAAGGGGACAAAATACAAGGTATAGGTATAAGGTAAGGGGAAATTACAGAGAATGGGGGAAAAGAGGACAAAATACAAGATACAGGTATAAGGTAAGGGGAGTTACAAAATGAAAAAAAATACCTGTAGATGGGAGTGGATGGAAGCTGAATCCAAGCAGTGAAGTTGGAAATTGGTGGTAGCTGCAGGTGGATGCTGGTGGGATGCAGCCAGTTAGAGTTCCAAACATGCTTGTTGGAGAGCACATGGTGCAATAACAGCAGCAGAGCAGCAAGATGATGGGTGGGTGAGGAGAACAGAGAGCAAGAGGTAAACACAGGAACTTCATCCCCTGCCTTTATAGGAGTCTTAATCAGGAAGCGGGAGGGCGATAAACACAACACCTGGGGGCAGGTCAGACCACTCTCAGGGAGGAGTCAGGATCCAATTCCAGGTAAGCCACACCAGGGTGGAACTTAGCCCTTTACGCTCTTCTTTAATAGTGTAAATGACTTGGCAGTTAAGTTTTTTTAGTGGATTCAACAGGAATATTTTGGCATAAGTAGCAGCTGCATAAGCAGTAAGATTCTCGTTCCAAGAATTTGACCTTCTGCTTCTCTGTAATTACAGTCACTAGGCTAATCCTGAAGTAAAGGATCGGGATCATAAAATTTATTGTTTGTATTATGGATGCTAACATACTCCAGTGTGTGCTGAGATTATTGTAAAATGGTTTTAAAAGACTCCTGTTTCCACTTTGAAATAAAAGATTTTCTCCATTTCCTAACATTTTCATCTTCAGAATGTGGATTCAGTCTTTCTGCAGAGGACCTTCTCTGTACTATGCAAATATTTCTTTTAAAGTTAAAATAAACAATTAGTTGTATACATGTCCTCTTTTGTCACAAAGATTGGAGGGGAAGGGGAGATATTTCTAATGGCACGCATCCATTTAGATGTCAAAGAGTTTTGTATGTCCACTAAATTAAAATACCATTTGCTGTCAAGCCTTAAAGAATTTGGCATTTCTTCTGACTTCTGTTTATGACAGCTTACAGAGGACATGCTGTGAAGTGCTTTAGCCTGCTTTAGGACCAATTGCATGTGACAAATGCATTAGTTTTTAGTACCAGAAGTGGACATATAATTTGATGAAGTATGTCTTCATGCCATCAGCTGTTGTCTGCCACCAGCTTTTTACAAAGGAGATCACTCTCAGCTGCTTTGATAATTCGATTCCTTTTCCTCCTGTAACCAAACCAAAACCAGCTTGAAGTCAACAACAACACTTCAAATGAGGTTTGGATCAAGACTACAAAGCTAAAAAATTATAGATCTCTTTCTATTGTTTTCTTTTCATTGGAAAGGGCAAAGTTCCCTGATCCACATGGGCTGTGATCACAGCTCACAGCTCCAGGTCTGCACAGATAAACATCCCCACAACTTACTCTGGCTGATGTAGCAGTTTGATGGACTTATGGAAGGAAACGGACGATACAGGTGAGTTAGACTGGACACCTTAGCAGAATATCTTTCTGCATGCTACTGAGAACCCTTCCAAACTGATCACACCTCTGCAGTTCTTACCATGAATTCTCAGTGTTATTCCTCTGAGCACGTTTATGCTCTTACAAAGATCATGCCACAGCTTACATTATGTATGAGAAGCAACACCTACACATACCCAGAGATTTGACCACCTCAGTAAAGGTACTGCCACCTTAGAAATCTGCCTCATTTGTTTTCTGACAGCATGTGATGACAACATATAGTTGACTGTGTTTAGCCCTTATCTGGGGCTAAACAATAGCAGTTACTCCATCACTCCATGACCCTGCCCCAGAAGAGAAGTGGGATCAGAAAGAAACCCTACAAATTGAAAAGAAAACAGATTTCATGAAACAGCCAAGCTGATACCAATGTCAAGACAAGACGTATAAAATTATACTCAGTGTAGCAAAAGTTAGCAGTCACAATATCCAGGAAGGCAGTCCTGAAGAACAGGAGAGTGAAGAGGACTAATATGAGATGACTCAGCAGAAAACTCTAGCACAAAGATCCCATCTCTGTAGCAAAATTCCTCTCCTATGCTTTAAGAAGTCCAAGTGCCAGGTTCTGCACTTTGGCCACAACCCCATGCAGTGCTGCAAGCTGGGGACAGAGTGGCTGGAGAGCAGCCAGGCATGGAGGAACCCAGGGGTACTGGTCAACAGCAACTGAACATGAGCCAGCAATGTGCCCAGGTGGCCAACAAGGCCAATGGCATCCTGGCCTGGATCAGGAATAGTGCAGCCAACAGGAGCAGGGAAGTCCTTCTGCCCCTGTACTCAGCACTGGTTATGTTGTACCTTGAGTCCTGTGTCCAGTTCTGGGCCCCTCAATTTAAGAAAAACATTGAGGTGCTTGAACATGTTCAGAGAAGAGCACCAAGGCTGGTGAGGGGGCTGAAGCACAGCCCTGTGAGGAGAGCCTGAGGGAGCTGAGGGTGTGCAGCCTGGAGAAGAGGAGGCTCAGGGAGACCTCATTGCTCTCTACAGCTACCTGAAGGGAGGTTGTAGCCAGGTGGGGTTGGTCTCTTCTCTCAGGCAACCAGTGACAGAACAAGAGGACACAGCCTCAAGCTGTGCCAAGGCAGGTTCAGCCTGGATGTTAGGAGGAAGTTCTTCACAGAAAGTTATTGGCATTGGAATGGGCTGCCTGGGGAGGTGGTGGAGTCCCCATCCCTGGAGGTGATTAAGAGGAGGCTGGATGAGGCACTTAGTGCCATGGTTTAGTTAATTAGAAGGTGGTAGGTGATAGGCTGGACTCCATGAACTCAGAGGTCTTTTTTAATCTGGTTAATTCTGTGATTCTGTGAATGTGATGCTCATGGAATGGGGCACACCTGTGAGCCAACTATATAAACTGTTGCTGGCTGACTCAGAATTATGAGTGGCCTGCAGCCTGTGGCTGGCCTGTGATTCTGTCCCAGCAAAACTAGCATAGCAGTCTACATTTTTACTCTCATTAAGTATATAAACGTACCTGAATTACATGTGTATAATTGCTAACACCTCTGCTTGACTTGCTGAAGAGCTGAAAACCATCTCATTAAATATCTTTTTTTGTGTCTTCTGATTTTTCACTTTTCAGTAGCCAGCTGTATGCCTAAATTAGTCGTGTCGTGTCCTGGAGCATCCCAAATTCTTCCTTCTTCCCCCCAACTGTGGGTTTGAATGGTAGAAAAAGAAGGAGGGAAAACTGCTTTTCTCCCCCCGCCCTGTGGGCTTGAAGGGGAGGCAGCAAGAAGCACTTTTACGTACATGTGGAAACTCATGTGCCAGCCCACACAAGGTTGTGCTTGGGTGGGTTTTTCATGCCCAGTATAAATTGACAAGTGGACACTGTCCAAAAGAGCATAAACAGGAGAAGCCAAAGGGCATGATGGTTCCCATCTGAAAGATTCTAATTCCCATCTGGAAGAGTTCCCTGTTTTACAGAGCCTGCCTGAAGATCCATTTGCACCATCCTGGATTTCAGATAGCTCCTATCGTTTTGCAGAGCTCTCAATTTAACACCGTTCTTGCCTTTGGACATCCCCCCACTTCTGCACTATCCTGTGCAGTTTGCCAGCTTGACAAGTCCTGGGTCCATTTGATAGAGCTGCCTGCAGAACCCAGACCCAGCTGCTCTGCCACCTTGCAGCAGCTGTTACTCTGGCTGGGAAGAACTCAGCAGCTTGGCTCTCCCATGCTGCTGCTGGAGACAACGTAGCTTCCACAAATCCCTGTCTCATGGAAACCATATTTTTGAGATATCGCTAAGTTTGGTGATCTTTGCCACCCACCTTAGACTTTTGCTGTTTGGATTTCCAATTTGATATTACTTACAGCCAGAATCAATCAAGCTGCAGAGAATCCAGCAAGGAATTTTGACAAGCACCTATCTCATTGTCACGAGTAAAGCACTGTTCCACCTAAATTCTCTGCTCAGTCAATTGATAGTGGGGTAAAGCTGTGTCTGTAGATTAGCCTTTTCCATTTTCTGACTTCCTAAATCCTGAATTTGTCTATAGCATCCTTGTGAAGATTCTTCCCAATCGAACTGAGCCTGTAAATAAACCCGTACTAGTTCTGTATATAGTTTGGGGGATCAAAATAAGTAAGTAAATAATTAAATACACCTATTTTAATAATGTAATAAAATAATTCTATTTTTATAATAAAACAGTTATATTCTTAGAATTTCTGACTCAGCCACATTAATTCCCTGCCTTCATGACATCATATGCCCAAGAAGTTTTTGTTGTTCCAACTAAACAATTAATGCCTATAGCACAAAAATAAATAAGGAAGTTAACATGAACAATGAGCAACAGCTTTGGATTTTTGGGGGTTTTTATGTTTGTTTCCACTCTGGTGTGTGAAACCTCCTGGGGCAGCTGCTATAATCTTCTCACTGTATTTCCATAGCCTCCATTTTGCTGATATGTTTTTATCTAAGCCACTCAAATGCCAAAATAATCCAGTTCTGCAGATTACATTATTTGATTAATGTTTCTGTTATTTGCTAAATAATATATTGAACAAAGCTGCAGAAGTTAGTCAAATGCAGCAAAATACTACTCATTGCATAAATTATTCGATTAAAAAAAATGCAAACTGCTGTTGGAGAACGTATGTGAAATACAGCATTTGGCTTAGGTTGTTGCATACCTGACATCTGACAGCTTAAAATGTGAAAGAATTTTGAGTCTGCTTGGGTCTAGAAACAGATTCCAGTTACAGAGACCTAATAGTGCAGAAGCATTAAAAACTGGAGCTTCAGGTTGGAGAAATTACCACTCACTTACAATGGTAGCTTCCTGACTAACAATATTAACGGTATGTTGGGTGATACTTAAATTCAATTCCTTCTATTAGCACGGATGTCTCTTCCACTACTCCAGTGGAAAGAGTAACAATTGGTTTCCTCCACTGAAAAATTAAAGGACATACCTAACTACAGCAGCATGTCATCGATACTCCTCATGAATAGATCTAAAATTTTAGGAGACTTTAAAACATGATTTTACCTACTGACTTGCTGCAACAGCAGGGGAAATCAAATCACCCGTGAATGTCTTATTAGAGCAATCTCTCTCTGACACTTCTCTTACATCTCACTTTTACATCTTTAGTGCATTTGAAAAAAAAAAAATAAAGTAGGGAGTTAGAGGTAAAAATATTTTAAGGAATAATCATATTAGTTCTTTCTAAGGAAAGAAATTACACATGAAATAAAGACAAAAAAATAAAATAAAGGCAGCTATAACTCTGGGACTGTAATGTGAACTAAATCTCTCTTCTGCTTAAAACCCAGAGAAGTGTCCCTCCTGTACACCACAAGCAAGTTAAAGCCTCTGGATCTTTAGTCACAATTTCTTTTTGTTCAGTTCCCATTTCAGACTGGTTATTTTTGAGAATTGCCAGCTTGTGCCTTATTGCCTTTTACAGCACGAAGATCTATATGAAAGACAGTAAAGCTGTATAAAGAGCCTTGATGTGAGTGGGGTTTTGGGTATATTTTGTAGTTGTTTGGGGCTTTGGTTTGTTTTGGCTTGCCTTTCCCAAAGAACAACTTCAAAATCATGTAAAATACCCACCCTTTTTTCCCCCTCCTGTTAATCGAATTGCAGAATCACAGAACCTTAGAGGTTGGGAGGGACCTCCAGAGATCATTGAGTCCAACCCTCCTGCCAAAGCAGAATCCTCTAGGTTAGTTCAGGGGACACACCCAGGCAGGTCTCAAGAGAAAGAAACTCCACAAGCTCTCTGGTCATCCTGTTCCAATGCTCTGTTATCCTCACCATAAAGAAGTTTCTTCTTGTATTGAGGTGAAACCTATGTCCCAGTCTGCAGCTGTTGCTCCTTGTCTTACTGCTGCTGACCACCAAAAAGAGTCTGGCCCCCTCCACTTGACATCCACCCCTAAGATATTTGTAGACGTTGATGAGACTTCTCAGTCTTCTCTTCCACAGACTAAACATCCCCAGGTTTCTGAGTCTGTCTCCATATGGGAGAGATGCTTAACTCCTCCAGTCATCCTGGTGTCTCTCTGCCGGATTCCGTCAAGCTGGTCCCTGTCTCTCCTGAAACGGGCAGCCCAAAATTTGACACAGTATTCCAGCTGTGGTCTCACTAGGGCAGAGTAGAGAGGGAGAAGATCCTCCTTAAACTGGACACACTTTTTCTAATGCACCTCAGGCACACTGAAATACTGCAGTTTGCTGGAGAAACTCCATGTCACTGCAGTTCCTACCACATTACTCAGGTATGTCTTCCAAAGCATAATTGATAGGTGATTCTCAAAGATCTTGCCTTGCAGACTGTATGAACAGACATACATTTTTCCTTTGCTTATATTATTTCCCTCTTCCCTCCACTTTCACTGTTTAGAGGAAACAGGCAGACATTTCTTCTTAGTTTTAGTCACAGAGATGTATTTTCATGTTCTGCACCTTCTAAGGACTACAATGATTAAGCACTGCTCTTGACCAGGTTAGCTCTGTGGAGGTCAGACTCAATACAGAGCTTTGTGCAAGAACATAGCTATGTGAGGGAAAAGATAAAGAAGAATGCAGGTGATTTGCAAGGTCTTTGGGTTTGTTAAATCACCAGAGGCTCTTAATGACATTCTAAAACCAAAAATTAACAGGTAAAGTTGTCCTCTTGTGATAAAGGGTAATTAATGTGAGATGGGATTTTTTTTTTCAAAATCCCTATTGTTTTTTAATTTTGACATTTGAAACTCTTGCTACCTACTCAGTAATTTTTAATAATAATTATCATGTTCTTCGCAACGGTCATGGAAACATTATGCAAAGGAATAACCAGATCTAGAACAAATAACTAGCAATAACACAACATGAAACTGGGAGAGGTTTTGGCAGTCAATGGGCTGCTTGCACACTAGAGCAACTCAAGAGTCTCCTTTCTGCTTAAAACAGAAGGTTTAAAATTAGATTCAATTACAGAGTTTGCTAAAGAGGCTTTGGAGTATTTACTGACAAAAATATTATTTCCCAGCTCACAGGGTTAACTACAGCTTCCAGGCAGCACCCACATGCTTGCAGGGAGCTCTGTTGGTGTCTTCTTTTCCATTGAGGGGCTTCTGATCTTCCCAGGCTCTTAGCAGAGGTGCTGGGAGAGAAGCAGACAATCTCTGACCTGGTCCTGGTTCCTCTTGATTCCAGACTCAGCAGGGAGTCTTGCAGGGGGGCAGGCAGGAAGATTTGTAGATGTTCAGTCTTGTTAGAAGAACGGCAGGTGTCAGGCTGGCTAAACAAGCCTACCGCATGGAGGCATTTGGTGCCTATTCCTGGTGAACTCAAAGCAGTGTCCAGGCAGACAAAACCAAAGCATCAGGGTTTGTTACTTTGTGGCGGCGCTAGCTTATAGTTTAGCATAGCATGGCAGGATGCACTGAGGCAGTAGCTCAGAGAGAAGGCACGATAAAGTCATGAACAATGGTGGCAGCCACAAGCAGCAAGCGCATTGTCTCTACCTGCTCATCTCTTTAGTCAATGTAACCTTGGCTCTTTGGACACAGATCAGCCAATAAGAATGGCACTCTGACGAACTTAACCATATTAGATGAAGCCAAGACTTACTTTTACCTTTTAGGGCAGAACACATACAAGTGTTTGAAGATGAGTGGGTGCCCTGTAAACAAGTTTGGACAGGCATGGTGGCACCAGGCCTCTTTGTCTTCCTTTCCCACGGTTGCTTCTCCCATCAACAGAAGGAGAGACAGCAGAAAAACATGTCTGGGCAAGCCAGGACATGTTCAGGCAGTTTCTGGCCTATTTATGCCTTCCACGTCACCTATAAGATAATTTAAAATAACAATTTAATACCTGATTAGAAAGACTTAGACTTGGCCATCTGTCGTATCTAGATATTATGATTTCAAAATTCCCTTTCATTTTGACACAAAGAGGAGTTAAAAGCTTTCTCACTATGAATAACCAGAACAACCAGAACTCTTGTTATTTTCCTCAGATGATCTCAGATTGATGCTGATGGAAATTCTGAAGGAATACTGGAAAAGTACTAAAACTTACAATTTAGAAGCTATTGGAAAATCATGATGTATGGTCATTCAACCCTAAGTGAAATGCTAGTGATGGATCACAGTTTCTGAATTAAAACCTTTATCTATACCATAATGATTGCTGCGATAGAGTTACATGGCTCATTTGCATACCAGCATATTATATGCATAAAAAGAACATGGAGTGAGTCCAGAAGAGGGTCACAAAGATAATCAGAAGGCTGCAGCACCTCTCCTGTGGAAAAAAAAAAGAGGGAATATTGGTGTTGTTCAGCCTGGAGAAGAGAAAGATCCAAATGAGACCTTATAGTGGCCTTCCAGCACCTCAAAGTGTCTTACAAGAAAGTTGGAGAGGAACTTATGAGAAGAATGTACTAAGAACATTGGGTAGAGCAAGGGGTAATAATTTTAAACTGGTAAGCAATTCAAAATTTTAACCACATGTACATGCTGTTGGGAAGGTCCTCAGAGGAGCCAGGTCTGGGTGCCGCCTGCAATTCTCTCAAAAGGGACCCAGGACTTGCCAAGCCTGCAAAAGTTGCACAGGATTATGCAGGAGTGGGGACTGTCCAGAACCCAAGAGTCAAGCAAAGGATAGGAGCCATCTACAGCCAGGACAGTCCTGAAATGTGTAGTTCTTCAGAAGGCAGGGCTCTGTAAACATGGGGAGCTTTCAGGTGAGAATGTTCAGGTGGGACCTTTCAGGCAGGAACCCTTTCAGAAGGCAGCCTCTCAGGTGGGAACATTCATGCCTTTTCCCTTGCCTATTTATGCCTTTTCAGACAAAACGTTCATTTGCCAATTTCATACCAGGCTCGAAAACTCATCCAATAACCAGCTCAAATCCCTGCATGGGCTGTTGCACGGATCCTCACACGTGCAAAAAGAGCCCTTTGCTGCCCTGCAGCAAGGATCCCTATGAGAGTCTTTGTGTTATTTCCAAATTGTAAATAATTGTAAATATATTTTAGTACATATGCTGTTGTGGCTGTGGCTGAGACTGAACCACCCCAGGCTCCCCAGGCTGCCGGGTGAAGGAGAGAGGGTGCAGATAATTGCTGACCTGTTCCTGGCTTTTGATGATCTGTGTGCCTCTAGACTTGCTCATCTTTGCAGTTGCAGGCAGACGTCTTGGGATGTATCTCAGCAGATATAACACACTGGCTACAGTACAAAGCTAATTGCGTGAAAGCTTATTCAAGGTGCTCACGGAAAAACTCGAAAGGGTTCCAAGGCTGGAACATAGCTTATATTGCTATGTATAATAATAAGGCATTACAGGCAGTATAGGCATGGATAATGGCAGGAAGCATGGGAAAACACAGCAAGAGCATAAGCATGGCAAAAGCATGCTGTGATATTTGCTTATCTGTTTTTATATCAGTGCCTGAGATTGATTGGACCCTTTTGGACATGAGCTTATCCAAACAGTGTGGCAGTAAGCCAAGTTTTACCATTTGGGTATTTGGGTGAAAGCATAGGTTTGCTTATAGGGAGAGACAATAGGTCTAGCACAAGCTTAGCACCTGCAACTTGTTTGCAACCACCTGCACCTTCTTTACTACCGGTTGCAAGCAGGAGGAAACAAGTTATGTAAAGTAGGGTTCTCAGACTCCGTGGCTCGAGGTCTTTTGTTCCTTTTCCTGTGGTTGCTTCTTCCCCAAAAACAGAGAGAAGGCAGAAAAACGTGTCTGGGCAAACCAGCACACATACAGGCCTATTTTGACCCTTCAGGTCTACCACAACAAGGGCAAGTGTCAGGAGGATGGAGCCAGGCTCTGCTCAGTGATGCCTGGTGACAGGACAAGGGGTAATGAGTGGAAGTTGAGGCATAGGAAGTTTAATTTAAATACGAGGAGGATTTTTTTTTTTCCCTGTGAGAGTGACAAACACTGGGACAGGCTGCCCAGGGGGGTCATGGAGTATCCCTCTCTGGAGATATTAAAAACTTACCTGGACACATTCCTGGTTGATCTGGTATAGGTGATCCTGCTCTGGCAGAAGAGTTGGACTGAATGAGCTTTTGAGGTCCCTTCCAAGCCCTGACATTCTGTGATTCTGTATTTCTGTTGCTTCTGTGATGGAAGAAAAAACCTTTCAGTAACAGAGCTGTGACCAACAGCTGGGTGGTGTACTGAACAGCTGCAAACATTTGTTCAGATACAATAGATCAGAATGCTTTGATAGAGTCAGCTGGACACTTCCTCTTCTGTTGACCTATCTCAGGTAATGTGAATTATAACACTATTTACAGGCATGGTCATGACGATGTCAGAATTTTTAATTTATTTTTTTTTTTTAAAACAAAAACACCTTCAGAGCTCTTTTGTTGACTTTCAAGGCTGATATCTATGAATATTGCTTAGATTTTTTCCCAACAAAAGAGTTGTGTATTATAACCCATGTATTGATATTCAAACACAATAACTCTGTTTTACAAATCCTAGAAGCCTCATTAGAGATTTAAAGATAATTAGAAGCAGAGAAAACTCTTTTCTGATTCATATTGGTCAAAATACTCAGTGCTTCTTTCTACCTCTCTGCTATTCTGCATCCTCAGATTAGAAACACATTATTCTGATAGCTTCAGTGTGATTCAGTTGTTGTGAATAGGTTTGCTTTTTCACATCTAAAGCCAAAGCAATCTTTCCTCGACTAACACTTTATGAAAACCAACTAATACAGAAGAAAAGCTTATTTCTATACCTGGGGAATCTGAGGAATCCAAGTATTGTCCCTGTGCCTACACCAAACAAAGCTCTTTTAGCCTTTTTAAAATAATAATAAAAAAAAAAAGTTTCATGCTTGGTTCATTACAGCAAAACCACTGCAGATTAAACCTCTCTATCAATTACAAGCAGCTGAACATCCTTTAGCATCAAACAGAATGACAAAAAGCTACACTATAATGAGTAATGGCTAAGGCCAATTGCTATTTAATTATGTAGATGACTTAACATACTTTCATTGATGTTATCTGTGTGTCTCGGGATGAAAGTTATCATGCATTTCTTTGCTACAGCTTTTGCAGTATATGATAGCAGAAGAAAAAAATAAAGAAGAAGAAAAAAAAAAAGGGAAGTCTTTGCCAAATAGAAATGGCTATAACTAGCAAAATATATCAGCCCAGCAATGCAAGCCACACTTCGCGATGCACCTACAACAGATAGGAAAAAAGCAATTTACATGTGAGAGCTGACAGTGGGGAGGAGAGAAAGCTTGAAAAAGTGACAACTAGAACAGCAAGAGCCTTCATCATGAGTGGTCCCTATGAAGATGTCTGGTTCCTGAATTTTGTAAGTGGGAGATAACAAGGACAGTGAAGTTAGTCATAACATGAGAGATATTTTAGATGGGAAGCAGTTATTAGGTCATCTGTCCATCCCTCTGCCTAGGCAGGATTATACTTTGCAGTATCTTCTCAAAAAGATTGTACGGAACAATTTCACGTGAGCAGAGGAATGGAGTAAAGGACATAATAGATCTTTCCCATCTCTAACTTCTGCAAGTCAAGAGGTCCAATCTGCAGCTGCTGTGAGGTGGCTGTGACCACAAATACTTCAAGTGCTGTAAGAAAGGAAATTTGGCGAAAAATTCTACCCTTGGATCAAATCATGCAAGTGTATGCAAAATGGTGTTAGTGAGCAGAGAAATTACCCCACAAAGGGCTTCTTTGATTCAGGTACAATCAGTGACCTCTTTTCGATGGGCATGGGGCTGCATTTTTGACGCCTTGCATATGGGCATCACATCACTCAGACAGATATACCTATAGTTTAAAGGATCTAGGAACTCAATTATTTCCATGGATATTGTTTATGGAATCTTGCACTTGTAATTATTTAAGCTTCTAGTCTGAGACTGTAAAATCAGATTTTATTATAGAAAAAAAAAAAAAATATTTGCTTGTATCTTTCCAGTATGAGGATGACAACATTTGTTTAGCATCTATTATTTTTCTTCAACTAAATTGAAATAGCATCACCTGAGGGTATATAAGAAGTTCTTGCTATAAGTTGTGTAAGACATGCGTTTTTTAGTACACATTCTAAGTGAAAATTTCAGAATATGGAGGGAAAAGTAAATAATGTTTCTTACATTCTCATGAAAAGCATAAAGGATTAGGTAATGCTCTTGAAAATGCAATAAAAGGCAACATTTAACAGCCTTCTTCCAAGAAATCCTTGCATGTGTTTAAAGCTAAGACTAACAGGAATGCTACTGATTAAACCTCACCATAAACATATTCAATTATAGAATTTTAACCTAAACGGTTACATAATTAGAGAAAAAAAAAAATACAAAAGAAAAGAAAATAAAAGAAACAAGACATTTGCTGGACATAATCTTTAAACTAATTAGTTTTCCAAGACAAGATTTGGCAGAAATGAGAATTTTAAAGCGGTCTCCATTTTGCATCCTCGACGTTTGGTAATTTTCATGGTCATTAATATATAATTGGACATAAAGGAGTGCTAGCAGAGTTTCAAAACAGCATGAAGGTCCATGAATATTTTCCTGTATAGACATCAGTATGAGCACAAGGCTGAATCTGTATTGAAAAGAGCAAATATCAGGACAATGAACACAGTGGGTTGGTTTGTTGTTTTTTTTTTGAGATGCCAATATCATGAGGGAAAATACTTGGCAAATGATGACCTCCTAATATTAATCTCTGTAGAGAAAATGTGATGGTTAGCAGAAAGATTTAAATGTATGGATTATTTGTAGGTTAAATTCACAAAGTACTAAATTCCAACTTCCCATAATGGCTTGCATATCCAGCATATGAACTCATAAAAACATTTATATGGTATCAATTCAGACATATTCACCTCTTTGGAGCTCTCAAAGTTTTCCTGATTTGTCTCTTATTCTGTCATCACTGGAGTCTTCCTTAAATGTATATATTGCAGATTAGAGCACTTTATAGCTGCGAGGTCCAGCAGGTTTTCTCTTTCAGCAGCACTTTTTGATTTTGTGCCTGATCCTACGGTAGCTTTTGAGTCTTGATTACAAATGCACAATCAATGTCATTGGAGTAGCTCAGCACTGATCTATCTGAAGGAGCAGAAACCTTTCTTAATTAGCACTTTCCAAAGAGCAGCCAAGATGCTCTGTTCTGTTTTGATAGTGGGGAAATGTTCTTGTTGAAATTGTACACAGAGCTTTATGTTTTTTACAGAGATATATCCTCTGTGGAGAACCTTTCTCCTATCTCCTCTTTAAAAGTGCCCAGCTCCATTTGCTCCTAAGTGGAAGGTGTGCTTTTCCAGGAGATATGCAGAAATAATTAAGACTGATCAGTTGAGAAATAATCAGGCAATGAGTTTAGAAAAGGCACCTCACTTTGAAAGTCATTCAGCCAACACATAGAAACTGTGACAACGAGAAGTCTTCGCTCCAGGAAGGCCTTACTGTGGCCTCCCAGTATCTCAAGGGGTCCTATAAGAAAACTGGACTTCTTGAGGTGTCAGGAAGTGATAGGACTAGGGAGAATGATCCACGATAGAAGAAGGGATATTTAGATTAAACATTAGAAGTTCTTCACCATAAGGGTGGTGAGACACTGGAACAAGTTGTCCAGAGAGGTGGCGGAAGCCCCAACCCATAAATGTTTTTAAGGCCAGGCTGGATATGGGTCTGGGCAATCTGATCCTAGTGGAAATTGTCCCTGCCCATGCCAGGGAGATTGGAACCAGGTGATCTCTGGGGTCCCTTCCAACCCTGACAATTCTGTGATAAGAGGAAAATTATTCCACAATTCCTAGCTTTAAAAATCAGAATAACAGCTAGAAATAGACAGGAGAACTGATCATCTCCACCTTAAGGCACAGACCTAGGAGGAAAATAAATCAGACCAACCAAGTGGAACCACAAATAACTTTCCCCTATCATCTAGCACAGACTAACAGGTACAGAAATATCTTTCCATAAGCATAGGTGTGAGGGAAACCCACATTATTTCCGCTCTCATGTTGGTCTTTCTGTCACTAATGGCCAAAGAAACACTTGCTTTGACAATCATTGCAGTTCCCTGAAGCCTGAAATTCATCTTAGCCTTTTACAGTAAGGGCTGAGCACACATTTCCACTCCTAATATTTGTTTGAGGCAGATCTGCATATACACAGGCACTGCAGGAAAAGAGTCAGTGTGTACCTTTACACAGACACTGCTGAGGGAGGTTACACAGTTCAATGAATAAGGATCTATTTTCAGCCAGTGACAACTTCAGGCAAGACACTTTACACATTTCTGCCTCGATTTCTATCTCACTTTCCCACCTGGTCTACTCTGTTTTAGTTCTAAGCCCTTCCAAGCAGGGACTCTCTCTCCCCAGGTATTTGCATCACACATGGCAGAAGTCTTGGTCCTTTTCACTTGGGTTTCTGTATGTTGCTGTAGTATCATTAGCATTTACTTTACAATATTGCCATAGAAAGTCAAGCAAGGACTCTACTAAGCTGAGTGCTGTGCCTACACAGAAGAAAAAGAAAGTCTGCACTTGCTAACTTTACTCTTGGAAACCCTCTGACAGTAAATAAATTAGTTTAGTAGTATGTGTTTGGGAGATTATTTTCATTGTGATCATCAAATGCCTTAAGGATGAGTGTGAAAGTGACCAACTAAAATTTTTTTTAAATACAGCTTCTTTCTATCCTCCCAAAGTCAGGCAAAATGTTCTGTTCTTTCAGAACTCTTGTTTGTAAGCAGCAGTGGCTGCAAAATGAGAGCTAAGAGGTTTTCTTCAGGGGCATATAGTCATGAACAGGGATTTAACTCAGGTGGTTTCACAGAGCATTATACAAAGGTCAGAATTTAATGAGCTTCAGTAGCATGGTCTAAGGTCCATGAAGCAGGATACAGTGGGAATAATTTTTACTTTCTTTTTTTTTTTTTTCCTGACTGACAGACTTTGCATAACTTCATCAAAACTAAATATTGAGAAGAGAAACAGGTAAGTTCTTAAGGAATGTGCCAAATATTTTATACTTCTTCAACCTTTCTGAAATAATACATTGGTTTTCAGAACAAATGCTTGGATCAAGTTTCTGCCTTTAGCTAACCCTGAGTCTACAACCAGGGCCCCTCATTTTGATCATGCAAAATTTTCAGCAATGCTCTTTCAGCACCAGCAAAGGAGTTCCTCTACATTCAAATATCACTGTGGCAACACTGGCTTAGGCATAAAAATCTATTCTGACAAGGCAAAGTTCCATCTTTTCTTACTGTTGAATCTAAAGAAAACTTGGTTGGAAGAGACCTCAAAGGCCAACCCTTGACCCAGCTCTGAAGGGTCAACACCAAACTATGTCCCCAAGTGCCAGGTTGACAAGATGCTAAAACACCTCCAGCAATTCCACCACTGTCCTTGGCAGAACATTACAGTGCTTGAGAACCATGTCAGTGAAGAAATATTTCGTAACATCCAGCCCGAACTTTCCCTGGCACAACTGGAATCCATTTCCTCTAGTACAGTTGCTTGGTACCAAGGAGAAGAGGCTGCCTCCTCCTCACTCCAGCCTTCCTTCAGTTAGCTGTAGAGAGCAATGAAGTCTCATGTCAGCCTTCTCTTCTCCAGACTGAACACCCTCAGCTCCCTCAGACACTCCTCATAGGCCAGGTGCTCTAGGACCTTCATGAGCCTCAGTGCCCTTCTCTGGACACACCCCAGTACCTCAACATCCTTTGAACTGATTGGAGGGTTTGAATGAGAAATTAGGCTATAAACTGAGAAACGGAAACAAATTTTGATTCTACTTCACTCATTTGTTTACTGAAGTGGTATAAAGTTAGAATCAAAACAAAAGATAACACAGGTCACTTTGCACCATGCTGGCTGCTGCATCTCTCTCCCTGCCTTCTTAGCTGGGTCTGAATAACTTCTAACTACTTTCCTGCTGCTAATCCTCCTGGCCGATCTACTTTCACTTATCTGGCACATAAGACAGATAGTGAGATAATATTGGGAAGTGGGGGAAGGTGGTGGCTCCTCTTAGGGGTCCTGATCTCTGGGAGGATGGTGGTGTGTCTGTGTACTGTATATATCTGTAAATATCTATTACATATTGTAAACATCTGCTTGTATATTGTACAAAGCTGTACATATAAAGCTACATTTCCTTAACTTCCAGCCGACTGATTTCTAGCCTGGGTTATTTCAAACTGGGGGGGTGGGGGGGGAGGGAAGGGGAAGGCAGGGAACTGCTGAACCACCACCACCACCACAGAAGGCTTTGCACTTGCAGCCCAGAAAGCCAAACAGAGCCTGGGCTGCATCAGGAGCAGTGTGGCCAGAAGTTCAAGGGAGATGATTCTCCCTCTCTACTCTGCTCTGGTGAGACCCCACCTGGAGTACTGCATCCAGTTTTGGAGCCCTATTATAAGAGGGATGTGGACAAGCTGGAGCGTGTCCAGAGAAGGGCCATGAGGATGCTCAGAGGGCTGCAGCACCTCTGCTATGAGAACAGACTGAAAGAGTTGGGGCTGTTCAGTTTGGAGAAGAGGAGGCTCCCAGGAGAGCTTATAGTAACCTTCTTGTGGCCTTCCAGTATCTGAAGGGCACTACAAAAAAACCTGGGGAGGGACTTTTTAGGCTATCAGGGAGTGCCAGGACTAGGGGGAATGGAGCAAAGCTGGAGGTGGGGAGATTCAGATTGCATGTGAGGAGGAAGTTGTTCAGCATAAGAGTGGTGAGACCTTGGAATTGGTCGCCCGAGGGTGTGGTTGGGGCCACATCCCTGGAGGTGTTTGCAGCCAGGCTGGATGAGGCTTTGGGCAGCCTGATCTAGGGTAGGGTGTCCCTGCACATGGCAGGGGGGCTGGAACTGGATGATCCTTGTGGTCCCTTCCACCCTGTCTGATTCTATGATTCTGTGTTATTTGGCTGATTGTGATTAATAATAATGTGCTTCTGATCTTCTGGGCAGAAAAGAGAAAAGTGATTGAGGACATTGAAAAATGAGGATTTACTTGTACCTTGTGAGACACTTGATGTCACATCAGTGTGTCTGGTTTCAGAAGCATAATAATGTACTGGCATGCTAAGCTGAGCATGTTTGGCTTCTCAGAAGCCAGCCAGGTGAGGATTTCTATGCTTTTCCCTGAACTTATACTTCCTGCGGTGTAAGCAAAGCCCTGTTCCACTAGAGGTGTGCCTTGCCCATGCAGACCACTGCAATATATCATTTTCAGTTCATTCTTTTTAATTACTCTTTTTTTTTTTTTTTTTTTTAACCCCTCCAACCACAGGCAATCTTAATCCTAATAAAGCAAACATTTAATAAATATTACTCATGCAATTCTTAAAGGTCCTGTTGAATTCTAATACATAATTGCTTTATTTTAAGCTCTGGGATGTAGATGATAAAGCGAACAGAGGTGATTCAGAGTAAGGGCAGCACATTTCCACATTTTTTTCCTCTAGAAAACCACTCTTGTGCAGGGCTTATGATGTGGGGAAAAGTCTAGTGATTGATTAGCTAGTTAAGTGATAAGGAGGTATATCAGGCAGGGATGCAGAAAAAGTACAGATAATGAGGACAATCAAGTATCCTTGATCTGAAAAAAAAAATTACTGTGCTTTCTAATCATTTAAATTATGTTTTTAAGTGAGAAAAATCTACTGCACTGAACCTCTAATTTTATACACACTTTTAAATTTTTGGGTTTTGTTTTAAATTGAAGACAAAAGCTGTGGGAGTTGTGTCCATTTCCCCCTCTCTCAGTGTTGTAATCTTTCATTGAAAAGGAAATTAATGGATCATCAGACTTTAATTTGTCCCTATAACATTTATATTCTTTGATCTCTTACTGATATATTGTAATCCCGATAATTATCTGCTTCTCTTGTTTTTTCTAATACCATGTGGCATTCTATTATGCTTTACATTATTAACTATATCATACATATAACACAACTCTGCCAAATCTGGTTGTGGGAGTTGTACAGTATCAGGTAGGCTATTAGGCTTCAAATTAATGATCTCTATAGGTCACAGGCACACTAAGGATACTCATAAAATATTTTCATTGTGATTTTCAAGACCTTGTACAATTACATTAATATTTCATATATTTTATGCATTTTATGTTCAAAAGGGAGGGATCTTCACGATCAGATGACAACTCTCCATTTTCTAATTTTTCAGCCTGCATTACCATAAAATCCTTTGCTGTGGCAATTCTGCTTTTACTTAAAGAAGACTTGTAACAAATTTCATTAATGCATCAGAAGCTTTGTTACTCATCTGATTAGAGCAGTTGCTGCCGGTTCATGAGCTCCCATTATTGGGAAGCCTTCAGATCAAGTTTCAAAGCCTTTTTCTTCCTTCACTGTTGTTATGATTGGACCTGAAAGACTGAAAGACTCGATAATCCTATTTTTTTTGTCCTGTTGCCTTCTTTTTTTTTTACTTTTATTTTTCAGTCAGTTGCTAGCCTACAAGAGGTATTTCCTTCCTTAGCCATGAAAGTTTGTGTAATCTTTTAATAAAAGTCACTGTCATGAGGAGCTTTTCTGTACACATTTAAACAACTTTTACTGGTTTGTCTATTAGGCAGCAGTAGTTTGTTTTTGTTGGGTTTTTTTCTTAATCACTATTTAGGTTTACAATAGTTATCACTATTTATATATCATTAAGAATTTAACTTTCCATCTTAATCACGTTTCTTTCTGTCTTTTTTGTCCCTCTCTAAGGAAAAACTGGCACTAATTTCTAAGGTTTCTCCTCTTCAGAAAATGTTGACTTCTATTAGAAGATTTCTCAAGTGCTTTATATAAACTGTGAGGTTTCCACAAGATAGACATTGAGAAAGAGTGAGCTACCTCTAAGGACAAAGTCCAGATCTAACATCATGTAATCACTGACCATGGTCATCCTATGAAGACAGAAAAGTGGCTTAGGTTATCACAGAATCACAGAAACATTCCAGTTGGAAAAGACCCTCAGGATCATCAAGTCCAGCTGATAGCCCTAAAATCTACAAAGTTGACCCTTTAACCATATCCTCAAGCACCACATCCAAATGACCTTTTTTATCATAGAACCATACAGTAGTCTGGGTTGGAAGGGTCCTCCAAAGGTTACCTAGTCCAAACTCCTCTGCAGTCAGGAGGGACATCCTCAATTAGATTTGGTTGCCCAGAGCCCTGTTGAGCCTCACTTCGAATATCTCCATGGATGGGGCCCAACCGTCTCCCTGGGCAACCTGTTCCAGTGTTCCACCATCCTCATGGTAAAGAACTTGTTCCTAACATCCAATTTGAATCTGCTCTTCTCTAGTTTGAAGCCATTGCCTCTTGTCTTGTCATGGTAGGCCTTTACAAACAGTCTCTCTACATACTTTGTTTAGGCCTCCTTCAGATACTAGAAGGTTGCTATTAGGTCTCTCCAAAGCTTCCTCTTCTCCAGGATGAATGCCCCCAGCTCTCTCAGCCTGTCCTCATAGCAGATCTGGTTCAGTCCCTTGATCATTCTTTGTGGACATCCTCTGGATCTCCTCCATCAGGTCTGTGTCCTTCCTATATTGATGGCTACAGAGCAGGACACAGTATTCCAGGTGAGGTCTCACCAGAGCAAAGTGGCAGAATCACCTCTCTGGATCTGCTGGCAATGATACTTTTGCTGCAGCCCAGGATGTGATTTGCCTTCTGGGCTGCAAGCTCACACTGCCTGCTCATGTCCAGCCTCTCATCCATCAGCATCCCCAAGCCCTTTTCCACAGGGTTGCTTTCTATCACCTTATCCTCTAGCCTGTTGTGCTGGTTTGAACTAATTGGAGAATTTGCATGAGAAATTAGACTATAGGCTGAGAAAAGAAAACAGATGATGCTACTTCACCCAGAGCTCTACTGAGAAAGAAAAAAAAAACATGTTTTAAAAGTTGTAACCCAAATATAGATAAGTCAAATGGTTTCAGACCTCTCAGGGCTGCAGTTGCTCTCTTTGCATGGTTCCTTTTTCTCTGCCTTTGTAGCTAATTCTCAATAATTCTACTAACTTCTTTCCTACTGCTAATCCCCCTGGCTGATCTACCTCCGCCTATCTGCTGCAACAACAGATGTTAAGATAAGACTGGGGAAGGGGGAAAAGGTGGTAGAGGTGGCTGGAAAAGCCCTCTTAGGGATTTCTGATCTCTGGGAGGGCTGTGGTGTTTCTGTATTACCTCTTCACTGTATATATCTGTAAATATCTTTTATACATTGTAAATATCTGCTTGTATATTGTGCATTGCTGTAAATATAAAGCTTCATTTATCAGCTTCCAGTGTTCTGAGCCCTAGCCTGGGTTATATCAAATGTGGGGGGGCAGGTATACTGCTAAACCTCCACACCTGTATTGACTGTGAGCATTGTTCTGACCTAGGTGCCAAACCCTGCACTTGCCCTTGTTGAATCTCAAGAGGTTCTCCGGGGCCCAGAACTTAGAAAATCAATTAGATTTTTCCCAGGGCTATCAATATTTTAATGTAATTGCCACGTACCAGCAAAAGTTACAGAAAGTTAGGGGCAGAAACAAAAGTGTTCTGAGAGTAAATTTTTTTGGAAATAAAAATAATATTCAAGTAGACATCGTTCAGGTGCACTAGGACAGAAGTCACCTATACTGTTCCACAACGTGGCTGTAGTCTCTGCAAATCTCACATCTGCTACATTCCTCCTCAGTGATACTCTTACTCAGAAATCCACTTCCCGCTACTGGTATCCGTTTGGCTTTCATTTAACCGGATGCATCTGAGATAGCACTGCTGCTGAGAAGACCAGATCTGGGATATCATCTCTGATTTTGCTGGTCTTCTGAATGCTGATGTCTATCCCCTTTTGCTTTACTTTTATTCTCAAGGGGCAAATCTAGCTATGTTTTGCTCCAAAGTCTCCTCTGAAGAAATTCCATTAGGTCCAGTCTCTATGACACTATGCCGAGAGATCAAAGACTTACCAAAGCAGAAGCCAAAGCAAACTGATGGTCCTTACAGCAAAATTCATAGTCAGTCACAGGGAGCTGTCATCCTCTTCTGTAAAATTTGTAACTTCAGCCGGGTAGTGATACCAAGTGTTTGGAGAAGGCTTCACTTTATTTGTGCTCCTGTACACTTTAATGAACGCAAAACGAAACACCAAACCAACCAAAGAAAGCAACAAACAAACAAACAAAAAACCCCAATTATTATTCACATGGTCAAATAGGAAAAAAACAAAAAAAACAACCGTCAGTTAATGCTACAAAACAGACAGAAATAAAGCAGCTACAGGTAATCACTCTTGAGCAATGCGTCGTAATTTTTTGGGGTTGACCTTTCCCTTTCTTCTTCTCAGGGGCTATCAAGGGGGGCAGCGTGTAGATGTAGACCTCACCAAATACTGCTGCAACTGTTGTTTCATAGAATGGTTTAGGTTGAAAGAGACCTTAAAGATCATCCAGTTCCAACCCCCTGCCATAGGCAGGGACTTCTCCCACTAGAACAGGTCACTCAACACCTCATCCAGCCTGGCCTTAAATCTGCCAGGGAGGGAGCAGCCATAACTTCCCTGGGCAACCTGTTCCAGTATCTCACCACCCTCACTGTGAAGAACTTCCTCCTAACATCCTGTTCAAATCTCCCCTCCACCAGTTTGAACCCATTCCCCCTCGTCCTGTCATTACAAGACCTTGTGAACAGTCCCTCCCCAGCCCTCCTGTA
>VWZI01008216.1:1581581-1598694 GCA_013396835.1 Psilopogon haemacephalus
AAAAAAAACAAACCAAAACCCCCAAACACATATATCCAGTCCTGGAAGCTGAGCCTGTTGCTACAATGAAGATGCTTGGAAATTACTTTCCATTTTAAAGATTACTAACAAATGAATTCTTTGCATTCTGGGTCAAATTCCTGTCTGTGCATACAGGCTTGTCTTCCTCCAGTTGATTGCTCTATACGTTTCAGAAATCACTTTAGCTTTGAACAAGAAGTATTTTCAATAAGACATTGTTCATGTCTGCCCAAGAATTAGGCTGGGAGAGATTTGTGCTGATATTTTCTATTATGTTGGTCAACAGGGTGGCAGTTTGTAAGTCTCACTGTGAGATTCAGATTCAGGTATTCACAACAAAAATATGAATGTCTCATGATTGCGGCTGTGCACATAGCAAGGGATTATACTTTGAAGATGGATTCTCTTCTTACTCTTTTCATTTGTAAATATCTGAAGGCTGGGTGTCAAGAGGGAGGGAACAGGCTCTTCTCACTTGTGCCTTGTGATGGGACAAGGGGCAATGGATATAAACTACAGGACGGGAAGTTTCACCTCAACATGAGAAGGAACTTCTTTACTCTAAGGGTCATGGAACATTGGAATAGGCTCCCCAGAGAGGTGTGGAATCTCCTCTGGAGGTTTTCAAGACCTGCCTGTGTGTATTCCTATGTGACCTGCACTACATTTTACGGTTCTGCTCTGGCAGAGGGGTTGGACTTGATCTCTGAAGGTCCCTTCCAACTCCTAACATCCTGTGACCCAGTGACAAGTAATGGCAGAAAATTGGAGAACTCGCTTAAATTGATGGTCAATAATGCATGAATATGCATTACTATTCATATTCATACCCTTTTACTATGGTAAGCAACCCCCATGCAACAGTATATGTATCAAAATAGCCCTGACCCGAAGTCTCAGGACAGGTGCCTCCCACTATGTGGTGGTTTAGCAGTTCCCTGCCCCCCCACCTTTTTATAAACCCCAACTAGGGCTCAGAAACAATGGAAGTTAATAAATGAAGCTTTCTATTTACAGCAATGCACAATATACAAGCAAATATTTACAAGGTATAACAGATATTTACAGATATATACAATGAAAAGGTAATACAGAAACACCACAGCCCTCCCAGAGACCAAAATCCCCAAGAGAGGGTAACCAACCACCCCCTACCACCTTTCCTCCCTTCCCCCAGCCTTATCTCACCACCTGTGGATGCTGAAGGTAAGTGGAAGTAGATCAGCCAGGGGAGTTAGTAGTGGGAAGAAGTTAGTAGTTTTACTGAGAATTAGCTACCAAAACAAAGAGACAAAAGAGACCACGCAAAGAGCAGCCGCAGCCAGAGTGATCAGAAACCATCTGATATCTGTGTTTTGGGTACAACACTTAAAAACAATTTTTTTTGGTCCTTTCTCAGTAAAACTCTGGTGAAGTGACATCCTGTGTTTACCTCTCTCAGCCAATAGTCTAATTTCTCACTCACATTCTCCAATTAATTCAAACCAGCACACAGGAATATGTACCTAAGAACTGGAAATGAGCAAATGGGTAGCACTACATCAATGCTTTTTGAGACTGCTCAATGCAGCCGTTGCTACACTGAGGACAGAAATAAGAACTACGTAAAGACCCTACTGAATTATTCTGAAGCAGTATTGCATCCATTATTCTGTGATATCAATAGAGCAAGATAAAATTAAAGGTAAACCAATGTTATGAGCTGCAAAAACGTCCAGCATTCAGCAGTTTAGATCATGACCCCTGAGAGAGAAGAAACTTTTTTTAAAGAAAGAAATAAGAACTTTTTAAAATGCTGCTGTTCTTGAGCAATGTCAGAATATAAAAACAATTGCATAACAGAGGGGGAAAAAGGGGTTAATATCTGATAGTCAAATTACAAAAAAAGTTGTGGTGTTTTCTTCTTCCAACCACTCTATAATAATAGTAATTGTATCACATCAAGTATTAAATATACTTGAAAATTACCCTATCAGCTTGAAATTTTGCTTGGTAAATTTGAGCAGGAAACACGCTCTTAAAACCTATGCCACTTGCTAGCAAGCTATGAACAAGACCAACTTAAATCTTTTGAATTGTTTTCAGTAATACAGATAGTTCTGCCTTTCCTTAACAAGTCTAGGTTAGCTCAAAAATAAGACCACATTTACTTAAAAGCTTATGAACAACAGTGCAGCTTCCCAGCAATGAAGAGCAGAATCTGAAGCACCGCTCAAAACCAAAGCACCCCAGTACGGTGTATTACTTCACAGCGAACATTTCATGCAGCTGTGTAAATAAAAGCACCATTATAGCAAAGACAGTGATTGATGATCCAGTAAAACGTGTTTCCAAGAACTGAGACAACTCCATAGTGCTAAAATGAAAACCAATTTAGCATGAGCTAGTGAGTTAGGAAGTGAGAGTTTGCTTTAAAAAAAAAAAAAAAAATGCCCCATGCAACAACTTTCTTCCCTTTGTAAACACCAGAGAAATACAAAAAGGAACCCATAAGCAAAGGTCTGAAAGCACAGGTTTTGACTGCAGCTAAGGATCTGGTAAGCCAAAATTTCCTTCACGAAAACCCACCATAATCTCTGGAATAATAATTGAGTTTAAAAATGCATTTTAATGTGACACCGTTCATCATTCATTATATACAGGACAAGATCTGAGCATTTCTCTAACTTCTTTTCTAGCCTGGTGTTCTGTTGAGGTGCTGGAATATGTCCAGAGAAGGGTGCCAAGGCAGGTGAGGGGCCTGGAGCACAGCCCTGTGAGGAGAGGCTGAGGGAGCTGGGGGTGTTTAGCGTGAAGAAGATGGGGCTCAGGGGTGACCTCATTGCTGTCTACAGCTACCTAAAGGGAGGTTGTAGCTAGGTGTGGGTTGGTCTCTTCTCCCAGGCACCCAGTGACAAAACAAGAGAACATAGTCTCAAACTGCACCAGGGCAGGTTTAGGCTGGATGTTAGGAAGACTTTCCTCACAGCAAGAGTGATTGCCACTGGAACGGGCTGCCTGGGGAGGTGGTGGAGTCACCATCCCTGGAGGTGTTTAAAAGGAGACTGGATAAGGCACTTAGTGCCGTGGTCTAGTTAATTAGAATGTGTTATGTGAAGGGCTGGACTCCATGATCTCAAAGGTCTTTTCCAACCTGGTTAATTCTGTGATCAATCTGACTGTATCTTCCAAGCTCTTTCCCATTAATAATCCTCTTTCAAACACAGTGCATCACCATTTACCATGTAAACTGTAGTGCCATGAACACAGATAGAGGAACATAACATTTAAGAATTGGGGTATGATGATTTGGAACTCCAATGCTTCTAGATTACATGGAGCTAATTAGATGATATTGATTTTGGTTGATATAGTTTAGTTTCCCAAATCTTGCCCCCAAATAAATAGGAAATTTTAAATTATTATTATTCTAGGTAAACTGGTTAAGTGACTTTAGATCACAGTTTTATATTTAATACAAGGCTTTGGTGCAAAAGTCAGAGGTGACATCATCAAATTTCCACCTCTCCACTCCAGCTGCTTTGAAGAAATTAGATGCAGTTTGCAAAGCTGTATGAAGGATGGAATTCTTCAGGAATACTGAGTAAAGGCTGTTCTTGCTTTTAAAAATGTCCAGGGGAAATTGTGAATACACATACAGGTTGCAAATTGTTCAGAGCAGGATTTATAATGGTAATATGGATAAGAAATGTTTGCTTTGAGCCTATTTTAATATAGTTCATTCTTCTTAGGTCCCCAAAAACCCAAACCCAACCATGAGTTTCTAATATATACCAAGGTCTTAAAAAATAAAATTGGAAATAAAAACAAAACAAAACAAAAAAAGAAACGAGAGTTAACATAGGGATGCAAATTATTTTCTGTGCTATTCCACTAAGCAAAACACCATAGCAAAAGCATTATTTTAAATTAATCAATTAAAATTAAAAATAAATAAATCTGTGGCCTATCTACAACTCAATTTATGTATTCCAAGATAGAATTTCAGTGCCTTTTCAGATGCTAAATAACTCATCCTTTTTATATTTTACATTTACATGCCTAAATCACAAAAAAAAACCCCAAAACAACAAAAAAAACCCAAACCCTCATCCTAATAAAAAAATTGCTGAACACAGTTTCCAATACATTCAGTGTGATTGAACACCAGTCTCCTACATATGGTCCCAAATGCATTGTTCAGGAAAATGTAAATCTTCCACTCATGTTCCACCCAGTCTCCACACTGCAACTTGTGTTTCTGCTTTTACTACATGGGTTTTAACATCACTCCTTTTTTAACTCACTTTCTGTTGCAAGATTTATTTGCCATGCAAAAAAAAACCATCAAAAACCAGCAACCCAAAAAAAGCTTTAGCTGGACATCTTGGGAATCAGCCCTGCAGGACTGTGAACTTTCCTTAGTTGGAATGGTAAAACAGTTCCAGTGTGTTCAGATTAGACAGACTCTACTCTGCAGTGGTGTGTAAAAAACCATCATGAAGGATGCAGCCCAATCCCCCCAAGGCAAGTGTTGATATCATAAAAATCATCACACTCACTCACTGGCACCAGTGATGACAGACTTGGCAGAGAGGCCAAAGATTCAATTGACCTAAAGACTAAACAGTGCCCCTTTTTTTTTTTTTTTTTTTTTTTTGGAAATGCTCCCTTTAGATCACAGATGAGCTAAAATTAGCATGGCAAAGGGTCTCTGTGAAACAAAGCCATTTCTTACAAAATATTATTTTTAAAAAACAATATATATATGTAAGAAAAAAAGAAAAGCAGCAAAACCTGGCTTAAGATGTGAACCTATATAAGAAAATGTCAGGTTCTTATAAAGGAGGTAAGCTGTGTGTCTTTATTCATCCAATCCATTATTAGATGAATTGGACTCTCCTGCCTAGGTATCAGGAATAGTACAGCCAGGAATCAGGAATAGTGTGGCCAGCAGAACAAGGGAAGATATTCTTCTCCTGTACTCAGCACTGGTCAGGCCACACCTTGAGTATGTTGTCCAGTTCTAGACCCTTCAGTTCAGGAGAGATGTTGAGGTACTGGAAACTGTACAAAGAAAGACAATAAAGCTGATGAGGGGCCTGGAGCACAGCCCTGTGAGGAGAGGCTGAGGGAGCTGGGGGTGTTTAGTACAGAGAAGAGGAGGCTCAGGGGTGACCTCATTGCTGTCTACAACTACCTGAAGGGAGGCTGTAACTAGGTTGGGGTTGGTCTCTTCTCCCAGGCAACCAGCAACAGAATGAGGGGACACAGTTTCAAGTTGTGCCAGGGGAGGTATAGCCTGGATGTTAGGAGGAAGTTCTTACCAGAGAGAGTGATTGGCGTTGGAATGGGCTGCTCGGAAGTAGCAAATATCATTCTAGTGACAAATTATAACTGCATATCTGATTTCTATTTAAACACAAATAAAGCATCTGAAATTAGAATTTGTGTCTGTTAAATATGTCAGTGCATGTAAGACAAATTAATTCCTCAGCTGTACCACCTTAACTCTAGAGAACCCCCACAGATGCTGATTAAATGGTATTGGATTTGTAATGGAGTGAGAACAGAATATTGCCCAGGGTATCTTTCTCTCTCTATATATAGTTATTTATTTATTTTAAGCAAAGCATACAGAAGAAATCTGCTTTTACTCCCCTGTTATGAATCAATGACCATTGCTCTCTTAATGTATTACAATAAAATATCTGATCTGGTGGACTGTAATATACCATCAGATCAATGGTTTGCAGAAAGAAAACAGTCAAATGAGAGACAACCTTCTCCAATTTGATAACCTTCAAAGATTTCATGTACAATTCATCATGGCTGAGAAGCAAGTCAACAGTGTCAACTGACCAAATGGAGAGCTCACAGGGCTTCTTGTTACCCCACTATTAAAACCAAGGTTAGATTAGATTTTAATAATTTAAAGATGATTGTATGCAGAACTGAATGCTGCAGCTGGGGGTTTGCAGCCCATGTCCTTAGTTTCAGAAGTGCTCAGCACTTTTGTAAATCCTGTGCAGCACCCATGCACCTACCAGGTCAGGCTCACACAGAGAGTCCTTCAACTGCCTCTCCAGTACCAGCATCTCAGGCTATGTCCGCCAACTAGTCTCCATTTTAGAAGCTTTGATAAAGCCATTTTAGAAGCAATTCTCACAGCTGCTGGTACCTATTGCATAGGTCTTAAAAGTAATTCTTGGAAAGATGGTGAGAAAGTCAAGAAATTAAATTAAAATCCATCAAAGATGAGTTCTGCATGGCCAACCTTGTGGTTTTCTACCATGGTTTAACCACATCAGCGGGCAAGGAAAGACCAAAAGATGTAATTTATCTGGAATTTTGTAAAGCCTTTGACACAGTCACCCACAACCTCCTTCTTTCCAAGTTGAAGAGAGATGGATTTGATGGGTGGTCTGTTTAGTGGATAAGGAATTGGTTGGATGATCACATACAAAGGGTAGTGGTCAATGGCTCCATGTCCAGATGGAGGCAGGTGACAAGTGGTGTCCTTCAAAGGTTTGTATTGTGAGTAGTTCTGTTCAATATATTCATCAGTGCTATGGACAGTGAGGCTGAGTGTACCCTCAACAGCTTTGTAGATGATCCTAAACTGAGTGGCGTGGTTGATAAAACTGAAGGACAGGATGGCATGCAGAGGGTCCTGAACAGGCTGGAGAACTGGGCTAAGCAGGATCTCTAAAGGTTCAATAATGGAAAGTGCAAGGTCTTGCACCTAGGCTGGGGCTATCTTCAATGTCAATACAGGCAGGGGAAGATGAAATTTTGAGCAGCCCCGCATAGAAGGTCATGGGGGTACAGGTGGGTGAGAAGCTGGACATAAGCTAACAACGTGCACTTGTGCACCCAGAAGGCCATCTTGGGCTGTATAAAAACCCAGCAGACTGAGAGAGGTGACGGTGCCTCTTTATTCTGTTCTTGTGATTCTTCACCTGAAGTACCCTGTTCAGCTCTCCAACACAAGTGACACATGGACCTGCTGGTGCAGTTGCATAGAAGGGCTGGAAGACCTCTCCTATGAAGACAGGCTGAAAGAATTGGTGTTGTTCACCATGGAGAAGAGAAGACTCTGGGAACACCTTACAGACACATATCAACATCTGACAGGAACACAACAAGAAGGCTGGGGAGAGGTTGTTTAAAAAGGTTTGCAATGATAGGACAAGGGGCAACGGTTTTCAACTAGAGAAGGGTAGATTTGGGCTAGACATAAGGAAGAAGTTCTTCACTGTGAGGGTAATAAAATATTGGAAAAGGTTGCCCAGAGATGTGGCTGAAGCCCATCTATGGAGACTTTCAAGATGAGACTTCTGTGTTGAAGGTGTCCCTGCTCAGTGCAGGGGGTTTGGACAGGACAACCTTTTAGAATCCCTTCTAACCTGATGCAATCTGTAAATCTGTAGTAGGTGATACTGCAGACACTTGAGAAAAAGTGAACAGAATGGAAATGGACTTTAGCAATCTTCTCTATCCTCTTTGTGTTTTTAGTGGCTGCGACTATACAATTATCCATGTAAAGTTATTAGAAGTTCTGTTTGTGCCAGAGAAAGAAAACAAGCGATGGCATTTTCTATTGTTTTGTTGGAGCTTTTTAACACTCAGTGTTAGGACTGCAGAACTCAACTTTTTGAGCTGCTTTCAGGGTTCATTCACTTCCAGAAGAAACCTGTGTTACCACTGTGGTGTCACCCTGATGGGAATCACATCACTGCACCATTAGTTCTTCCAGAATACATTTTCCTTTCTCTATTTCAGGTCTTTAATTATACTTATCTATAGAACCAATGGTATTTACAGAGCAGACTTGCATAGTAGATGTGTCATTTCTTCCTCCTAAACAGTTCCTTAAAAAACTTCTTTTTGGGTGAAATTGTTTACATTAAAAGAGTAACTGTCCAACTTTAAAAGCCAGAGCAAAAAGCTTTGTCTCTGTGTGCAGTTCTGATACAAAGAATTTTTTATTCACACACCTCTCTTTTTCATTGGCATCCTATATTCCTGTAATAGTGCATAATTAAATATTGACAAATCTAAATCAATAAACATCTTCATTGGTTGTGGTGGCATCAGCACTTAGAAGTTCATAGAATCAAAGAATCATAGAATGGTTTAGGTTGGAAGAGACATCAAAGATCATCCAGTTCCAATCCCCCTGTGCCATAGGCAGGGACACCTCCCACTAGATCAGGTCGCTCAAGACCTCATCCAGCCTGGCCTTCAACACTTTCAGGGAGGGAGCAGACACAACCTCCCTGGGCAACCTGTTCCAGTGTCTCACCACCCTCACTGTGAAGAACTTCTTCCTAACATCCCCTTTAAATCTCCCTTCTGCCAGTTTGAACCCATTCCCCCTCGTCCTGTCATTACAAGACCTTATGAATAGTCCCTCCCGAGCCTTCCTGTAGGCCCCCTTCAGATATTAGGAAGCTACTATAAGGTCTCCTGGAAGCCTTCTCTTCTCCAGGCTGAAAAGCCCCAACTCTCTGCCTGTCCTCATAGCATAGGTGCTCCAGCCCTCTGATCATCTGATCATCTTTGTGGCCCATGGAGAAGCTCTGAGGTCTCAAAGATCAGGTTATATACTTCAAGATATTGACATTTGCCATCTGGGAACGTAACAAGGAAAACTTTTTGCTTTGTTTTTTTTTTCCTCATTGTGAAAGGACAAGAATAAATAAAGAGACTTAAGCAACATAAACTGTTATGTTGGCTCAGTGCAGCCTTCACAAGCAATACACAGTTTTAGAATAAGATTTCGACGCAACAGGAGTACCAGGTGACAACTTCTCTACACAAGCAGATTAACGTCAGAGAACTAACAAGAGTAAGTGGAGAGGTGAGCTCTGCTGTATGCTGTGACTCACCAGATGGAGCTATTCCGGACAGCTGTATTTACCTGGCAGTAAATATAGAGTGCCTGAAGAAATTCTTCTTGTCAGATACAGTGCTTTCTTTTAAGCAAATTGAATCTATCACCAATAAAGCTTGTTCTCCATATTCAAACTTGCCCCTGAAGCACATAAGCAAACAATAATCCCTAGTGCCGAAGTATTACAAGCTTCATTTAATTACTTGAAGCTCAACAGAAATATTTTAACTGAGGTTCTTCCCATTACTTTTTTTTTTTTTTTTCTTGCAATGGCTGCAGTTGTGACAACGATGACAAAACCTACCCCGACGCAAGAGTACAAAACGATCATTCTCTGCAATTTGATATGTCTGTTTTGCCTCAAAATTAGAAATGGTAAAACGTCCCACAAAAGTATAACACACGAACAAGGAAAATTCCCATTACTCAGAACAGGTAATGCCCCAGAAAACATCAAAGATCAGAGATTATGTAAATGAGCACAGGTGTCCTATAAGGTCAGAAAAATTGGAAGTTGAAATTGTCCATGAATTTTTAAATCAGACTCTCCCATTTATTTGCTTTAGGATATGCTCTATTATTTTCACTAACTATAATAGTAGGATTTAATAATCAAATATTAATAATTTGCATTTTGCAGTACTGAGTAATCTCAAAGGACTTTCCAAATAATTAATTCGTCCTTACATCATACTTGTAAGTAGAAAGGACATAGCATCTTGCCATTCCAGCTAGGAAGCAGCAGAGATAAATTTCACAGAGAAAGCTGATGCCAGAGTAGGAACTAGTTCCTGATTGTGATTACTAAAGCTCAAACTATGGGTCCTGCTGAATTAGTGCAATATAAAATCATATGACAATCTTAAAATTCCATACGTTGGATCTCGTATGGTCCAGAAGAAGAAGTGCATGAAAGGAATTTATAAAATACTACTTCTGATAAAGTGTCTCTCACAAGAGTGCTAAGAAAAATTGTGTGCTATTAATGTTCAGTATTTGATAAATAGTCTGGGATTCCATAATGACCCCCAAAGCCTTCAAATCTTTAGTCACATCAAAGTCAAAGAAAACTAAAATTGTCATTGAAGTCATATATACTCATAAATAACTTCTGAACTACCAGCAGAATCCTGGATTGTCTCAAGCAAGCAAGTTTAGCTTGTTAACATACATTAGCAAAATGTAAGATCCCAAGGAAGTGATTGCCACCCATGGTCAGCAAATGAAACTGACCATGGCAATTCTGGACTTCTTAAAGCTTGAACCTTCTCTCTCCAATTCTCTCTTAATATTTAAATAAATGTCTTGAACAAACAAGACTTGTTGTTATTATTATTATTATAAGAGGCAAAAATAAACATAAAGGATGAGGTGCATCATACGAAGGAATATTTTAGCTATACAAGGTCAGAGGGCTGGAGTACCTCTCCTATGAGGACAGACTGGAGAAGAGGAGACTCCGAGGTGACCTTCTTGTGGCCTTCCAGTATCTGAAGGGGGCCTACAGAAAAGCTGGGGAGGGACTTTTTAGACTATCAGGTAGTGACAGGACTAGGGGGAATGGAGCAAAGCTGGAGGTGGGGAGATTCAGACTGCATGTGAGGAGGAAGTTCTTCAGCATGAGAGTGGTGAGAGCCTGGAATGGGTTGCCCCTGCAGGGAGGTTGTTGGGGTCACTTCCCTGGAGGTGTTTGCAGCCAAGCTGGATGAGGGCTGGTCCAGCCTAATCCAGAGTAGGGTGTCTCTGGGCATGTCAGGGGTGTTGGAACTAGATGATCCTTGTGGTCCCTTCTAACCCTGACTGATTCTATGATTCTGAGGTAAGGGCCACATAAATGGAAAAAGATGGCTTGTCAATCTATAATGACTGAGCGAAAATAAAAGCCCAATATATTTAACTTAGATCCTTCAGTCATTTATTTTCCGTACTGATTAATTTTACAATATAATTTCATCCTTTCACAAATCAATCACACTAATCGTAAGAACTCAAAGTGAATGCTTGTGCTGCGTTTGCCATCTGGTTTAACTCTTAGGGGCAATGCTTGGCTGAGCAGAATAAAGCAGGGAGAAAATGATGGCATCAGTACTGCTGGTAGATTAAGACCACAAATTTGCTAATACAGAAAGAGTCACTAAATCTTTGATTCTGGGAGAACTCAGAATTTAAACACTGTTTCTGCATGGTTTTTTCTCTTTCTGAGTCAAGTGCTCCTTTTTGGAGTTCAGCCTATGGACAGAGAAGATGATTGCCCCAAATCTCCATGCCACTGTGCTTTGGACTTTGATTGCTAAGACAAAAGATGAAAGCACAATGGGTGCAACACTGGTCCAGCTTCATAATTTATTTCCATAAAACACATGTCAGCACAGCATGATTGTTAGTGGATAGATATTCAAACAAATAAGAAAGATAAACAAGAAAGCAGAAACAAAAAAATCTGTGACATGTGTAATTTTTCAATATGAGAGGAATCATGAATAGGAAACAGGAAAGCCAAAATTAACAGTTCATAAAATCCAAGAGTTTAAAAAGGATCCAAAAATCCACTAAGATGTGCTTTACTCCATTAATGTGAATTTTGTAGCCAGGTTTTGATGCTTGGTATGGTACCAGTACTTATAAAACAAAATGTGAAGAAACTACTATTACTACTACTAAATAATAATAAAATTAATAATANCTACATCAAAACATACCTGTGGGACAGAGACCAGTTTAACAAGTTTGTGCCAAAATTCAGTCAGGGTTCCAGAACTGTAACAGGACTTCAGTTTTGAAATCTTCCTATCCCTTCCAGAAAAGGTCCTGAGTTCTCAGCCTCCAGCCCAGCCACACTGAACAGAAAATTGTTACCTTTTTTTTTTTTGGTACAGTTTGAATGTAAAAGAAAAATATCAGAGCTGGAAACCCTTGCAGAAACAGAAATGCTATTTTCCACTCATCTCTCTAGGCAGGAATGACCATCTTCAGGAAACCACATAAACAGTTTTGTCTGATGCTAGATCTCCTGCGTGATTCAATCAAGGAACTGTGAGAGGGACCAGCACATGGCTGCTGCCTGCTGTGGCTTCTGTCCTGCATGGAGTGGTGCTGTAAGTTCACATACCTTAGTTCCACTTCCTATTGCACAGAAATCCCTAATAGGCCCTTAAGAGGGTTTGGATATATCTTGCTGAGAATATTTGAGATTTCTTCTCAGGAGAAGCTAATGCTAGTGGTCACAAAATCATCAGCTATAATTTATTTACATGCATTATTTGCCCATCTCTTGTGCACTGGCAACAATTCATTAAAAAAAAAAAAAGTGGCACATTTGAAATGATGAAGGGCTATTTTTGCTAAGTAGCTGTTTGTTAATTAGGTCTGAGCTAGTCTTTGGTGATTGTGGTCCAGAAAATTAAGTAAACCTGCTCCATGGGGCATCCCCTAAGTACTCTCACATGGGATATACTAATGCTTTACCTACATCTCCTGCTGCTGCACTGCTACAGGGCCATACCCTAGGCTAAGTACGTCTCTGAATGTCTTCTCAGTTATGGGAGTGGTTTAAGACTGGAGCTGAAAACCAATTTGCTCTCAATTTTGCTGGCAAACAAACAAAACCCCGAAGAGTAATTAGGAAAAAAAAAACCCAACCCAAAAGCCAAAAAAAAAAAACAAACCCCAAAACAACCCCAAACCAAAAAGAAGCTACAAAAAAATCCAACACAAACACACACGCACAAAAACAACCAAAAATCCAAACCACAATAAACCACCCAACCAAAAAAGAAAACCCCAAAACAACCTACCAATGGGTGCAGAAGTACCTCAGTGATAGCCTGGTGTCTGGCAAAGGGGCTGCTCAGATGCAACAGTTTTGTTCCCAGAGTGGCTGGAGTGTTCCTTCAAGATACTGAGGTAAATCTTCAAAGGAGCATCTAGCCATGTCAGCCCTCGTGTAAAGAACTTGATACTGCCAACTTTCTCTTACTTCAGCAAATAACAGGGTTCTGTATCTTTCAGATAGTGAGATAAGACATACTTTTTTTAATCCCCAGTATAGGAAGACTTTAATCAATAAAACCTCCAGTTTTGATCTGCAGCCAGCCAGCCTGTACATCAGAGCGGATATTGCCTGCAAACAAGCCATGATTAGGCTGTCTGAAGGTCAGCCTTATTGTTTCACTTACCAACAATTTAAGGCTGCCTTAATTAGGTGTTTAATACCCTGTAACAACTTGTACTCAAGCCTCAACAGCAACATTCCAAATATTTCAGAAACAAATATATCAGGGGGTGGGGAAGCATGTGTTTTCTTTGTTTGGTTTATAATGTAATTAAAAAAAAAAATTTAGACTTTCTTAGCAGCTAACTTACAAGGATAGTCATGGGATCTTTGCTAGTATGCAGCTGTCTGTCATTAATTCTCATTTCAGTGAACAATACACAGAAAACTTCCCCCCTAATCCCATTTTCTAGTTGTTTAACAAGGAGCACATGCTTACCATACATCAGATGCAGTGTGGATGGTGGGTAGAAAGGGAATGAAGCAGGTTTTGCATACCAAAAGAAATTTCTGGTGCTATACAACCTTGATAGGCAGCTGGACCTTGATGTAATACAAGACGGTTGCTGAAATATGAAGGTGCAGCAATTCAGCTCAGGAAAACTGTGCACATGCTTAACAGTAAATATGAGTCAGTAGTACTGTAGTCAGTTCTGTCATTGCCTGTATTTTCTGGGCCACTCAATTCAAGAGAGATGGTGAGGTACTGAAACACATCCAGACAAGGGTAACAAAGCTGGTGGGGGGCCTGGAGCACAGCCCTGTGAGAAGCTGAGGTAGCTGGGGGTGTTTAGCCTGGAGAAGAGGAGGCTCAAGGGTGACCTAAATGCTGTCTACAACTACCTGAAAGGAGGTTGTAGTCAGGTGGGGTTGGTCTCTTCTCCCAGGCAACCAGCAACAGAATGAGAACACAGTCTCTAGTTGAGCCAGGGGAAGTATAGGCTGGATATTAGGAGGAAGATCTTCACAGAGTGATTTGCCATTGGAATGGGCTGCCCAAGGAGGTGGTGGAGTAGCTGTTCCTGGAGGTGTTCTAGAAAAAACTGGATGGGGCACTTAGTGCAAGGTCTAGTTGATTGGATAGGGCTGTGTAATAGGTTGGGCTGGATGATCTTGGAGGTCTCTTCCAACCTAGTTGATTCTATGATTCTATATCAGGACATGTCGCAAAGGTATCTACTCCACAGTGACATTACGGTGATGTCAAAAGATCAAGTGAAGTTTAATGTCTTCTGATCTGCAAGACAGACCAGATGGTCAACGTGTGACTTTGTGACTTTTAAAAAAGCTTGTGAAGTCTAACACAAGGACACACAAAACACTTAGTTGTGTTGCCATAAATCAGTCTGTTGCCCCATAGCAATGCTAACGTTAAGGAAGATTGTGGTATATACATCCATACCAGGAAAGTGGTCCCAGGGCTTGTGTGTTTCAGTTGTGCATAACATTATTAAACCAATTTTCTTCAAATTTGTCTTCACATACAGCCTCAGCATGCCTTGCAAAACAAAAGAAACTTGAAGAAATTGTTCTTAATAGTTAAGGCTGCATACTTAAATTTATCGTGCAGCTCCAGGAATGCAAACTGGGAATATTCAGCCAATATGGCTAACATTTCCCAAGAATCTATGAGGTTTTGTCAAGAGCAAACAATAAGAGAAAGAGTCTATCTGACTTTAGTTATATCGTATGGTAACAGCTTGAATATGTATAGACAATTTGTGTTGTTAATAACACTTGAGATTGGAGAATTTTAGTTTTATTAAAAAAAAAAAAAAAAGCAAAACAACAAAAAACAGTAGTTTACAATCCTCGCTCGATTTATTCTGTGCAAGATTTCCTCCTTCAAGCCAAGGTCACACAACCTAAAACATGACCAGCTGCACTGTAAGCCTTACCTGAACGAGGTCCCCATGACACTGTGAAGCAAATCCAGAACCTTTAATGCTGCATCTTTGCCACTCCATCTTAGAAGAAGCCTTCTAATATCTGTAAGTAGAATTAAAGTATAAGTCTTCTTTTTAAAAGATTTCCAGCTGCTGGAGAAGAGCGTGGGTACTAATTCTTGAATAGGAATATTCTTATTTCCAAGAGGGTAGTATTCCTGCTTCACGGGTGATGCATGATAGAAAATGGAATTGGAACATATCTGTTTAGCTGGTTTGTTCCTAAACTTGCCCAGTGCATATGTATTTAGCTATTAAAATACAGCCATTTTCAGATTTAAGCAGAGTAACCTATAATATATAGAAATATTACAGACCAGGTCAGGACAAGAAGTGAAGAATAGTTTTTCCAATTAATGCCAGATAGGGAAATTCATTAGACAGGATGCAATTACTTAAGCTGGAATTTGTCCAGAAGCTGGAGTTCAGCCAGGACACTAGTTTAAAATTAAAATGTTAAATAAAATAAAATAAAATAAGATTTTAAAAGCAATGAAAGAAAAAAAAAAAACGCTACCCAAACCAGAAAATAATTTCTTACTTCTTGATCACATTGCATTGTTATCTGGTCAGTGCAGGGCATCTGGTACTCAACATGGGTTTTCTCTGTTACTCAAAGGTAGAGGAAAGGGAAAAAAAGAATTATGAAAGGTTCCCTGGAGTGCATTTATTCATGATAATCTCTCAGTTAAACATATGTCACTCATGACTTTTACTACATATTATCTAGCTTTTACAAAATTTTGGTTGACTTTATAAATAACTAAATTCAGACTAAAAATAAGGAGCTTACCATTGAAACACAAAAAAAGTCTCCCCCATAACTATTGTGAATGGATATTGACGTTTGTTAGGCATCTTCAGTGCCAACACATATGCATATAAGAACTGTAAAATGTGCACAAATTTGAATGATCTGCTTTTACATTTTATGCAAGTGGAATTGTCATCGCTGGCCCTGAAAATCGTCATCATCGTCGTCATCATGTCTAGGATTTCCCATGGACTTTCCCAGTTCTTCTAAGGACTCCCATGAAAATCCTAGTGAATATCTGCACTCCAACGTACGCTAAAAAAATAAATCTAGTTAATCTGAGAGCAGCAGAGCTAATGAAAACTGGTTCCCAAATCCCCACTCAATATATCCAAGTCCTCCTCTCCCCTTCTTACAACCTACCTCCTCCAGTCCTGCATTCTTGTTCAAAATGAGGACACAGTGTGGCCACATCCCTCCTGGATTTCCTAATTACTGAATAGGGAAGAGGCAGCACAAGAGCTATATTTATGCTGCTTGGCCAGCCAGCACGTGCCTGCTCCCGGAAAGAAAAGAACATGAGCTCACAACACAGTCTGCTTTGCAGCAGGAACCCTAATTGCATCACCACCTCCTGTTGCTGGTAGCCAGTTTCCACAAAATTGGTAGAACTCCCACAGTAAACTTTGGTTTAAATAAATTAAAACATTCCAAAGTTATTTGGAGCAACCCACCCGGCAGCCAGCATGACAGCATAAGCCGTGATTCTTTAAGAAAGCCTAAACTAAAAAAGGAAACTAGTAGCAATTATTATTTCCATATACCGTGAGGCCCAAGTTGTTAACTAAGGCCTACCACCACTCTGCCATGAGAGTTATAATAAACAGAAAATTTGCCTAACAGAAGGAACAACAGCAGATTAAGTGATAACACAGTTTGCATTAATTAACAACAGAGCTCCCTATTCACAGAGGAAGTTGCATAAGTCTGGAGCCTTTTTTTTTTTTTTCTAGAAGTGGTCTCCAATTTGCTGAGGATGTGGAGACAAGGTAGATGTTTTCAGAAATATCAGAAAGTCAGCAATGTCTATTTAGGGGTCAGCAGAAATATTGAGAGCTTTAANTCGTTGCAGCTAGGAGTGAGGATGACCCAGCAGGAGCTCCAGTCCTTTTAACTTGGTAGGGGGCCAGTGGCCTCAGATTGTCTAACTGTCTGAAAGCCAAATAATAGCTGCAGTAATAAACCAAACATTACTGAATAATTAATTCAAAGCAGAAAGAAAACAAAACAAAATTAAATTGTGGGGCTTAATACTAATACAGGAAAGCTGTCTTTTAAAGCAAGCATTTCATGGTTTTTGCAACACTTGCCTTTTGCTTAGAAGATTTAATTAGAAATTAATAAGATTTAGAAGAACATTTAGGAAGTGATAATAACGTGTGTAGTGGTTTAGCAGTTACCTG
>VWZI01008216.1:1606859-1624607 GCA_013396835.1 Psilopogon haemacephalus
GGGGGAGAGAGAAGCAAGGATGAGAAGCGGGGGCCGGGGGGAGGCTGTTTCTCTCTTTCATGAGTTAATATCCTTGACTCCTGCCCAAAAAAACAGCAGGCCTGCCTCCCACCATGTGATCAGCCTCCATTCTGCTGACTCCTACAGGGTGCACCCTTTTTCTAATTAACTGGAATGGCTACGGAAAGCAAAGGAGGCCTTGTGTTGGGTGAACCAATTATTTTGAAGGGTATTAAGTCATCAGATTTACTTTTATCTTGATTGCATTGTGGAAATCGTGCATAATTAATGGTGGGAGCTTATTAGGAAAATGATTAGGCAAATTACACAGGTGTCGGATGCATTTTTTATGATAAATTTGCTAGAACAATCCTGCAATTCCATCTGTTCAGCACATATCAGAATGTCACTCTGGAAGAAATTAATGGTTCAGAGTTGCACAAAGTTACTGGAGGCCCTTGGATGCGGATTTATTCTTTTAAAAAATGATACAGTTAAAATTACCCGGCAATTTCCTGATAAATGCTTGATGTTATGATTCAATAAATTATTTATTTAATCTTAAAAGAAAATTATAGTCAGCTGGAAACTAAAAAGCATGAGAAAACACAAACCTCATTTTGTCATTTTGATGTGTATGTAAATAAAAAATAATTGTAAGATGTAGTAATTCTTTGCTGTGGGATGCTGACTAGAAATGAGTCGTCAGTATCCGGGTACCTCTGCTGGGTATTTTTTCCACAGATACTAATGCTGCTCTTGCAAATCCCACGCTGGTGCTGAGATAGCAGAGCCAGTTCTGTTTTCTGTAATTTCTGCAGTATTTAACAACAGATTCTGGAACTCACATACTGGGGATGGAACTCACATACTGGGGATGAGGGAGGATGCCAAATGCTGTGCTCATGTCCATGCTTCGTTCACCTCCACATTTCCTTACCAACACAAGAAGGTGAAAATTATAAAGCTGAAACCCATGAATATGTTGACCTTCAAAGTGAGCCAGTAAATTAACGCATGTGTTGTTTTGTGTGTACATGTGTATCTGTAAGAGCATGTATTTTGGTTGATGAAAAGCTCAACATGAGCTGAAAGTGTGCATGCAGCCCAGACAGCAACTGCATCCTGGGCTGCATCAACAGCAGGGCAAGGGAGGGGATTCTGCCCCTTTACTCTGCTCTTGTCAGACCCTACCTGGAGTACTGTGTGCAGTTCAGGAGCCCCCAACACAAGAAGGACATGGAACTGTTGGAGAGAGTCCAGAGGAGGGCCACAAAGATGCTCAGAGGTGCTGCAGCAGATCTGCTATGAAGACAGGCTGAGAGAGTTGAGGCTCTTCAGCCTGGAGAAGAGATTTTGGAGTGGCCTTCCAGTATCTGAAGGGGGCCTACAGGAGGGCTGGGGAGGGACTATTCACAAGGTCTTGTAATGACAGGACAAAAAGTTAGGAATTTAAACTGGCAGAGGGGAGATTTAGACTTAGGAAGAAGTTGTTTGCAGTGAGGGTAGTGAGACACTGGCACAGGTTGCCCAGGGAGGTTGTGTCTGCTCCCTCCCTGGAGGTGTTCAAGGCCAGGTTGGATGAGACCTTGAGCAACCTATTCTAGCAGGAGGTGTCCCTGCCTATGGTGGAGGTGTGGAACTAGACGATCTTTGAGGTCCCTTCCAACCTAAACCATTCTATGATTATTTTTCTATATATATATTTGTAGAACTAAAGCAGTGTAGGACTAACATTCTATCCCTGGAGCTGCTGAGAAACCTCAGTGATGGTTTAGTTATCAAGTAACTCATGTCCCATAGAAGAAGCACAGTATTATGCTAGCTAATATAGCATGGTTTCTTTAAAAAAAAAAAAAAAAAAAAAGTCACAGGAAATTGAGTGCACGAGGAGAGGATGACAAAGAGAATCAAAGAGAATTCATCTATAAGAGCGTGGGAAGTTTAACAGTCAAATATGGGGGTTGGAACTGGATGATCTTTGAGGTCTCTTCCAACCTAAACCATTCTATGATTCTATGAAATATTGTTTTTAAGAGTTTTCATAACTGTTTTTCATAACACGACTGACCCACTGTAATCACTGCTTTTACCTTTCTTTTAGTACTATTTTTTTAAAAGACATCAATTAAGTAAACACTTACACAGGGCTTTTGTCTTTCTCATGGGAAGCACTGAGGAAAGGGCAGCCCAGATGCCAAGTGGCTCGCAGTTTGCATGCAAGTTTGCTGCAAGGGTCTGCAACATCTTGGATAAGCCCTTTCACCACCCTCTAGGTCGCTTAACACAGGCAAAAGACTTGTGGGCTAAGAGTAGCAGAGAATATGGTGTTTTGCCCAAAGAACAGGGCAGGGCTGCTCTCAGGATTGGAGATACCTCTTCAAGATTACTCAGACAAAACAGCAGATCTCTGAAAGGGTTTATCAACACTGCAAATGCAGTGTGTATTCACCCAAAGGAGTTACCACTTAGATTCAGAAGTGCTGTACTTCAGTAAGGTACTGCCTGGCAATGAAGCTAAAGGGACCTTGGCAGAGAAAGTCTCCAGCACAGTTTGCAAAATTAATTTTAAAATGTGAGTTTAAAAGAGTGTATCTTTCTGTTTCTGTGGCTTTGAAACTATCCCAACTATCTTGAATGCCTTCAAAAACACAAAGCAGCCCTGCCTCATTTTGTAGATCCTCCCTGTGATGTCTCAAGGACTATCACCCTGTCCAAGCTCCACAGCACTGTGGCTCTACTATTTAATTTCTCTTTCCTATTCCTCAGAATCATGAGAGCTCACTCATTGCCACAGGGTCCTTAGAAGGAAGAGTTATTTGCAGTGTGGTACAGATAATTTTGGGATTTCTGTTCTTTTCAGGATCTTTAACTAGTGGTAATGTTATCAGATAGAAGTAAGCATCTCTCTTTTGGCACTCTGAAAAGAAAGCCACCAATTTTTTATTTTTTTTTAATGCTTAGAAATTTACAGCTATAGAGCAACCCACAAGATAAATGCATTATTTCGCTCCCTAATAGACAAGTCCTGTTAAACACCAATGACACCAATCTCTGTGACTTCTGCATCTGATTAAACTCTCTCTGCAAAGTAAAGAGGCTGAAGCTACTCACTGCCATCCACACTCGTAGTGAAGGCAAAGGAACTGAATTCTGAACAGCTGTCTGCAAGAGAGGCCATGGCAGCAACAACTCGTTAGTGGTTTACATCCATTGTGCAAGGAGTGCTCAGCTCATCTGAGTGCTTGGCTTCAGCTTCTCCTCCAGACCCTTTGCTGGACACAGTCTTTGAAATCTGCTTTCAGAAGTCTCATTGTAGAAAGTGTTTTAAGAAAAAAAACAACAACCAACCAAACATTAATTATAGAGACTTAAAAGCAAATGTGGCAAAACAGTGTGCCCTTGAGTCAGTTTGTAACTTCTTGTTAATTAACACTACTGATAAATCTTGGGTTTATTCCATGAAAACCATCAAGACAATATAGATTAATGTTGTTAGGCACAGCAGGTGACCCTAATGTGGCTACTGAACTATTAGTGAATATTTCAGACAAATTTTAAGTTAGGTGACTATCCTACCTTTTAAGGGATGTCCTTTAGCTGGTGGCTGATGGCCCATGACCCACACCCAAGAAGGACCTGCTAAGCATTTGATCAGATGAAAAAAGCATATTTTTAAGCAGTCACTATTCAAAGGGTCAGGTGCTGTGATACTAATGTATGATTTCGTACAATGAATAAAACATTTCAGGCGGTATCCTTCAAAAAATCTATACTGGAATTTGTATAGGTGAGCAAGGAAGGGTCAAGTGAATTTCACAGAAGGAGACAGAGACTAGTCTGGATTAAATTAAATAGGGTAAAATAAAACATAGCAAGGCCAAGAGTCATGGGTTCAGAATACGTAGCCTTAAATGTAAACCTGACATGCAAGCTACTTCCTGATCTCACACAGGTCTGTTCCCATCCTGTAAAAGAATACAAGTCAGTACTATTGCAAGACAGGACATAATACAGAGGAATCAAACAACTCAGATGCTATAGTTACTGGGAGAAGAGATACAAAAAAACTTGCTGTATCCAGGCAGAACAAAGGTCTTTGCCTCACCCTCCAAACTCACTAGTCTTGAGCTCTAGGAATCTGCAGTAGCAAAACCATATTAGAAACACACATTCACCTACCTCAAGTCAGCACTTTTGCATGGACACATTCCTAGAGGCATCAAAGTAGAAGACCTCAACAAAACAAAGGCTTTCCTGTGAGTGGCTTGGTACCAAAAAATGCAGGTAGAAGAAGTCTCTGTTCCTAGGAGCATTTAGTTCAGGGAGAAGGGAAAATGCAATGCAGAGAAATCCTTAGAAACAGGCAGGAATTTAATGTTGGGAAATACCAGAAACAAATCTCTCACTGATGTCAGCCCAAGCCTTCTGCACCAGCCTCAGTGCTCTGCTGAGTTTGAGTGCTGGCATGACACCTAGATGTTTTCTAGCACTACATACAATGAAATGGAGGTAGCAAAACCACAAAAATGGCTTCTAATCCATTTTTCTTGAACATCTCACAAATAGTAGCTTCAAAGTTTAACCTTCCAGCTGCAGAATACTCTAGTATTAACACTGGTTTTGCCCAGATCAGATTTTCCTTGGGTAAGATTCTGAAATGATGTTTTTTTTCCCCCTTTCTTTTTTTTATGGGTGCTGCAAATCAACACTTCCCATCAAAGAAAAGTGCAAGGACCCAAAGACAGATCATATAGCTAAGCACTACATAACTGTAGGACACATTAGATAGACATCTCTCATTCTTTTTTCCATGTTTTCCTGTCTTGCCAATCACTGTAGAAACCAGAGTTTTGTTGTGTTTTTTTTTCTTTTTTTTTTTTTTTTCCTGTAAGTAGATGTGGCTTTAAATACTGAGGTCTAGCTGATTGAAGACTTTCACCAACACAGAGCTGTGGGTTTGGATTGATGAGGAATTCCATTGGGACGTTACTTTACAGATGGTGAACGGTAGAGCAGACAGTACTTCCCTCTGATGAGGAGGAGGCAAACCCTTCATTAAAACATCAGCTTCCCTAGAAGCTCATACTGTCTGACATGCCTAACCTGTGTGCATATGTCAACACACAACACTTGCTAATGTTGGTGAGGCTGTAAATAAGGGTTCACACTATACTATGAGGGAGATTAATGAGTAGAGTGCTTCCTTCTCTGCTGGAAGCTGAAATAGGTTCCCTATTAAGATGCAATATCTGTCACTGTCAATAGAGACATGCTGCGTGGGTGTGAGGGGAGGTTAAGAGGTATCTCTGAATCTGGTAATTCCTTCCTTTCAAGAGTCTAGTTCAGGAAACTGACACACTTGAGTAGCATCAACTTCCTGGAACGTATTTTCCATCAATAAGATAAGTCCAGTAATTTCTGTGGCCAAACAGAGGGAGATGCAAAGGAATTGTAAATATTCCCTTCGGAAGAAAGCACAGACTTTTCCTTTTAAACTTAGAAAAAGAGCAAGAAAATAGTACCCTGTGCATAGGCCACACAGATTTTGGGAAAGGAAGAAATCTTTCCTTCACTTAGTTGTTCCCATTATACATACTGAGAGCTTTCAGATTATTATGATAAATTGGATATCTGCCTTCCTTACCTGTGCTCCATGATCTCCTTTCCCTCAGTACAGGCAAATGACTGGTTTTACTTCCTTGTATAACATCCATTTCTGTAGTGTCAGAATGTCTTACAGAACCATCTCATCTTCATGAAGCATTTGATATCATCCTCTGGAGGAAAAGCACAAAGAGGGTTCTGTGCCTTTCCCAAACTTTAACTGTAACATGCTAATGAAGAGAGGATCTATATTCTGAACTGACAAACTCTTGTGTTTCCACTCTTGGACCCTATGCCTATACCCCATGCCTCTCGTAATGAGATGTGCTAGCAAAGCTGATCAGCTCTCTCAGCCTAGGCCAAGAATGGTCTTTCCTAGATAATTTTCTGTGTGCTTGAACCATAACGGCTTTCTAGATCAGAAAGCTGCTTCCCACAGCGGAGTAATACAAGCAAGTTAAATGCACTTAAAAACAGATGTATATCCCACTGGCTCCACTTAAAACTCCTAAGGAACGTTCTGTACAAATCAGTGTTTCGCTGTTAATCAGAAGATCGTCCCACTTCTGTTACTTAGAAGATTGAATAAAATGAACATAACACAGAGCAATGCTACCCAGAGCATTTTGTTTTGACAATTGTGCCTGCTTTACAGAAGCTGAAAGAGTCTGAGGAACTCATCTAGCTAGTGTAGGCATTCATAGAATCATAGAATCAGTCAGGGTTGGAAAGGACCACAAGGATCATCTAGTTCCAACACCCCTGCCATGGGCTGGCCACGTCCTCTGCCAGACTGACCTTTAAATACCTTCAGGGATGTGGCCTCAACCACTTCCCTGCACAACCCATTCCAGACTCTCACCACTCTCATGCTGAACAACTTCCTCCTCATGTCCACTCTGAATCTCTCCACCTCCAGCTTTGCTCCATTCCCCCTAGTCCTGTCACTACCTGATAGCCTAAAAAATCCCTCCCCAGCTATTTTGTAGGCCCCCTTCAGATACTGAAAGGCCACAAAGAAGGTCACCTGGGACCCTCCTCTTCTCCAGACTGAACAGCCCCAACTCTTTCAATCTGTCCTCATAGGAGAGGTGTTCCAGCCCTCTGAGTATCCATTTGAAAAGACAAAAAAAAAAAGTCTAACAAAGTATTACATGAAGCTTTTAAGATCTGATTAAGTTTAGCAAATGTAAAACTTTAAAAAGAAAGTGGCATTGTGAAAATGGAGAAATCCAGGGAAAATTTGGGAGCCTAGGCATGAAAAATAGCTAGATCTGGACACAGAAGATTTATCTCACTTGAGTACCTGCGTACAGAGCCCAAAGTCAATGGGAACTGCAGAGGGCATCACCTCAATTCTTTACCTTTCTTCTGAGTTACAGACGCAAGACAAATGTTGTTTATTCTTATTTTCTGTAACACCAAATGATGCTCTTCTACATTTTGTTAGAGAATCAGTATATTTATAATAAAACTTATCCATAAAAATACGATAATATTAGAAAAGTTGCCTGAAAATCACATTGAAGTGTGAAGTAGTTGTTGGGCACTCACTTCAGAATGTTGTGTTATGCCACTTTCAAAAGGAAAATCAAGGAAAAAAAAAACCCCATATTTCTTAATTTATCAATAGCATGTTAGTTTTATGTATAGCATGGCAGTAGGATTTACTGTTGCTGTGTATTCATATTTATGAGAATGTTCATTATGAAGGATTTATGTTGCCATGATAGACGCAGAAAAGATGGAGTACATCAAGGAAGCAGGAGGACCCTCAGGAGGAGCAGGAAGAAGGATACATACTTTTTCAAATGTGCATGATTCACTTACTCTTTAGCCACCCCATTTTAAATGTTTTTATGACCTGCTTCACCTTAATATTGCAATATTTTCAAGTGGGAAGTACCACTCCTTTATACTTCAGCCTGTGGGGAATACACATTGATCAATAAATAGGTAACTAAGTGGTACTGGCCGCAGAGTTTTTACAATTCATTGTTAAACATATTTTGTTTGTATTGAAGGAAGACCTAAACAAACAGAAACCAAACCCAAAGAAACAAACAAAACAAAACAAAAAAAAAAAAAAAAAAAAGGGAATTAAACCTTGACCTTGAGTGCTTTTTTAGAGGGAGAAGCAATATAGTCCAACCCAGAAATTCCCAGACTTACAGCATGTTAAAGTGCCCAGAGAAAAGCATCTAGGTGGAAAAAATCAACACTCTCTTTGTTGGTAAAACCAAATAAATGCATACCTCCTTATTGCCAGCTGTCTATTTTTTGTTCCATAGGTATAGCCAAAAGACTTCCAATGCCTTATATAAGTCTTTTTCTGTAGATAAGATGTCCCAAATTGTGAGCTAACTCCCTAACCTGACTTACTGACCTTGGTTAATAGCTCAGCATGAGAAAGAAAGTACCACGATGTAGAAGGAATAATACTTTACCTGAATCTAACAAAGGACAAAGCTGTGGAAAAACAAAGTGAATCTTAAAAATAAAATCATTAAGAATTTAATGAGAATTGAAATACAAGATAATTATCTCTGCAGAAAAGAGAACACTTACTTAATAAGTTGTTTATACTTTGTGGGAATAGCTGCCAATATCGTATGGAGTCGCCAAATTTGAACAACATTGAAGATAAGTTTTGGATGGTAACGTAGGATGTCCATGATAATGACAGCTGTGAGGTTATGTTTATAGGAAAGTGCTCTCTAAAGTACCTAAATACCTAAGAGAAGGTGTGTGGGGACTGGAACTTACTGATATAGGTAACTAGAGATGGGTTTCAATAGGAACTTCCATGGGAATATGAGTCTGCTGTAAAAGTAGTATGACAAAAAGTGTGTGCTGACTCCTGCCACTAAATTGATAAACTGCTTCATATTGGAATAAACCTTTCTGGGGAGAAGGGAAAAGAGAGACAGAAATAAAACTCCTGTTAAATTCTCCAGATAGAAGATACCAGAATGCATATATATATACACACAAACATACACACACATATAATGTGTGTATGTATATATATATATAAAACCTATCTTACAGAAGCAGATATGATTGGTAAGATGCTATTTTCCNCTCAAGTAACCCTAACACTTATTGATCAATGTAAAAATCAGGGCCAGATGCCATCAACTGTTATCTTTTATTTGTAGAAAGAAGAGGGGGGAAAAAAAATTATCCAAAACAGCTTCCTTACAATTCTTTGGTTGGAGAAGAAACAGCTATAATAACATAACCTGACTCCTAAAATAGTGAGGAATATGATACAATAATAGCAGGCCAAAGTGCAGATGAAAGAGTGAAATGTGAAGATGAAATTTTGTCATAAGGTAGGGACAGATTTTTTTTTATAGTATTGAAACTAATACTTAGTCCAAAGTTCATCTTTGGGTTACTTTTAATAGCAGTATAGAAGCAGAATTCAAACTGAGTGGCCTGATCTGTTCATTGACCTCACTTGTTCATGATGTTGCGGCTGACTGGAGATTGGCAAACATGACACCCAAATGCCAGAAGGGGGCCAGAAGGAGGACCTGGGAAACTACAGACCTTTCAGTCTGACCTCAGTGCCAAGGGAGGTCACAGAGCAGGTGACATTATGCAGCATATGCAGGGCAATCAGGTGATCGGGTCCAGACAGCATGGGTTCATGAAGGGTAGGTCTTCCTTGATGAAACTGATCAGGGTGATCTGCTTAGTGAATGAGGGAAAGTCTCTGGATGTTGTTTATCTGGACTTTAGCAAAGCTTTTGGAACCATTTCTCACAGGATCCTCCAGAAGAAAATGTCTGTTTATGGCTTGGATGAATGGAACATCTCTCTTAGAAGGAGAGACTGAGGGAGCTGGAGCTCTTTAGGTTAGAGAAAAGTAGGCTGAGATGTGACCTCGTTCATCTCTAAAAATATTAAAAAGATGAATACCAAGAGGATGGAGCCAGGCTCTGCTCAGTGATGCCCAATGATGGGACAAGGAGCAGTGGGTGAAAGTTGAAGCACAGGAAGTTTCATGTAAACATGAGGAGGAATTTTTTTCCCTGTGAGGGTGACAGAACACTGGAACAGGCTGCCCAGTGGGAGTTGTGGAGCCTCCTTCTCTGGAGATATTCAAAACTCACCTGGACATGTTCCTGTGTGATCTGGTATAGGTGATCCTGCTCTGGCGGGGGGTTGGACTGCATGATCTTTTGAAGTCTCTTCCAGCCCCTGACATTTTGTGATTCTGTGACACCTTATTGGGTTAAGAACTGGCTGGATAAGTGGGCCCAAAGAGTGCTGGTGAATGGAGTTAAGTCTAGTTGACAGCTGGTCCCTAGCAGCATTCCCCAGGGCTCAGCACTGAGGCCAGTTCTCTTTAATATCAATAATCTGGACAAGGGACTTGAGTGCACCCTCAAAAAACTTGGAGATGATATTGAACTAGGTGGTAGTTTTGGTCTTCTTGAGAGTAGGAAGGCTCTGCAAAGGGATCTGGACATGCTGGATCAGTGGTCCAAGGTCAGTTGTAAGAGCTTTGGCAAAGCCAAGTGCCAGGTCCTGCATTTGAGTTGCACCAACCGCCTGCAACACTTGGGACAAAGTGGTTGGAAAATTGCCCAAGAGTGCTGGTTGACTGCTGTCTAAACACGAGCCAATGGTGTACTTGGGTGGCAAGAAGGTTATCTGCATATTGGACTGTATCAGGAATGCTGTGGCCAGTAGGGTTAGGGAAACTATGGTTCTCCTGTACTTGGCACTGCTGAGGCTGCACTTTGAATACCGTGTTCAGTTTTCAGCCCCTCATTACTAGAAAGATATTGAGGTGCTGGAAGGTGTCCAGAGAAGGGCAACAAAACTGGTGAATGGAGCCCAAGGAGAAACATCATTGCACTCTGCAACTGCCTGAAAGGAGGTTGTAGCAAGGTAGGGGTTGGCCACTTCTCTCTAGTCTCAGGTGATAGGATGAGAGGATATGGCCTGAAACTGTGCCAGAGGGCATTTAGCTTGGATATTACAAAAAAATTTCTTTTCTGAAAGAGTGGTCAGGCATTGACACAAGCTGCCCAGGAAGGTGGGGGAATCACTATCTGTGGAGTTGTTGTGGACATGGCACTTCAGGATGTGATTTAATGGCCATGGTACTGTTAGACTGACAGCAGGACTTGATGACCATAGAATCATAGAATGTCAAGGGCTGGAAGGGACCTCTCCAAAGATCATCTGGTCCAGCCCCCCTGCCAGAGCAGGATCACCTAGAGCAGATCACACAGGAACACATCAGATGGCTCTTGAACATCTCCAGAGAGGGAGATTCCACGGCCTCTCTGGGCAGCTGGTTCCAGTGCTCTGTCACACTCACAGGGGAAAAATTCTTCCTCAGGTTCACATGGAACCTCCTATGCCTCAGCTTCTGCCCATTGCCCTTTGTCCTGCCACTGGGCATCACCAAGCAGTGGCTGGTTCCAGCCTCCTGGCACTCACCCTGCACATTCTCAAATATTTTTCTGATCTTGAAGTTGGTTATAACTTTTCCTTCCTAAAACAAGCTCCTTTCTCATACCTTTAGGTTCTGAGTGTAGTGAAAGAAAAAAAAAAAAATCTATTTTAGATTAAATGTAGCTCAGTCCTAAAGTCCAAGTTTCACAAACTGCTCAGCCTCTTTGGCACAGAAAAGTGGCATCAGTCAGTTCCTTAGACACAGGACTGACAACTGTCAAAGAGTAATGGCATTGCCATTTCCTTACTTGATTGACAGCCAGGCATCACAGTTTTACATTTCAACCGAGTGAAATATTAGTTAAAACAGGTGCAAATAACTATGCCGTGCATTAACTTTGGTTTATCTTCAGAGGCAGCCTCAGGAAGCAGTGAATCCAATCAGCCTCTTTGACTGTGTTGAAGGAGCTCAGCCTTTCAACAGTTAGGCCCTGGAAGTGCCTTTTTAACTCTCCTTTTCAGAAGTAAATTATTTGAAAGACTGCAAGAATGAAGTGTGGATATATCAACACAGGTGGAAGAAGTCATTCACACAAGTGGATCCACACAATACTTTCTGAAGCACTTCCAACACGTGATGCCAAATAATATGCAAAATTTTTTTGCATCTCCAGAGGGGAGGAAAAAAAAAATATAAAGAAAACCAACAAAATAGGTGGAGTTAGGTCTTCACAAGCAAATCCTGACGCCCTTCCCTAGTCATTGATGTTATTCTTTCAAGTGGCATTAGGATTTGCCACTAAGTGCACAACTGCTCTTTTCTAAAGCTGGGTAGAGCTGAAAGAAACAAAATGCAGGCAATACATTTTCATATTTCACAGTATGTGAGTCGTTATAGAACCACTTCTGTTAGCAACTCTTGGCACTACACTATCCAGAAGGAAAAAAAAAAAAAACCAAAATTAACAGGTTACATCCTTTGAGTATAGCAGCAAGTGACCCAATCCAGCAAAGACTTATCAGACCTTGCAATAAATTTAAACTGAAACTGACAAATCTACAGTAGCAGAATTCAGGCTTTAGAAAGCCTGTCAGATGATTCATTCCATATAAAAAGACACCGGGGATTTTAATTACTCACAACTGTGAAAATAACAATTTGGAACAAATGACAGGAAAACTCCTATGAGGAGAGACTGAAAGAGTTGGGGCTGTTGAGTCTGGAGAAGAGGAGGCTCCCAAGTGACCCTCTTGTGGCCTTCCAGTATCTGAAGAGGGCCTACAAAAAAGCTGGGAGGAACTTTTTAGGCTATGAGGGAGTGACAGGACTAGGAGGAATGGAGCAAAGCTGGAGGTGGGGAGATTCAGATTGGATGTGAGGAGGAAGTTGTTCACCATGAGAGTGGTGAGAGCCTGGAATGGGTTGCACAGGGAGGTGGTTGGGGCCACGTCCCTGGAGGTGTTTTTGGCCAGGCTGGCAGAGGCTGTGGGCAGCCTGATCTAGGGTAAGGTGTCCCTGGGCATGGCAGGGGGGTTGGAACTAGATGATCCTTCTGGGTCCCTTCCAACCCTGACTGATTCTATGAAAACAGTATAGAACACTGGACGTGACCAGGTACTTGCAAAGTCATTACAGACATTCTTGCTCTTCACAGTCAAGCTTCTATAGCAAGGTAGTTTACAATAGTTCTGTGGAAGTCCACCTGCCTGTCTGTTCACTGCACTGACATAAGCACTGCCACAACAAAACAGGCCATTTCAGCTGATCTTTTCCAAACTGGTCCTGGATGGTCAGTTCTGAAAGTTTGGCAGAACTGCTCTGCAGTACATTCACTGTATCATATCGAAGAGCGAGCAGTGTTGTTTTCCATGCCAGATACTCACAAAGCATTCTGGAAAACAGTGTCCTTAAAAAAGCAAATAAATATTCATTGACAGAGAAAAAGCAGGGAAAGGAAGAGGTATGAGGAACTCACCACTCAGCAGAAAGTGAGTAAAAATTCCCAGTCTCAGAATTTTTTTTTAATTTTTTTTTTTTTTTTGGTCTAATGTAGATGCCACCAGCACAATTGAACTAAGAAGGCAGTCAGAACAAAGTCAAATAATGTTTTGTGCAATCTTACTATTACCTTACTGATTATTCTTTGGTACACACACACTGACACACATGCACACACACACACACACACACGCACACAGAGTGCAACAATTTATTTTAATGTAATGCTGCCCCCTTGTGCTTTTGTGTACAAGGAAGTTTTTGTCAATAACCAAGGTTTGCAGCAACTACAGAAAAGCAAGAAATCAGCCTTTTCCCCAGCTCTGAGCTTTCTTACCGCATTTTTCACTTGATCAGTAATACAATCTTGTTCAACAGTCAGCAGTCTTGGAGCCTAAGGTAAAACGAAACATGTATTAGCACAGAAATCAGAGAGAGGGTAAAAAGAAAGCAGACTACCTAAGTAAAAGATGCAAAAACAAAGATCAGATCAAATAAAATTACAATAGGGTACTGAAACGAAGTGCAAAATAAATGCTTAGACTTCACACAGTAAGCTGTAGAATGTCAGCACAAGAAGACAGGTTTCACAGAAGGAGGGAAAGAAAAAAAGTGATAGGGCAAATGACAATGACAATTCTACAGCTCAGGAAATCAGTCTCCTTCACACCAGGAGTCTGGCACCAGTCAGCCCTGGGGTAATCAACTTTTGGAAGCTGCTGCCATTAAAAACTTGTCAAATGTCCCATGTTAAAGATACCATAAACTTCTGAGAAGTCCATAGGAGAAAACAATCTCTGCAAACATTTGAACCAGTTACCTACCTACTGCCTTTTCAGATAGGGTAACTAGATACTGTCTGGTAAATTTGTCTTCCTTAAAGATTGTTCCTGATGACACTGGTACTGGTGGAGCTATGAGGATTTGGTGCCATTCCAAATGGCAGAGTTTGCAGCCAAAAAAGAAAATTTGCCCTACCATTTTTCAAAAATACTAAATTTTCTAATTAATTCCTAAGAGAAAGCATGACACAATGCTATGAATGTAGAACTTCAATACTTAAAATCATAGGATAGAATCGTAGAATCAGTCAGGGTTGGAAGGGACTACAAGGATCATCTAGTTCCAACCCCCTGCCATGGGCAGGGACACCCTACCCTACGTCAGGCTGGCCACAGCCTCATCCAGCCTGGCTGCAAACACCTCCAGGGATGTGGCCCCAACAACCTCCCTGGGCAACCCATTCCAGGCTCTCACCACTCTCATGGTGAACAACTTCCTCCTCACATCCAATCTGAATCTCCCCACCTCCAGCTTTGCTCCATTCCCCCTAGTGCTGTCACTCACTACCTGATAGCCTAAAAAGTCCCTCCCCAGCTTGCTTGTAGGCCCTCTTCAGATACTGGAAGGCCATAATAAGGTCACTTGGGAGCCTCCTCTTCTCCAGGTGGAACAGCCCTAACTCTTTCAGGCTGTCCTTATAGGACTTACAGCATTTTTTTTTTTTTTTTAAACTTTAATCAAGCCCTGCATCCTGAAGCAACTGTTTTGTTTGGTGGGCAATTCTAAATATCAATACAGGATGGGGGATGATGAAATTAACTGTGGAAAATGACTTGGAGGTGCTGGTGGATGTGAAGCTGGACATGAGTCAACAGTGTAGCTCAGAAGGCAAATTACATCCTGGGCTGCATCAAAAGCAGTGATTTAAGTGAAGAGATTCTGCCACTTTGCTTTGGTAAAACCTCACCTAGAGTAATGTATCCAGCTCTGGAGCTTTCAACACAGGAAGAATGTTGACCCAAGGGAGTGGATCCAAAGGAGAGACACAAACATGATCAGGGGGCCGGAACACCTCTCCTATGAAGACAGGCTGAGGAAGCTGGAGTTGATCAGCCTAGATATACAAGCTGCCCAGGGAGTTAGTTGAGGCCCCACTCCTAGATTTATCCAAGGTCAAGCTTGACAATACTCTGAGCAACCTAATGTCATGGAGGATGTCCTTGCTCACTGCACTACAGTTGGACTAGATGACCTTTGGAGGTTCCTTCCAACCCAAACCATTCTACACTTCTATTTCCTGAAATTCTTAGATATGTTCTCCTACTATTTACGTGCATCTTGGGCAGGAGATTTCCTTTAAAAACATACCACTTGCTTTCAAGCTTTCACAAGCCTTCCTGATAATCAATAAGCCCTTACAATCATGAAATAAATACCTAATAAATAAATGAATAAATAGCTATGCACAGATTTTGAGACATAGATAGCGTAGATAGCTCTCTGCCTGTGTTCTGTTCAGGTTACTGAACACACACCTGACCTTTACTGGCCATTTTCCCTTGTAAATTTTACAGCTGAAAAAGTTATTTGCAAGTAAACCGAAACAAAACAAATGCTTATTTGGATCAAGAAGAGAGTGACAATTTCAGGTAACTTTGGATAACAAAATATGAAAAGTATTTCTGTTCTGATAGCCATGAAATGAATGATGCATTCCTGTTTCCAGCTAGCACTGGCTCTACTCACAAATTCACTATCTTTGAAATACAAAGCTTTGATAAAATCAACGAAAATCAAGAAGTTAACCAAACCCATGCGTTTCAATCGTAATTTTGTTCCAAACCACTTCAATTTGAACTGAAATAAATTATTTATCTCCCAGGCAACCACTGACAGAACAAGAGGACATAGCCTCAAGTTGTGCCAGGGCAGGTTTAGGCTGGATGTTAGGAAGAAGTTCTTCATGGAAAGAGAGATTGGCATTGGAATGCGCTGCCTAGGGAGGTGTTGGAGTCACATGCCTGGAGGTGTTTAAACGGAGACTGGCTGAGGCACTTAGTGCCATATTTGAGTTAATTAGAATGTGTTGGTTGATAGGTTGGACTTGGTGAGCTCAAAGGTCTTTTCCAACCTGGCTAATCCTGTGGTTTTCAGAATGTTAAAGGAAATTGACCATTTTTAATTTAGACTTGACCCAAAATACTTTTTAATTTTGTCTGGGCTTGGGCAGTCACTTTTTAAAAACTCAATATAGCTATTCGAGAAGAGCTAATTTAAATAAGGCTTACTTTCAGAATTTCTATTCTTTGCCTTGTGTTTCATTATTTTTTTTTTTTAATACTGAAACTCAGCAGATGCCTTGTGCAAAATCTGAGAGTCTACTGAATATTATTAGAATGTGTGAAGCAGTATGCAAAGTGCCATCCTCTGATTTTCTCCTCTGTCTCATAAATGTAGATCTAAAAGGTAAGTAATTTAAGTCTGCCAGCAGTGTGTGAAGCCAAGCTAATCATTTTTAAACTGTATGTTCTCACTTCTCAACAAATACATCTTCAGTAAATTCAATTAACTTGGCCAGAATCACAAGCAAAGCACTCAGGTAACAATAACAATGGGCTGCAAAGCAAGGGATCAGAATTGGGTCCAGTCTTATTCAACATCTTTGTCAGTGATATGGGTGAAGGAGAGCAAGCTTGCAGATGAATCAAAACAGGAAGGAGTGGCTGGCACACCAGAAGATTCTGCTGCAGTTCAGTGGCACCTGAACAGGCTGGAGAATTGGGCAAAGGGAAAACTAAATATGTCCATCAAGAAAAAGTGCAAAGTCCTGTGCCTGAAGTCAAATAAAGCCATCACTGGCATAGGTTAGGAGGTGACCTGGTGGGAAGCAGTTCCATGAAGTAGTACCTTGGAGTCCTGGTGGACAGCAAGTTACCCATGAGTTGGCATCAAAGGTACCCTGGAATGCATTAAGAACAGTGACTAGCAGGTCAAGAAGGTCCTCCTCCTCCTCCTCTACTTTGCCTCAGGGGAGGCTACATTTAGAGTGCTGTTTCCAGCTCTGGGTTCCCCAGTTCGAGAGAGACAGGATATGACTGGAGAGAGTCCAACAGAGTTACATAAGGATGGGGTCTGAAGCGTCTCTCCTATGAGGACAGGATGAGAGATCTGCACCTCTTTAGCCTGGAGAAGACTGAGAGGAGACCATACCAATGCTTATAAAACATCAAATGGACAGGTGTCAAAAGGATGAGGCCAGCTTCATTTCAGTGATGCCCTCTGACAGAGCAAGGTGCAGTCAGCATAATGGTAACACAGAAAGTTCCACCTGAAAACATAAGGAAAAAACTTACTCTGAAAGTGAGGGCACACCAGAACAGACTGTCTAGAAAGGCTGTGGAATCTCTGGAGATTTTCAGAATCTGTCTGATCTAGGTGAACCTGCTTCAGCAGAGGAGTTGGACTAGATGATCCCTACAATTCTGTGAAAACCTGTTTGGGAACTGTCTTGTTGCAAAAACTAATTGTGTGTCTCACTGCCCATGCTTCCCAACTGCTGCTTTGGAAAGAAGGAACCAAAGTGGTAGGTCCTGAGGCAGGCAGAGTTGTGGGGTCAAGACTGATTCCTGGTGCCAGACCTTGATTTTGGAGATGTGGTAATGTGTCTAAGGTCACAAGAGATTTTGGCTAGGCACAGTCCTTCAGAAAGAGCTCATGATCAAGGAAAACTCTTCCTTATGCTGTCTAAACATCCATTTCTGGGTTTGGGCCCCTTGCAGGGAAAATATTGTTAAAATTAATATTCCAGTGCTTCCACATTTTCAATTAATTTTACTGCATTCTCTTTACTATTTTTTAACCTACCTTGTATTTTCCTCATTTTCCTTCATTCTTTCTCTTTTTTTCCATTAAAAAATTATATTATATTACATCATATT
>VWZI01008216.1:1632365-1648190 GCA_013396835.1 Psilopogon haemacephalus
GAAAAAAAGAGGGGAGAAAAAAAAAGTGATAAAAGTAATGTTTTATGAATCGAGCTCTTTTTTTGTGTTAGGTAGTGGGATTAAAACCTTTGTGAAAATTCAATGCAGTGTTGTCAAAAAATCCAAGTCAGTATGAGACCCCATGAGGTTTCACAGGTCTTATGTCCTTCAGAAGACTTTTATCTGAAGAAAACAGTTTGCCTGTGTGGAACCACCAGATGCACATCCAGTTCCTCATAAAGCTCAAACACCCACGTAGGAAAGGAGCGACGTGGGTTTTGACAAGACTACACTTTCAGAGTAAGACTTATTTAAGAAATGTGCTGTGAAGACATCTCTGAAGTGGTGCTTTACATCAAAACTGAATTTTTGGTTCAAGGGAAAACCTCAGCCTCCTCTCCTCATCATCGCAGCTGCTCTCATGTGCCTTCCCCAATTTTTCTTAAGTGAATTTAGATTTTTACTTAAAAAAAAAAAATATATTCTGCAGGTTAGTTGTCTATTTAATTGGTAAAGATGAGAGAACACTAAATATTATCAAAGACACAAGAAAACTTTATAGATAAAGATGGTGTTTTCAATAAAAGGTTTACCTATTTCAAGATACGTCTGAAAACAGAGTTCCAGACAATAGAAGGATTTCTAAATTTAATACAGGTCATGTTGAGTCAGTGCTCTCTCACAACATCTTTAAGAGGTTTTTTTGATACGACTTGGCAGTAAATATATTCAGTCTTTACTTAGAAAACAGAAGCAATGAGACTACCTCCATGATAATGGCTTCTATGCACTACCCTGATGCATCAATATGCACTTTCCTTCGCTCATTTTCTCCCTCTCTATCCCTTATTCTCAGCCATGCTGACTTTTAACTTGCACTATTAGTAAAAAAAAAAAAAAAAAGCTGAATTGGGAGCATTACAATCTCCCAACTGATCTTTTTTTTTAAAATATAAAGTAAAGTTAAAATCCACTTCAACAAAGGGTAAAACACTCTTAAAAGCCACAGACACCTGCAAAGGTCAACTTTAAATTAGAAGCCACTGCCATTTGGGGCAGAGGGAGGAAAGCAATTGGGTAAGTCCAACTGACTTAAAAAAAAAAAAAAATAGTGAGAAGAAAAAATAAAAACACAAAGTAGTTTAACATTTTCTCTAAAATACATAGTCACATCACAGGTCCCTTCCTACCCTAACTGATTCTATCATTCTATCACACAGAAGACACATTTCTACACGATAAGAACACTACCCAGCCATAGTGTTCACACAACATGAAGAGGCCACAAAGCATTCAAGGTAGCATCTTGATTTAGCCATCATTTTCAAATAAGTAAACGATGTTTAAGACACAACTTCATATCCTTTTTTTTTTTTTTTTTTTTCAAGCTGATTGCTCAGTGCTGAGGACCAAAGGCACTGAATTATTACAGGAAAGCTGTTACCTGAAAAAAATCAATAAATTACATTTTCTTGCAAATACTCTTAGATGTAGTCGGTACTTGAGAAACATCCACTTAGTCATCAGCACCTTCAGGCTGATCTAGGTAGTTGGGAATTAAGAGCTTAGTTTGCAACAATAATTAAGAAATGGGAGAAAAATCAGGAGTTTAGAATCTTCATCTGGAAAATTAGGTGAAGATAAATGCTTGGAAATTATGGTGCAAATCCATATTTAGGCATCCGATAAGCAAGCAGGATTACAAAATTTGGAAAGTTACTTACCAGCACAGACTCCTTCAAAATTCCAATTCTCAGCATTTCTGAAAATCTTTCTACTTCCCTAAGTGCCTGATTGTGGATTTGAGAACCTCAGTTCAAGCGATGTTTTCAAATTCCATTCATATTTATATACCTGAGGAATTTCCCAGAGAACCAAACACGCTGGTTTTTATTAAAGCCATATTAAAGGTTTAGTAAAGGTTATGAAGTTGCAAATATTGTACCAAAAGAGCAAGTTCTAATTGTCTAGTCCCTCCCTGAGGATGTATTTTCATAATAACTTGTCAGAATTAACCCTTGCAGATTAACCTCTTAGAGGAGTCACAGTATGCAGACAAAAGACTATGGCCACATGCATTAAGTGAATATGAAAGTCAAAAACGGCAGAGAGTAATTCTTCATAAAAAAAAATTATAGACTTTTCAAGCTTCTCTAACATCTTCTGTTTCAGTGCACTAATCCTTTCATTTTTACAGGCATAGGCAACCTCAGCACAATGACAAAATAATGGACATAACTCTATTTTTGCAGGTCAGAATGTAGTAGCATCTGCCAGCAAGAGTTAAAACTCATGTGAGGGTGGTGAGACACTGGCACAGGTTGCCCAGGGAGGTTGTGGCTGCTCCCTCCGTGCAGGTGTTTAAGGCCAAGTTGGATGAGGCCTTGGGTGACCTGTTCCAGTGGGAGGTGTCCCTGCCTATGGCACAGGGGGGGTTGGAACTGGATGATCTTTGAGGTCTCTTCCAACCTAAACCATTCTATGATTCATTCTTCAGCATCAATGAAATATCAAGATATTATACCTAGATGATCTTTCATCCATGCCTAGATTTTAGAAGGCATCAATGTCAGGTTCATCTTACCTCATGCAGGCCCAGAACGACGCAGACAACACCAATGTGGTGAATAATAGGTCGAACCCTTTATTAGAGACAGGATTGTTCTCTGATGCTGTTAATCTTATCAGCCAAGGCAAACGTGTCCAGTTCTGATTCAGCAACGTAAGTTCTGCAGGACACTGTCCATGCTAACCAGAAGCATACTAATTGGTTGGTATAATTAAGCACAATCCCGTTCATTAATATTCATGACAACTTGTTATTCCTAACCAGATGTTTCTCTATCTCTTACTCCTGTGGGAGGTAACTAGCATGTTATGAGAAACAAGAGGCCTGTGCCAGGCCACCTTCCTCAACCCGTGAGAACCAAGGTCAGACTTCCTCCCTATCTCACCCCAGCACATCAAGATAGCTATTTCAGTGCCTGCAAAGGCACTGAAGCAAGCTGGAAGCCATTGCACATCTGGAAAACCACGGCGTAGTGGCTGTCACAGAAACGTGGTGGGATGTCTCCTGTGACTGAAATGCCACAGTCACTGACTACAAACTCTTCCGAAGGGATGGGCAGGGAAAGAATCACAGAATTAACCAGGTTGGAAAAGACCTCTAAGATCCTCAAGTCCAACCTATCACCTTCTAATTAAATAAATCATGGTACTAGAGTGCCCCATCCAGCCTCCTCTTAAACACCTCCAGGGGTAGACACTCCACCACTTCCCTGGGCAGCCCATTCCAATGCCAATCACTCTTGCTGTGAAGAACTTCTTCCTAACACCCAGCCTAAACATTCCCTGGTGCAGTTTGAGGCTGTGTCCTCTTGTTCTGTCACTGGGTGCCTGGGAAAAGAGACCAACCCTCCTGGCTACAACCTCCTTTCAGGTAGCTGTAGAGAGCAGTAAGATCTCCTCTGAGCCTCCTTTTCTCCAGGCTGACCACCCCCAGCCTCTCCTCACAGGGCTGTGCTCCAGCCCCCTCACCAGTCTTGGTGCCCTTCTCTGGACACTTTCAAGAACATCAACACCTTTTTTAAATTGAGGGGCTCAGAACTGGACACAGGACTCAAGGTGTGGCCTAACCAGTGCTGAGTACTGGGACTTCTTAAGCTTCTCTCATATATTCCCTGGTCCTGCCAGCCACAATATTCTTGATACAGACCAGGATGCCATTGGCAGGAGAGGCAGTGGAGTGAACCTCTGTGTCAAGGAGTCTTTTGATTGTCTGGAGCTTAATGGTTCTGCTGATAGGGTTGAGTGTTTATGAGTAAGAATAAGAGGGAAGGCCAGCAAGGCAGATATTGTGGTGAGAGTCTGTTACAGACTGCCAAGCCAGGATGAAGAGAGAAAATATTCTCTTGGCATCTGGGAGAAACCTCTAGGTCTCGTTCTCACAAAAGCCTTAACTTCCCTGATGTCTACTAGAATTACAGGAGACAGTGAGCAGTTCTGGAGGTTCCTGACACAGACAGCAATGAGCCTGGATGGACTTGCTGCGTGCAAACAGAGAAGGACTTGGGTTGACATTATGGTCTTGGGCACGACAATCACAAAATGATTGATTTCTCAGTGCTTGGAAGGGGATCAACAGAGCTATGGTTACAACTCAGGGGAAAAAAAAAAAAAAAAAAGAGTTTATGTTCTTATGGAAGAAGAGGCAGGCCACTCAAGAGGATTATAAAAGTATTGTGAAATTATCTGGGACAAAAATGAGAAGGCCCAAAGCCCAACTGAAAATCATCTGTCTTCAGCTGTTAAAGACAAGAAGTGCTTCTACAAATATATATATTAGGGATAAAGGGGCTAAGGAGAAGCTCTGTTCTTCGTTGGCTTCAGGGGGAAACGTAACACCCAAGGATGAGGAAAAAGCTGATATATTCAATACACTCTTTGCCTCAGTCTTTACTAGTAGAACTGATTGTCTGCTAGATACTCAGCTCCTTGATATGGATGGAGAGCAGGATGAAGTCCTCATAATCTAAGTGGAGACGCTTAGTGACCTGCTGCACCACTTAAACATATCCAAGATGAGATCCACCCACAGGTACTGAGAGAGCTGCATAAAGGTTCACCAAGACACTTTCCATCATCTGCCAGCACTCCTGGCTAACTGGGGAGGTCCCAGCTGACTGGAGCCTGGCAAATGTAATGCCCATCTACAAGAAGGGCTGGAAGGAGGATCCAGAGAACAACAAGCAGGTTGATCTGACCTCGGCACTGGGCAAAGTCCTAGAGCAGGTCATCTGGAGTGCTATTATGCAGCATGTAGGAAGCAGCAACACAATCAGGCCCAGTCAGCGTGGCTTGATGAAGGGCAGCTCCTGACTGATGAATTTGATCTCCTTCTATGACAAGGTGACCAGCAAACCAGCTATGTGACTCCTATGTGTCTACTTATTCCTTATAGGAATCTTTTGTTAGGTACACTATTTGCTAGTGAAAGTAACTAAGTCTTTGCAATCATTCCCTTTTAAGAGGTCTGGTTTGATTTGCAGGCAACAGGAGAACAACATATTTGGATTGAGAGGCAACATCGGAAGCCAAGGAAACAACTTGCACAGCATTCATTTTATCCCTTTGCTTAAAGCAACTCCGTTTGATGAAAGAGCCATTAAATATGGAGGACTGCACACATGTTCAGTGCTTTGTGGTGAATAAAAGAGACAACTCAATGCCTCTCACAAAGATCCACACTGATTTCTTTTCAGTTCTATTAAAAGAGCAAAAGGTCAGTGTTTCAGGATCAATCCAGACAGGAGAGTCAAGCCCAAATGTACTCCTAACTACAAATAAACCTGAACTGCCTATACATTGTTGATCTGAATTCCTCTCAAATCTGCAGCTGTTCATTCTGAGCTCTACTCCAAATCCACGCCAAAACTTAACCAGATATGTTGTCTAAGATCAAACAACTATGCAAGTAGCAAGATTTTCATTGCTGTAGCAACATACCGAGGGTCCTCATAATAGATTAATACCAAGTGCCATAGACCTCCAATGAGCACTAAACCCACAAGACTGTTCAGCAGAAGACCCTCACAAAGTACAGAGAAGCGGAGAGTGGATGCAGTGTGACTATTTAGTAGAGGCGTGCACAAGAAAAAGTCTACAAGTCAAATGCTCTATGAACGAGAGGACAAGACCACCACCAACATTCTGTGCTGCAGGCCACACCGTGAGATCATGCTGCCTGAGCACCAGATTTACGCTGCCCAGGCCCCATTCTGCTCTGTTCATTCAGAAACAAGAGCAAAAACCGAGTCCTCTTGATATTTCATAGACTCTGCATCAAAGGAATTGAGTCATTTTACACCAAATTTTGAAGGCATTGCTTTTGAAAATTGTCTTAAGCAATGTGCCCTTGTGGCCAAGGAGGCCAATGGCATCCTGGGGTGCACTCAGAAGAGTGTGGCCAGCAGATCAAAGGAGGTTCTCCTACTCCTCCCCTCTGCCCTGGTGAGACATCACCTGGAATAGTGCATTCAGTTCGGGGCTACCCAATTCAGGGTACAGGGACAGGGATCTACTCTAGAAAGTCCAAGGAAGGGCTACAAAGATGGTGAAGGGGCTGGAGCACTGCTCTATGAGGAGAGTCTGATGGACCTGGGACTTTTTGGTCTGGTGAAGAGAAGACTTAGAGGGGATCTAATCAAGGTTCATAAATGTCTGAGGCCTGGGAGTCAAGAGGGAGGGGTCAGACTCTTCCCAGTTGTGCCCTGTGATAGGACAAGGGGTAATGGATGTAAACTACAGCACGGGAAGAAGCTCTTTACTGTAAGGGCCACAGAGCACTGGAACAGGCTCCCCAGAGAGGTTGTGGAGTTTCCTCCTCTGGAGACTTGCAAGGCCTGTCTGGATGCATTCCTCTGTGGGCTGAGCTAGATTGTATGGTCCTGTTCTGGCAGGGGAGTTGGACTTGATGATCTCTCTGGGTTGCTTCCAACTCCTAACATCCTGCGATCCTATGATCCTGAGATCTGTGATGATTCTGCCCTTCTTGACATGATTCCATGTTTGAACAACAGCAACCTGTGTTATACACTTAATCATGTACACCAAATTCCTCTGTCTCCAACCAGCAGATCACAGAGGATCACAGCTCTGGCTGCACCTCTAAGCACCACATTACCCACATTACTCTGTTTTTCTTGGTTGGTTTTGTTGGGTTTTTTTTGGCCTTATCATTTTCTTATGGGACCTGATACTGAAGCTTTGTTTCCAAGGTCATTAGTAGTCATTAATATCACTGTGATTTACTGCAAGATCTTGTGCTTGCAGGACAGGTTAAATGCATGTCTTTTATGGGCTTCAGCAGAATGGGACAGCTTATTGAGAGTTCATAGTGTCTTCAAGATTTTATTAAGTGTTTATGTTGTCTTTGTGTTGGAGGACAACAGATACTTAGTCTAGTGTGAAGTTAGAGAGATGAAGACAGATGATTCATAGCCTAGTCTGGTGTCTGTGACTGCAAAATGAAGACATTAAAACCTTTTCTTGACATTTGATGGTGCAATGCAAGCTTATACAAGGTCAGTGCTTTGGGTGGTCTCGAAGATTTTTGACTTGGTATGGTGAAGAACTAAAACTGGATGCAGGATGTGATCACACTGCAGCCTTAAAAAAGCAGGTAGAATCATAGCATGGTTTAGGTTGGAAGGGGCCTCAAAGATCATCCAGTTCCAACCCCTCTGTGCCATAGGCAGGGATACCTCCCACTAGAACAGGTTGCTCAAGGCCTCATCCAACCTGGCCTTGAACAACTCCAGAGACAGAGCAGCCACAACCTCTCTGGGCAACCTGTGCCAATGTCTCACCACCCTCACTGGAAAGAACTTCTTCCTAACATCCCGTTTAAACCTCCCCTCTGCCAGTTTGAACCCATTCCCCCTCTTCCTGTCATAACCAGACCTTGTGAATAGTCCCTCCCCAGCCCTCCTGTAGGCTCCCTTCAGATACTGGAAGGCCACTCCAAGACCTCCTCAAAGCCTTCTCTTCTCCAGGCCAAAGAGCCTCTACTCTCGTAGCCTGTCCTCATAGCAGAGCTGCTGCAGTCCTCTGAGCATCTTTGTGGCCCTCCTCTGGACTTTCTCCAACAGTTTGATGTCCTTCTTTTGTTGGGGGCTCCAGAACGGTACACAGTTATATCCTTTCCATCTTTTCTGCTGCTCTCCAACATTAAACAGTGTTTACAGGAGGGTTATGAGAATGATGAAGGGGCTGGAGCACTGCCCTATGAGGAGAGCCTGAAGGACTTGGGGCTTTTTGGTCTGCTGAAGAGGAGACTTAGAGGGAATCTAATTAATATTCATAAATTTGTGAGGGCTGGAGTGAAACTCTTCTCAGTTATGCCCTGTGATAGGACAAGGGGCTCAATTAAACAGTTAAAGAACTGAACCCATGTGGCACAAAGTGAACTTGGTTACCTTCAGCAACTTGATTCCTTCAAGGACTTTCTTAGCGCATCACAAGACTGAATCCTTTGTTCTCTTTCAGCTGTTACCCACGTGAATAGTCCATGAGAACCCTTGACTGAGCAACTACTTAAGTGGGAAAACATTAGAAGATCTGAACTATATGCAAAACACATTGTTAAACAGTGCTGTGAAACATTTATAGCTACTCTACCAGCAAGGAAGTATTTCAGGATTTGGCGTTAACAATAGGACAAAAACCAAACAAACAACTCAACAAACCCAAACCACAATGTCACATAATGTACAACATTTAACAAATCTCTTCACGTATTCCCAGACAAGTATCATTTACTTGTTTATTTTTGCTACATGCTCTGTGGTCAGATTTTAAACAAGGACATAATTATCCACCTTTCTTCTAGATGGTGAGGACCATAAACCTTTGATTTTAGAGTGTGCTGAACTGTCTTCTAATTAAAGAAAAGTGGGAATACATTTGTTACAAACTCACCCAGGGAAGGCTCAGACAAAGGCATTTGAAGTTCCCTTCAAACTTTTAGACCTGCTGAGAAGAGTCAATAGTGATGCATCCTCTCAAGTATAACTTGAAGAGCAGCTTCTGTGGGTGTGACAAGAGGTGCTTAATCATCATGCAATACAAAAACCAAACTAACAAAAAAAAGAGAATCAAATTAAAAAAAAAAATTAAAAGGAAAGATCATGAAAAGAATATATAGTGAGAAAATGGGTCTGCACAGGTGAAAAAAAAATCTTCATGGTCTGAGGCATGAGCTTAGTCTGAGATTTCGACCTCGTGATTAAATAGTAATATATCAAAAAGATAGTGAAAACTGCTCTTATCAAAGAAGTTCTAAAATATTAACCATGAAGAAAAAACAAAACAGACTCTGAATTATCATCTCCCCCTAAACTTACAACTCTCAGCTAAGATAAGAGTTTCCAAAAACAAGCTTGAAAATCTAAGAATCCTCTCTTTTGAGATTACCAATTTAAATACTGTGCGGGTGCCAGAGGCAATTGTTTTTTTTCTTTTTTTTTCTGTGAGGATCTACAGCACACGTCATTACTTATAGTGCAATGTTAATACTTCCTATTTTCTGTCACTTTAGCATGATCATCTTAACTGAAACTGTAAATATTTTGAATCAATGTAAAATTAATGCATCTTTGCAATATTTTTCCTTGTATGTCTGCGGGTATATATGCATATAAATATATTCCTATATAAATATATTCCCATACGCACAAAAAAAAAATGATAGCAGAGAGTTAAGGTCGCCTACATTCACTTCTGAAATCTAATCCAAATAAAAAGCACAGTGCTAGATAAATTCATGCCAACTGAAAATCTGGATGGACAGCCATCAAGGGGCTGGTAATAATTAAGTTGAAAGGAGCAACAAGAGTAATCTCATTCCATGCCTCAGAATGTGAACATTTGGATTCTGTGTCCGATTTTAAATACTGTGTCCAGTTTTGGGCTCTCCAGTTCAAGAGAGACAGGGACCTACTGGAGAGAGTCCAGTAGAAAGCCACCAGGATGTATGGGGAAGCTGAGCATCTCCCCAGCAAAAAGAGACTGAGAGCCCTAGGGCTGTTTAGTCTGGAGAAGAGAAGACCAAGAGGGGCACCTCATCAATGTCTATAAATATCTTAGAGGTGGGTGCCAAGTGGAGGGGACCAATCTCTTTTCAGTGGTCCACAGCAATAAGGAGCAAGAAGTAAAAGCTTGAATGTAGAAATTTTCACCTCAACAGGAGGAGAAACATGTTTACAGTGAGAGTGACAGAGCACTGGAACAGGCTGCCCAGAGAGGTTGTAGATTCTTCTCTGAAGATGTTCAAAACCCACCTGGATGCATTCCTGTGCACACTACCCTAAGGGGATCCTGCTTTTGGCAGGAAGGTTGGACCCGATTACCTCTGGACGTCCCTTCCAACCTGTAAGGTTCTGTGATTCTGTAGTTCTGTGATTCATAAGAAGAAAAAAAAAAAGAAAGAGGAGTATCTTTAGTTTTCATCAATGCACTCTTTCAGATATGTTTGCAAGGGACTAGAGGAAGACTGTCCTTCAGTAAAAGTGCATGCTGTAATATATGCATCCTGTTTCACAGTAAAGGCTGTGTCATCTCAGCATACTGCTGTCCTCATCTACCCACCAAACCCCACCCTCGGTGATATGGTCAACTCCTTCCAATAATATTCAGACACACCATCTTAATTGTAGCCTCAGCTACATTAATATCTGTTACCAACCCAGGCTTTAGAAAAATACAGAGCTGATTTATACTTTAGGAGAGAAATTAAAAATCAAAAAGATTTATTAGGGTTCCTCTACCATCCCCCCCTACCAGTGCATAATCATTCCCCACTGTATATTTTTTATGGTAATTAGACACTCAGGGCTCAATCCTACAGAATGCAAAGTGTTCTGGCCCAGGCCAGCAAAGCGATTAGCTGTGTGCTTAACTGTAAATGCCTGAGTAATCCCTCAAAAGTTAGTCATGAGTAGGTGAACCATCCTCTCTAATTAAGCACATACTGAATTATTTTCCAAGATTAGGTCCAGACGTTTGGCATCAGCAGAATAGACCTAAAGCTTATTTTATGTATCCTTTGCATCTCTAAAATGTCATAGAATGGCGTAGACTGGAAGAGACCTTAGAGATTGCCTGCTTCAACTTCCTAGCAATGGGAAGGGATGCCTCCCAAATAGACTTGGCTGCTTAAAGCTTCATCTAACCTGGCTTTGAACACCCACAACCTTCCTGGGCAACCTATTCCAGAGTCTCACCACCCTTAGATAACCCTTATAGACCACCACCCTTATAGATCATCCCCTTCATAGAACTTACTAAGATCCAGTCTAAACCTACTCTCCCTCAGCTTAAAACCATTTCCCCTTGTCCTGTTGCTAGACACCCCTATGAAAAGTCCCTCTCCAGCCTACCTGTAGGATTCCTTTGGGTATTGGACAGTACCTATGAGGTCACCCCAGAGTCTCCTCTTGTCTAGGCTGAACAAGGCCTTATCATAGAAACAATGATGACATCAGTAGCAAAATAAGCTACTTGCACCCTGTCTTTAGCAGCAACTGTTGCTGATTTTCACTAAACAAGTCTGCGTTACATTATCATACTGCTGCATAACATTACCATACTGCTTAAAGAATGATCACCTTTGAGCCAGACTGGTTCAAGCAAACCTCCAAGACCAGTGGAATACCCTCTTAATTAAAAAAAAAAAAACTTAAAAAAAAAAATGTCTAAAGCAAAGCTTGCACTGAATCCGGTGGCATTCTTTGGGTGAATTATGCTTGCTTATGAGCTTGCTGCTCCTTGAAGCATAGCACATTGCTGCAAAATGGTGGCTGCCCTTCCAGCCCTCAAGGAAACAAACCCAGAAAGACAAGAGCATCAGCCCAGTTTCATGAGGGGAGACTAGAACCACTTTACTGTTCAATGAAGGTACTCACATCTCCATCCTTTTTTGTTTTTCCTTCTCTCCACGTTCTTCGTTCTTTTCCTTCATGAGTTGCTGCAGTAAGAGCACACGCAGTGCACTGTGCGTTCTACATGCAGCTACACAGGGGAAGCTCTATGCTCTCTAGTCTTGAGTCTGCAGTGGTAGGACAGGACTGAATCAATGCATTAAAAGTGATTTAAGTGTATGCTTAAGTGTCAAAATGTATTCAAATGTCTTTAGGTTATTTATGCTATGCACACAGAAGAAAATTATTATATCCATCTGATTCTCTGCAGATGCGCATTAAGTTTATAATCTTTAATTTTTATTCCATACACATTAATGTTTCTTACTTCAAAATGACCTGTGTAAACTGTGAAATTTGCTTAAGCTATTAAGAGTAAATCTGTCACACTGACAATTCCAAGCAGTGTCCTTATTGCTAAAAGGGCACATACTGTAAGTTAGAGGCTTAATGGCTATTGCTTTTCATCCTGATGTGCGCAATACTTTACCTTCACATTTATTTCCTGATAAGCAATCAATGTACAAAAATAGAAAAGCCAAATGGATTAAGAGACTGGCTCTACCCTGATCTCAGTCTAACCAAAAAAAAAAAAAAAAAAAAAAAATCTACAGTTAGAGGATTTTGTCACTGATAATTGAATAGATCTGTATGAAACAGCGTCAGAACAAGCACAGCTCATCCTGTTCCTGAAGGTTAGAGGTCCCACACTTTACTTAAGTCATTGACATGGACATATGCAGGGCACGGGAAATTTATGTGCATCTTCTGTGCTACACAAACATTTGACTATCTAGCCCTGTAGCTGCAGTTTAAAACCCTGTCCTTTTGACACATGTCAGCTTTCTTTTATTCGTTAAAACAGCATAGCTCCTCATGAACACAAAGGCAAGTGCATGTATGAGTGTTTGCAGGAGAGCCCTACCCATGTAGGCTTGCCTACAATTGACATCAGCAGGTCACCAAATAACAATGAGTTTTGCATTTCCCAGATACATGCAATCACATTAGTGGAAATAGAAAATACAATTCTGCATATCACAAGTAGATGCACTGTGGGGGTTCAGAATGATCTCTCTTCATCTGAGAAAATAGACACAATTCCCTTTTACTGGTGAGAGTGTCTATAAAATGTTTCACACCTCTACACTAATTGTGGCTCGAGAGTAATTTCCTAACCCTTGTCACCAACCCTGCACCAAAGGAACAGTGTAGTCCCACATCTGTGAAAGCTGCCAATTCCTAAAGTTTACACTACAGTAACGACCATAAGAATTACAGAGAAGTATTCAAAAAGAAAACTAAAAGTGAGAGCCATCTTGGACAGAGTAAATGATCAGGAATATATTAGGTGTAAACAAGAGCACGGGAGAATTTAGTTCAAGGACTAGGAAACAGTTCCTAACAATGAAGACTACTAGAGTGTCAGGAGGGCAAAGTGGTGGAAGAGCTCATCAGCTGTGTCACTTAAAGCTGCACAAAACAAAGTACTTGTGGCATGCTGGCTAGAATAATTCTGCATTATCACAGGGAGGGTTAAACAACTGTTGACCCAACAGCTGTCCTCACTGTTTCTCTGATTCTAAGCACCACATGCTATGTAGGTGTAGAGGTAAGGGTCATTGCTGCAGGAAAAAATTTAACACGTGCGGTGATGAGTCAGATGTTACCCATATATGCTATAGACAACTGAAATCTCTGGTAGGAAAACGTATGATGGGTGGATTTGCAGATGACTTTTCTAGCTTTATATGTCAGAGCAGACAGGTGTGACAGGTTTTCACTCTAAATAAGTGTTTTGTGTGAAATTAACAGCTAGCATCCCGATCCAGTTCTCAATGCAGCCACAAAGACAAGCCTATATTTATTCACCCTGTGTACAGAAAGCCACCTTCTCAAAAGGCAGACTTTGGAAGTCATTACTCATCAGGCTTCATAGATGCCTTTTATAGAATGGAAGGGTTTCAAAAGATAATGAAGAGGAGGTGAAATCATTAATAAATTACAAGGAAGAGAGAGAACCAAAACATGAGACTAAAGAGGAGTTATAAGGGAAACCTGATCGCGATGAGTGCAAAGCCTGTGAGAGACAGGCAGCTGATAGAACAGGGACTGCAGCCAGACTGGGGCATTGCATATGCACTATTCCCTGCCCACTGCATTTCCTTGCAGAGACAGACATCCTCTGTTACTGGTTTGGCTGGCTGCTGGGGCCATTGATAACCATATGAAACCTCGGAGTTAAGTCGAGTCGGGTGCTTTCAGAACAGCTCATAGTGGGATGGAGTCAGGCTGTCTGTCCATTATAATCCACATGGAGAGCACCTAGGGTTTAATCTAAACAAGGGGCTTATGACTGCAAGTATATCACTATATTGGCGTATCATATTGACTTTCTGATAATGTTCTAAGCCAGTCGGGTAAGAAAGAGAAAGTGCCACTGGGTACAAATTGTGGCATCAATTCTCTGCCAGACTGATCAATTGAATTTATATATTACCTCCAGCTGTGTACTTAAAATCTATAGTTTCACTCCACCCAGTGCACAGCTCACAGTTTAAGTAATTGCAAATACAAATGAATTTTAAAAGGATTTAGTAGCCTTTAAATTAAAAATGTGTGAATATTGTTGTTTTAAGCACTCTAAATTATTTACTAATATAACCCAGCTGATTCACTTTTCTCTTCTTTCTGTCTCTGCTTGATTTTTTGATCCATGAAGCCTCAGTGGAGCTTAACATACCTCCAATAAACCACAAAGAGTAAAATACTGCCCGATTTTACCCGATTAAAACAAAACCTTCAAATTCAGTCCATAGAATAAACAGCAAAATATCAGCAGTACAGGGACTGCTAAATCCTACATTAGGAACAGGCAAGTCATCAGGAGATATAAAATATACAGATATCTTACAGCACAAGTCTAAACACAAAGTTAAGCAAGAACTGGGAGGATCTGTTTTTACATGGACACTACCGTGATATGATGAGAGGGTTAAAAATAATACTGACTCCAATATCTGAAAGGACTCTAGGGTTAAAAAAAAAAACAATACTGTAATACCTAAAAGGGTTCTGGTTGCAAGACACTTGCTGAGGCTGATTTACCTTGATCAAACACTGCAGCTGTCTTCTGGTTTAATCACATCTTTTGGATTAATGTGTAAAATAGTTGAGTCATAAGATAGACATCACATCAAAGTAATAAATTAGATCAGTAAACAGTGAGCTCTATCCTATTTTTGCCCTGTCTGTATTGTCTGGCTTAAGTCTATTGGCTGTTAACATAATTCACAAACTTCTTCAGATACAATAAGGGAGAAGTTCAATGTTATTAAAAACATCTGCATACAAAACAATTACGACAAGCCTCTTCAGTGTGTCTACGTACAAACAGGTCCAGTGGTGGATCATGGTTTACGCCTCCTTTATATGCCACTATTGATATATGAACTATAAAATTTGTTAAAAATAATCTTAAAAGAAGCAGTTAAGTCATCTGCAATATTAGGTTGCCAATTTACAAAGGTATTGCCTATTCCCTGAACAGACAAATGTCAGAAAATTCTATTTGTCCTCTTGCTGGGAAAATGTATAAGTAACTCAATTGATGTTTGGCTTCCACTTTTTTTTTTTTTTTTTTAATTCAATTTGTTGAGTGGAAGAAAGAAAAAGAAGCTAATGTGTAAGGATTATAGCACAGTGCATTAAAAAAACCCCAATGTTGGGAATTTGCAAATAACTGAAGAAAAAGTATTACTGTTTGAAGCAAATAAAGTTATGTTCTCTTTATGGTTACAAATATTAAACCACAAAAGAAATGTTTGTCCTCCTTACTACTGCTTTTTTACTGTTAAAGTCAGAATCTAAAGCAATCTGAAGTTACTTTCTCCCCAGGTATGGTGCAGTCTTTATCCAGATATATCTTCATCAAAGTTTGAAGTAGCATAAGTAATATGTGTCAAAATGGCTCATGCCAGCAGGATCAGTCCTGTTTTAAGACTTCTCTGATTCCCATTCTTTTTTTGAAGCCTGAAATGCAAGGTTTTTGCATTTACATCCAATGCATATCATTAGGGAAGTCAAATCTTACCACAAGTCCGAGTTGAATATAACATAGAAAACAATTTTTCACAATGCTAACTGATTTATCTCTCTCTACAAAGGACTTTCTTAATCTAGACTTCGATCACCATTAGAGTTAGCAGGTTGCTCATAATTCCACTTTGAAAAAACAAGGCTTGAGTAAAAGCATATACAATCTATAAAGTAGATAGTGGTACTTATTTTCATGCAGAATTATCTTCTTTTTTTTTTTTTTTTTTTTTTTTTTTTTTTTTTTTTTTTT
>VWZI01008216.1:1648293-1718587 GCA_013396835.1 Psilopogon haemacephalus
ATTTTTTTTTTTTTTTTTTTTTTTTTTTTTTTTTTTTTTTTTTTTTTTTTTTGGTGGGCAGTGGATCTGAGACTTAAGGCCAGGGGAATCCTATTACTTCACCGATGTTTCCATACTCTACCACAGATCACTATCAGAAAACTTAGAGCTGCTGCTTTTCCAACTCACTGTCATCAGCTTACTCTCTTCACTCTGCTCTCCAGGTCTTTTGTGGATTCTTCAAGACACTGAATAGACTACTAAGAGCAGTCGTGTCAGTAACCTACAGGATGAGCCGTAAAAAACAGTAAGGGGAACAGAAATATTCAGAATCTGAAAGGTTGGGAGGAGGGATAGCTAAAGGAATGCTTCTTAAGGCCTAAAGCCTCAAATTTAGGGTTTGCTCTTGCTTCCCTGAGTGATTCTGCCATGTGCAAGGAATATCTTTAAGGTTAATGGGATTCTAAAATCAATAAAAATGACTTACTAATGGTTCAGGGAAGTTTCTTGTACTACAGTGTGAATTTACAAGGCTATTAGCTATTCTGCAACAGCTCTCTCATCCTGCAGTGATGCACCACTTTTGAAATGGAGTGAGATACCTGCAGGAAGGCGGTGCACAGGAAGGCATCTGCTTGAGGTTTCCTTCATGCAAAACTATGTCAGATCCCTGCTGCAAGCTGTAGGGAAATCTTTGATGATCTGCAATAAGATGTCACATGTAGAAACACGTCTACACGTTGAAGTAACTATTGATTCAAGTAGCTAAGACAGCTCGATTTTAAAGGGTCGACCAGAAGAACAATTTTCAGGATGGGGTTTTGTGAATGCCTTCCCCACCTTCTCCCCCCAGATCCTCTGAGTTTGAATAACATGTGATTTTTGCTGTTAACACTTATTGAAACTAAGGAGCCTTTGGTTTAGTTGTGGTTCTTTAAATAGAGAGTAATACAGCCCACTGTTTCCAAAGGGAGCTGCACAGTGATTCCACTTTGTACACAAAGCCAAAGCAAAAATCCAAACAGCCAAGTGTGATTGTGAAGAAGCAAGAGCAAGCAGAACTGCATATTTCTGGCATGTTACAGGGTACTCTACATTGTCTCAGAACCAGTTCTCATGTCATGTACCTACACAAGACATGCATTAGCAGTTTTCACTGGTGAAAACACTACACTCTTAGATGACTTGTCTTCCCTGATTGAATTCATAGAATGAATCATAGAATGGTTTAGGTTGGAACAGACCTCAAAGATCATCCAGTTCCAACTCCCCGCCACAGGCAGGGACACCTCCCACTAGATCAGGTTGCTCAAGACCTCATCCAGGCCTGGCCTTGAACACCTCCAGGGAGGGAGCAGCCACAACCTCCCTGGGCAACCTGTGCCAGTGTCTCACCACTCTCACTGTGAAGAACCTCCTCCTAACATCCCACCTAAATCTCCCTCTGCCAGTTTGAACCCATTCCCCCTCATTCTGTCACTACAAGGCTTTGTGAATAGTGTCTCCCCAACCTTCCTGTAGGACCCCTTCAGATACTGGAAGGTTGCTATAAGGTCTCCTCAAAGCCTTCTCTTCTCCAGGCTGATCTATTCTATCCTGATCTATGTAAAACTTAGTATAGGTTAAAAGTGTTGACTCTGTGCACTTAAAGCCCTGATACAGAAACAATTCACCACATCCTAGAAGAGAAGCTTTTAAATTTTCCTCCTTCTTCACTACAAGAATTGTACTGGTATTAGTAGTTCGGACATAAAATAATTAATCTATGTTTCCCTTAGCAGAGAGAATTTGTTCAGAGAAAATCCTGAGGAAGTAGCCTGATCTGTCTGCTATAAAAAGCTTGTTTGACAAAACAAATTTGCAATAAACACTCAGAAATCAGGAGCCATGCCCATTAGAATGATAGAAAATCCTGTCGAAGAGATAAATGGATCATTAAAGGCAAGGCACTTGAATTTACATTACAGATCACTACACAATCACTAAAGGTTTTTGAACTTGTCTGGCTTGTTGATCTGGTGTGCTCCTCCTACCTGTAACTATTGTGCCTAATATCCATATTTTCACATACCTTTTTAAAACCTATATATTTAATCTTCTGTAGGTATCATTAAAAGCTCTTTGTAACTGTTGGAATCCATTAATTTTGAGAGGCATTGGCCCGAACAGTATAAGAAACTGTTCCATGAGTGATAATGTGAACATTATACCTAATGATTCAGAATCTGCATGACATAAGAGATGGCATTTTGGAGAACATATGGATTTTAACTAGAGCTTGGCAGCACAGGACCCTTGTTTAGCTCAGCATGTTGGGCTACAGGGGAAACTAAATCAGAGGCATGACAGAATTATTAGCATTCTTCTCTTTCTGTAGACTTGCAGGTAAAGAGATATTGAAAATCAAGAGACCTAGTTACAGACAGGAAGGTAGCTTTCTAATTCTTGAGGGTTTTAGTGCTGTAGAATTGGAAGAATAATTTTTGCTGGGCACCTAACTCCTGCAGTGCAATGAAGACTTAAATGCTCAGGACTCAGTTGTCATTAACTACTACGGCCCAAGTGAAATAAACACTAATTCCCCAGTGCTTCAGATTCAAGATGAAGCATGGACTCATTCCTAGGAAACTGGTGCTGTTTTCAGTATGGTAGCAAATAGACAAGAAAGGAGATTGGCAAGGTGTAGATCAAGCAATACTTTGGATTTCTACTGAGTTTGAGATGCAGTAACGTTTGTGTTGGCAGAAATCATGGAATCGGTCACAGTTGGAAGGGACCACAAGGATCATCTAGTTCCAACCCCCTTGTCATGGGCAGGGACACCCTACCCTAGATCAGGCTGCCCATAGCCTCATCCAGTCTGGCCTTAAACACCTACAGGGAAGTGGCCCCAACCACCCCTCTGGACAACCCCTTTCAGGGTCTTGCCACTCTCATGGTGAACAACTTCCTCCTCACATCCAATCTCAATCTCCCCATCTTCAGCTTTGCTCCATTCCTCCTAGTCCTGGTACTCCCTGAGAGCCTAAAAAGCCCCTCCCCAGCTTTCTTGTAGGCCCCCTTCAGATACTGGAAGGACATGTTAGGGTCACTTGGGAGCCTCCTCTTCTCCAGCCTGCACAGCCCCAACTCTTTCAGTCTGTCCTCATAGCAGAGGTGCTGCAGCCCTCTGAGCATCCTCAGGGCCCTTCTCTTGACACGCTCCAGCATGTCCACATCCCTCTTGTAATAGGGGCTCCAGAATTGGATGCAGTACACTAGGTGGGGTCTCACCGGGGTGGAATAGAGGGGGAGAATCACCTCCCTCAACCTCCTGGCCACACTTCTCCTGATGCAGCCCAGGATCTGGTTGGCTTTCTGGGCTGCAAGCGCAAGTGCAGATGTCTTGATTTAACTAAGATAACATTTTGAAGCAAACTGATATCTTTTGTCATCGGTATGAAAGCAGTAGGCTAACACAGCAATATTCTGCAGTGTTACTGGAAACTTCCCTGCCTAGCAGAGAACCTATATCCCTGCCTGTTAACCCTGAGCTCATGGCTCAACTTAAGAAATAGAACAAATTACCAGAATGTAATAGAAAACAAATTGATTCCCCAGACCGAAACAAACTGTTGTCTCCATACACATTCCTCTTACTGCTTCCAGCTTTTTAAAAGGGATAGTTCTACTTTTATGCAGTGACTTCTATTTTGTTTTACCTGGCTGCATCAACCTGTGGCTGTTACACCACAAAGAGAAGAAAATATTATATATCAATAAATCTGGCAGGTACCAACTTCGCCTTTGAATGAGCCAAATCACCCAGAGAAACATTACATATAACATCAAGAGGGAAATCTTGAAAGTGCAAGAGCAGGTTATCTTCATGGGCCAAAAAGATGTGCTGGCTAGCTGAATAGAGAGATTTAACTCACACTTTAAAAAAAAAATGGGGTTTATGGCCTTTGGGATCAGGAGCAGACCACTGAAGGAAGCTATAAAGGTATTATGAGATTATGCAGGGACAGAATTCGAAGGGCTAAAGCCCAACTAGAAAATCATCTGGACTGCAGCTATTAAAGATTATGAGAAAGGCTCCTACAAACCTATTAGCAACAAAGGAGAACCGAGGAGAATCTATTCTTTGTTAGATGCATGGGGGCAAATAACACCCAAGGACAAAAAAGGCTGAGGTACTGAACACCTTTTTGGTCTCGGTCTTGAGTAATAAGAGCCCCCTGTAATGGATAACAGAGACCAGGAGCACAATGAAGCCCCAGTGACACAAGGTCAGTGACCTGCTGCACTGCTTAAACATACACAAGTCTATAAGGCCAAATGAAATCTGCCCAAGGGTACTGAGAGAGCCTGCTGAAGTGTTAACCAAGCTACTTTCCACCATTTTTCAGCACCCCTGGCTAACTTGGAAGGTCCCAATTGACTGAAGCCTAGCAAATGTGATGTCCATCTACAAGAAGGGCCAGGAGGAGGATTCAGGGAACTACAAATCTGTCAGTCTGACCTCAGTGCCTGGAAAGCATCATTGAGCAGGTATCTGGAGCGCCATTATGCTACATACACAGGACGATGATGAGATCAAGCTCAGGCAGCAGGAGCTAATGAAAGGCAGGTCCTGACTGACAAACCTGACCTTTTTAGTGGAAAGGAGAAAGGACACTGATATTGTTTTACTTGAACTTGAGTAAAGCATCTGACACTGTCTCCCACAGCATCCTTCTGGAGAAACTGGCTGCTCACATCTTGGTTGGGTGGACACTTAAATCTGGCTGGGTAGCTGGGCCCAAGAAACAGCAGTGGTGAATGGAGTTAAATTTATTTGCCATCCGGTTACAACTGATGTTCCTCAAGGCCTGTTACTTGGGCCAGTTCTCTCTAATACTTTTATCGATGATCTGGATGAGGGAGTTGAGCACACCCTTGGCAACTTGGCAGGCAATACCAAGTTAGGCAAGTGTTGATCTGCTTGAAAGTAAGGAGAGTCCATAGAGGAATATGGATAAGCTGGATTAATAGGCCAAGGACAACTGTATGATATTCAATGAGGAAAAGGACCTGGGGGAGTTAGTCAAGAGTCAACAGTGTGCCCAGGTGGCCAAGAAAACCAAAAGAATCCTGGCTTGTATTAGAAGTAATGTGGCTGGCAGTAGGAGGAAAGTGATGATTCCTCTGCACTGGTAAAGCTGGATCTCGAATATGGTGTCCAGTTTCTGGTCTCCCAACTACAAGACATTAAGTTGCTGAAGAGCATCCAAAGAAGGGCAGCAAAGCTGGTGAAGGATCAAGAAAGCAATGCTTCTGAGGAGCAACTGAAAGAACTGGGGAATTTAGCCTGGAGAGAAGGAGACTGAGCAGAGACATTATCACTCTTTACAGCTACTTGAAAGGAGTTTGTAGAGAGGTGGGGGTCTGTCCATTTTCCCAAGTAACAAGGGACAGGATGAGAGGAAGTTACTTCAGATTGTGCCAGGAGACATTGGATATTATTAAAAATTTCTACACTGAAATGATTGTCAAACATTGGAAGAGGCTGCCAAGGGAAGTGGTGGAGTCAGCATCCCTGTAGGCTTTTAAAGACATGCAGATGTGGCACTTAGGGGCACGGTTTATTGGTGGACTTAGCAGCACTAGGTTAACACTTGGACTTAATGATGTTAAAGGTCTTCTTCATCCAACATGATTCTATGATTCTGTGATTCCATGATGACAATCAGATTAAATATAAACATTTTTTATTTTCCCTTTTCTTTTAAGGGAAAGAAATATATACTTTTTTTTTTTCTGAATGCAGCTGTCTTAAAGAGGTTGAGAAGGTACAACAAATCAATGACATTAGCAATAGTTTTCTAGAATCAGAAGTATCTTCAGATAAAATATAAAAATTCTAGCAAAGAGTAATGCGCACTCAACAGGAGGCAGGTGAACAGTGCTCATAAAATTATTCAACTTCTATTAACACATTTATTTTTTTTTTCCTGCACTGGAATTTAGACCCTTCCCTGGAAGAGATGCTCCTCAACAGAAGGAGAAACTTCTTTACAGTGACAGAGCACTGGAACAGGCTGCCCGGAGAGTTTGTGAAGTAGTCTCCTTCTCTCAAGATTTTCAAAACCCACCTGGATTCGTTCCTGTGCAAATTACCCTGGGGGATCTTGCTTTGACAGGGAGTTTGGGCTCAATGATCTCTGGAGGTCCCTTCCAACCTCTAAAATTCTGCGATTCTGTGATTTTGTGAATCAAGCATTTAGAATTGAGTAAAAACAAAAACAAAAAAATTTAAAAAGAAGAAGCAGAAATGTCTAATAAACTAAATAATAAAGATTATTAGAAAGTTACTCTTTCTGCAAATTTACTCTAGAGCAATTTTTACTCTGTTAGCTTCAGGTAGTCTACCTGTGCAATGAAAACTGGGTGATGCTGGCCTTGGATGTGCCTTAACTAAGGGAGGAGAAAAAAAACGTAGTATAGTTACTTAGCACTTTTATGTACTTTGCAGCTATAGATCCCAAAGTGTTTATAAAGCTCCAGAAATACAATTATCTCTGTTCCATAGCCAGGGAAATTGAGAGACAAAATTAAGTAGTTTGCTATGGGCCACACAGTGAATCATTTGAAGAGCCAAATTGTTACTGTAAATCTCCACACCTAGGCAATGATTATGCTGCTATGACTTGGACAAAATATTATTCTAGAACATCAATGGCTGCTGCATAACCCGTGTCATGCACTGGCTCCTACTCATTCTTTATTACGTTCAGCTGCATGCTGGACTTTTAAACCTGTCTCTGTTTTGCTCAGCAGGAACACCAATGGCATCCTGGCTTGCATTAGAAAAGCGGTGGCCAGCACAAACAGGTGATCATCTCCCTGTGCTCAGAACTGGTGAGGCCTTATCTTGAGTATTGTGTTCAGTTCTGGGCCCCTCAATATAAGAAAGGCATTTAGGTGCTGGAGCATGTCCAGAGATGGGCAACAAGGCTCATGAAGGACCTGGAGCACCTCACCTCAAAGGAGTGACTGAGAGAGCTGTTCAGGCTACAGAAGAGGCTGTAAGGAGACCTCATTGCTCTCTAAAACTACCTGAAGGGAGGTTGGGGTGAGGAGGGGGCAGCCTCTTCTCTTTGGTGTCAAGTGACAGGACTAAAGAAGATGGTTTCAAGCTGTGACAGGGGAGATTCAGGCTGGATGTTAGGAAATATTTCTTCACAGAGAGGGTTCTCAAACATTGCAATGGTCTGCCTAGGGCAATGGCAGAGTCACCATCCCTAGAGGTATTCAAGAAAAGACTGAACGGGCTGGATGATAGGTTGGATTGGATGATCTTGGAGGTCTCTTCTAACCTGGCCTCTTCTGGAGGTGTTTAAGCAGTGTGTGAACCTAGTCCCCAGGGTCACGATTTAGTGTTGACCTTTCAGTGCTAGGTCAAGGGCTGGAGTGGACGGACTTCCAGGTCCTTTCCAATCAAATGCACTGTGTGTGATCCTGTGTGATTGTAAGCTTCCCTAAGGACCAACTGCAGAGATTGCTTATGTTGTAATATCTGAGGGCACATCAAAATCCTTTTCTGAGCCACTATTTTCAGAAATAGCATCCCTAAATGTTCCTCCAGACTGTATTCAGTTTTGGCTGTGTTTAAATACATCATGCTGGTTCTTGACTGTTAACCAGGCAACTCAAATCAGTTTATAAAAGTAGCTCACCTTTCTCATTAGTATGTGCTATCCAAATTTGTTTTCACCAAACCCTTATCTTAATGTCGGTAAAAACATTGAGTAGTACTGGATCAAACCTTGATCCACAGTCAGCACCACCAGCAATGCTGCAACTCGCTGATGGTTCTTTATTAACAGCTCCACTTTAAAAATCTGCCACCAGGGCAGCTTTTAATCCGTTTAATGTGACTTTGTAATCCTGTATAGTGCAAGTTGTTCTAGATTGCTTGGGGCCCTTATTTGTTTGCTTGCTTTTTAAAAGGGTGGTGTATATTCCTAAAGAAAGCAGCTCAGAGAGAGCCTAAGATACAATAAAGACTATTGGCAGCACTGTGTTTGTATCAGCCTAAGGAGTACCTCGCACTGTAAGTGGCGATGAAAGAAGTTTTATGTTTGTTCAGTGAGACTTGTTTTGCACTGCGTGGTAGGGAGAGGTGGATAAAGAACTAGATGGATAAAGAACTGCCTTGATGGCCACACCTAAAGAGTGGCTGTCAATGGGCCCATATCCAAGCAGAGGCCGGTGACAAGTGGAGCCCCTCACGTATCAGTCCTGGGACCAGTCTTGTTCAACATCTTTGTGGGTGACATGGACAGAGGCATTGGTGACAGCAAGCTGTGCGGCTCAGCAGACAGGCTTGAGGGCACGGATGGCATCCAGAGACACCTGGAGAGGTGGGCACAAGCCAACCTCATGAGGTTCAACATGAGGTATCCCACAAGTCTCCCACAGTAGGGAAGTTAAGTGCCTTAAAAACCACTGGGCAAGATTGATGCCTCCATTCTCTACATTTTGATAAGCTGGCTATATTTAGTTTCTTAGCTAGTTCCTTTGAGACTCTCGGGTCTAAAATAATCTAAGCCTGTTGGTATGAATATGTTCCATTTTAGCAGTTGCTGCCTTACCTCTTTCTTTGTTACAGATGGCAAACTTTCGTTTCCATCCACAACATCATATGGGATGGATACATCCTCCTGTTTCATTCCAAGTGTGGAACAGAAATATTTATTAAATATTTCTGCCTTTTCTGCATCATTATTTATGATTTCCGCCATCTGCATCTTCACTGGAATGATATTTGACCTAAGATTCTTTTTGATGCTAAAATGTTTTTAAATTGTCTTCTTGTTGTTTTTCACCATATTGGCCATTGATGTTTAAAAGAGTTGTTAATTTCTCTCACCAGTTACTTATAAGTCTCAGTATATAACTTACTCTCTCTTTTTTCCCTTCCTGGTAGTTCATTATTTTATGTTTTGACACCATTTTAATGTGTTTTAATAAGGGCATTTTAACTACTGTACATTTTTGTGTGCAAGTTTATGTCCTTGAACAATTCCCAGGATTCATTAATACTTCCTAATTAACATTTACACTCCTGCTCAGTTATGCTAACTGATTCAAGCTTGGATACACTGGTCTTCCACAAGATCTAAGTATGCTTACTTGGTGTTACATATAGCTCATATTCATAAAGTAAATATAACCAGCTTGTGACCTCTAGTCCTTAACTCTTCTTGCTTGACAGTCACTGGTGGACATCACTTACCTCTTTGGTAAGAATGGTGTTCAGCTTTGAGCTTCTTTATGAAAGATTAATCTCTGTACTCTGAGTACTGTGTGCAGTTTTGGGCCCTAACGTCAAGAAGGATACTGAAGTGGGTCCAGGAGAGCGATGAGACTGGGGAGGAGGCTGGAGGAAAATTCTTATAAGGAGAGGTTTGAGAGAGCTGGTGGTGTTCAGCCTGGAGAAGATGAGACTTAGAGGGGACCTTATCACTCTCTACAACTACCTGAAGTGAAGTTGTAGTCGGGTGTGGTGTCAGGCTCTTTTCCCAGGCAACTTGTGACAAGACAAGAGGGCATGGTCTGAAGCTGCACCAGGGGAGGTTTAGGTCAGATATGAAGAATTACTTCCCCCTAGAAAGGGTGATTAGGCACTGGAATGGACTGCCCAGGGAGGTGGTGGAATCACCATCCCTGAAGGTCTTTATGAAAAGACTGGATGTGGCACTGATGTCATGGTGTTAGGTTATAGGTTGGACTTGATCTCAGAGATCTTTTTGAGCCTCAGTGATTCTGTGATTACCTGCTATTATTCTTAGAATCTTTAGGGAATCTTGATATTAGCAAAACAGGACATCAGTATGTATTCCTCAGTTTAAACTCTAATATAACAGAAGGCTTTTTTTTTTTTTCCTCCCCAACTGGAAGACAAGTGTGAAAAGAGCAGCTCATGCCACTGTCTACGAGGTTGATTTTCCCCTGTGTTGTAGACAGATTATCACATCTATATGTATATTTTGACCCAGAAATGCTACATTTCTTTTACTTGATTGTGTCTGACTCTTCAAAATGTGATGTATTTGATGCACCAGTCCACCCACAATCCTTCTCCCTAAATTAAGAGGATTAAAAAAACTTAACCACTCTCAGTGAGATTCTAGCACTATGACATCTTGCCAGATTTCAGAAATATAAACTATGTCATGTCTCTCCTCACATGTAAATGCTGCCTCTGTCCACTTACTACCAAGATGCTTGAACATTAATTTATATATATTTTTTTGCTGTGTAATATGTTCCTTATCACTTGATTTTGTAGCATGTCCTGGTTGTAACTCACACACATGGAGAGGTGTAAACACACAAGTACATATTTGCCACTATTCCTTTTAATATTACTCATCCCCTCAGTATGAGGCATTTCTAGCAGTTTTGCATTAACTGGTGTGGCTCTTCATGAGGTGGTCAACAGAAGCAAAGTTTCCCATCCCTCTGGTAAGAAATCACTAACAGCCTGTCAGATGACGCCTGACAAGATATTACCACCAGCTTACATCCTGCTAACTTAAATCTCACTTAGGCTCAGCTTCAAATTCTTCATCTCTGATCTAGAAAAACAGAAAATCGTCAGTTGTCCTCCTCCCTCAAAATGTCCTTCGAGTTCTTCCTAGCATGGTGTCAAGCAAGCTGTCAAGAAGGACTACATTTTATCATCCAGATAAGGATGATTTCATGGGCTTTATCAAGGTTCTCTTAGACTGAACTACACTCTAGTTCTCTTTACAAACATTAATCCACGCTTTCTAACAGTGTGGATTCTAAACCATACAAAGAAATAAGCCCCCTTCAACTACAGTTAGGCATAATTGTGCAGGTAAAATGATCAACTACAAATAGATAATGTATAGCATAACTGCCATGTGAAAAAGTTTGCAGGCAAGCTGTAGACTGAAACCCTTTGCCTAAACTGTTACTCAAAAAACTTCAAGTGATGAACAAAATAATTCATGCCTGCACTTGGATAATTTGCAAATAGGAAAAAAAAAATAGATTTGTCAAATTAATTATTCATTCTAAGTAGTTCAACCAGATTTATCCCTTTTTATCATTTACATTGGTTTTAAATTCTTAAAGTGGATTGGGAACCTTAAAGAGTAAAACTTTCTATAAATGCTTAATGCAATGATCATTTATATATGGCACTGCAAATGTACAAACATACTTTAGTTATCATTGAATTAGGCAGTAGAGACCATGACAGAGTAGTTACTATACCTTTAACTCTCAAAAAAAAAAGAAGCCTGGTCTGATTTCAGACAGGCTGAAGTATTAAGAGGATGCCTGGATCTTAAGGACCCGTTGACACTGTGTCCACAGCAGGGAAATAAGACAACAATTACAAGGATACAGTGGCCACACTCCACAATTCTTGTGGCACAGTAGGGCACAATTTCTTCTAATATTCATCTGCAGTCCAATTCTGAATGCATTCTGTGTTTTGTTTTGGGTTCTTTTGATTTGCCTTTTTTTAACAACCTTACAAGTTTTGACCCAATCATAGAATCCTAGAATTGTCAGGCGTGGAAGGGATCTCATGGATCATCTAGCTCCAATCCTCTTGACATGGGTAAGAACACCTCACACTAGATCATGCTGCTCAGAGCTCCATCCAGACTGGCCTCGAAAGCTTCCAGGGATGGAGCTTCTACCAGCTCCCTGGGAAACTTGTTCCAGTCTCTCACCACCTTCATGGTGAAGAACTTCTTCCTAACCTGCAATCTGAATCTACCCACTTCTAGTTTTGCTCCTTTCCTCTTATTCCTATCACTATCTGATACCCTCAGGAGCTTTCTTGTAGCCCACTTCAGAAACCAGAAGACCTCCTTGGAGCCTTCTCTTTTCCAGACTTAACAGCCCCAGCTCTCTCAGTCTGTCTCCATAGGAGAGCTGCTCTAGAATAGAATAAGCTAGATTGGAAGAGACCTCCAAGATCATCCAGTCCAACCTAGCACCCAGACCCAGCCAATGGCACTAAGTGCTCCATCCATGCTTTTCTTGAACACCTCCAGGGATGGCAACTCCACCACCTCCCTGGACAGCCCATTCCAATGCCAATCACACTCTCTGTCAAGAACTTCCTCCTAATATCCAGCCTATACCTCTGCTGGCACAACTTGAGACTGTGTCCCCTCATTCTGTTGCTGGTTGCCTGGGAGGAGAGACCAACCCCACCTGGCTACAACCTCCTTTCGGGTAGTTGTAGGCAGCAATAAGGTCACCCCTGAGTCTCACCTTCTCCAGGCTAAACAAACCCAGCTCCCTCAGCCTCTCCTCACAGGGTCGTGCTCCAGGCCCCTCATCAGCTTCATCGCCCTTCTCTGGGCACATTCCAGTACCTCAACATCTCTCTTGAACTCAGTGGCCCAGAACTGGACACAGTACTCAAGATGTGGCCTGACCAGTGCCAAGTAGAGGGGCAGGATAACCTTCCTTGTCCTGCTGGCCACACTATTCCTGATCCAGATCAAGATGCCCTTGTCTCTCCTGGCCACCTGTGTACACTGCTGTCCAGCCCTCTAATCATCCTCATGGCTCTTCTCTAGACGTGTTGCAGCACGTGCAGATCTTTCTCATAGTAAGGGCTCCAGAACTGAACATAGCATTCAAGGTGGAGTCTCACCAGAATGGAGCAAAGGGGGAGAATCACCTCACTCGACCTTCTGGCCATACCAAGAAAGGTTATTCTTCCCCTCTGCTCCACTCTGGTGAGACTCCACCTTGAATACTGCATTCAGTTCTGAAGCACCCATTTCAGGAAAGATATGGACATGCTGGACATGATATTTAGCTTGCTAGAACAAATAGGTTCACATAACGTTGATCACAGAAACAGAGTGACAAATGTGTGAGTTTGACACTTAGCTCAGTGAGCTGGACGTGATTTGAGGTGGGATTTGTTTCTGCTAAAATATCACAGCTTTCTGACAACTGGAGTAATACCAAACACATTCAGGTTACCCAGACTCTGGCATACTTGTCCGTAGTACACAGCATCAAACTCTGAAGACATACAAAGTCTTGCACTGCATATTTTACGCGTTACTCTAATCAAACTTGCTAAATTTACAAGATTAAATGTGATTAAAGAGACTTTTTTTCTTTGTGGAGACTAGGGAGAGTGCTATTTTTTGGCTTTGTTTTGTATTTATACAGCCTAGGCATTTGTGAGAGAGGTTCTGGTTTTAAATTTGAGTAAATCTGATACAGAATCACCCTGAGGAAATAAATAAGAAACACGGTGAGGTCTTGCTTTACCACCACTTTTTAAAAGCTCTTTCTGCATTAAGCATGCCACATGTCTACACCACTTGTGTTGTACTGTGCAGGCAATGCAACACCAAAATTGCTTTTAATGAGAAAAAGCCCTATATTTTAGGGTTGAACATCTGTTATCTTTTCAGACAGTGAGTACTCAATTCAATATTTGGGTGAATAATTTGCAAATTCAATGCATAGAAAATTTTGTACCAGTGCTGAGGTTAATTCATTTTTCCTGGGATGTTTTGTAGCCAAATGGAAACCAAACGTCCTCATACATTACTTCACACTCTCTTACTTCTCTGAGAAACTAAACAGTGTGTTAGACAGTGCCAAAGGGTCTGAAGATAGCATGAGATAAAACCAAAAGTATGAATAAAGAAGGAAAGAGAAAAATGTTTGATATTAGTATACAAAATGCACTTTTCAATTAAGTACAGCAGAAATAAAGTATTAAAAAAAAAAAAAAATCAACAAAGGCATAGTAATGAGAGGTACCACTGTCTGAAAGTGTTTATTATTGCAACAGCAGCTACTAACCTAATTTCACAAAGAGAAAAGTGCAGTATCTTACTCCTGTTGGATGGGAAGCTTTCAAAAGTCTTTTAAACAGGAAGAATCATCCTCAAATACTTCCCTGAGTGGTCTGTTCCAATGTCTGGTAACCCTTTCTCTGAAGAAACTTTGCCTAATATCCAACTTGGACCTCCCCTGACACAACTTGAGCCTATTTCCTCTTGTCCTGGGACTCACTGCATTTGAGGAGAGACTGGCTCCCACCTCACTCCAGCCTCCTTTCAGGTGCTTTCAGAGAGCAATGAGGTCTGTCCTCAGCCTCCTTTTCTGAAGACTAAACAAATCCAGTTCCCTCAGCCATTCCTCAAAAGACTTGTGCAAAAGGCCCTTTGGCATCTTAGGTGCTCTTCTTTGGACACGTACCAGCACCTCAATGTCTTTGTAGTCGCCTGGATCCTTCTTCCAGCCCTTCCTGAAAATGGGAGTCACATTTGTTAACTTTCAAACTTCTAGGACCTCACTGGTTAGCCAGGACTGCTGAAAAACCACGTAGAGTGGCTTGACTAACACTCACCAGCTTCTTCAGCACTTTTGGGTGAATCCTGTCTACTCTCACAGATTTTTGTGTGTCTAAATGCTGCAGCAGGTCACTATCTCTCCTTGAATCATGGGGACTTCATTCTCTTCCACTTCTCTGCCTTCTAGCTTAGTGGGCTGGATACCCAGAGAGCTACTAAAGACTGAGGAAAAGAAGTCCTTAAGTACCTCAGCCTCTTTCTCATTGGGTTTCCTCCCACATCCATTAAAGAATGGAGATTCTCCTTAGCTCTCCTGCTGTTGATGTGTTTACAAAAATATTTTTTGTTATCCTCCACAGCAATAGCCAGATTAAGCTCAGATTGGGCTTTGGTCCTTCTAATTTTCTCCCTACAGTATGACACCACATCTTTATAGTCCTCCTGAGTGGCCTGTCCCTGTTTCAAAGGCATAAACTCTTGTCTTGTTCCTAAGCTTAGGCAAAGGTCTTAGTTCAGCCATGAAGGTCTCTTTCCTCACCATACAGCTAATCTGCAGTATATGGCTTCATATGTTAGGTGTTTATTTTAACACAAAAATACACCTGAAGATTTTGGACTTCTAGGTCCATCACTCTACGATGTTTCTAATGCAGCTAACCTGATACTTTGCATTGCTAAATGGAGGTGAGTAGTCCATGAAATGATTCAGTGGTGTCTGGCAGCATGTACTATTCAAAAGCTTAATACGGAGTCAGTGGCTTCTTGTGTGAGTCTCTTTGCTCCCTGGTCTAGTAGTGTGGCTGTAGCAAATGGGATTAGTCTGGAAGGTTGTGGTTCTGGAATAAAAGTGTGCTTACATTTCTACGTGTTCTTCCAAAAAAAAAAAAATTAATGACTACATTGTAGCAGAGCCCAATGGAAGTTGTCCAGTGGCCTTTGCATGAGCTTTAAGAATTTACCATCTGAAGATCTCAGAGTTCATTAACAGCAAGAATGAGCTGAAGGGTGATAAACGGATTTGAGGACTGTTTAAGTTTTTCTCTCTTTCTCTCCCTGTACCTGTTACACACAATGCAGATTCAGGAGCTGAGCCTGAATGCCCAGCGCTACACATTTCCATGCTTGGCTCACAATCCTCTAGCAGCTCTTCACAGAGAAGATGCAGTGAATGAAAGAGGAGACAGGAGAAATGCTTTGCAGCTCACCTGCAGTTCTGAAAACTTCATTAAGGAGAAAAGTCCTGGCTTTAACAGGTTACCTAGATGTTCAAGAACACTTCATTTCCCTCTTTTTTATTAAGTTTCTTGCTCCAAGGAACCTCCCTGGAACAGACTTACACGTGATAAACTGTCACTGGTGGTTAAAAGCTATGTCATCATTGACCTTATGAACAACATCATTATTCACAGCTAACTGGTTCCTGGGTATGAAATTATAACAATCTATCCAGATATTAAGCCCAGCTTATGGATGCCTCATCATGGCTAGTACAGGAACTTAATTTCAACACATTAAAGCATTGAGCCCCATACATTTCCAGCATACACTCTAAACTTTCATATTTATAATGTGGAGACTTATGTTGATTGACTAGCTAGGGAACAACAAAACACAACCAAATGTTGTGACCACTGTTCTAGATTGTCCTAGTACCTCTAATAAGGCTGAATGCTGGACAAAGTTGCCGCATGTCATCTGCTGGCTTTCAAACTGGTCAGAACAATCTTCACCTCCTCTGAAATGATAGCTCTGGTTTTAATCAAAACAAAGAGTGTTTCCTTAAGAAAAACCAATGTGAACACTTCACAGTTCTTTAATGCAGAATACCAAATAGCATCAGATGTTCTGCATCTTTAAGATTTCAGTCCTTCCAGCACATGTTAATACATACCCCTGGCAGCTTTTCTGTATTAGTTGGGCTGTAAACAGGCACAACTTTCACATATTCAAAACCTTCATTAAAATCATAGCATTGTCAGGACTGGGAGGAACCTCAAGGATAATCTAGCTCCAACCCCCCTGCCATAGGCAGGACACCTGATACTAGATCAGGTTGCTCAGAGCCACGTCTCATCCCGGCCTTAAAAGCTTCGAGGCATGGGGCTTCTACCACCTCCCTGGGAAACTTGTTCTAGTCTCTCACCAACCTCATGGTGAAGAACATCTTCCTAGCCTGCAATCTGAATCTACCCACTTCTAGTTTTGCTCCATTCTGCCTATTCCTATCGCTACCTGACACGCTAAAAAGTCCCTCAGCAGCTTTCTTGCAGACCCCCTTCAGATACTGGAAGGCCACAATAAGGTCTCCTTGGAGCCATCTCCTCTCCAGACTAAACAGCCCCAACTCTCTCAGTCTGTCTCCATAGGAGAGGTTCTCTCACCCTCTGATCATCCTCGCAGCCCTTCTCTGAATGCATTCCAGCATGTCCAGACCTTTCTTTGACAGAAACAATCATCCTATTTCAAATCACAGCAATTTTAGCAATGACTACCCACCTTTTTAGTACTGCAAGAGAGAGCAAACAACAGAATCACGAGTCCTTGCTGTTAAGTTTGTTACAAATATCTCCTAATATTCAAAGATATGTTCCCCAAAATGCTGAAAATTGGGGATGGGTGGAAATGAAGTAGTGCTATCATTTCTCTAAACAAACTGAACATCTGAGAAACTTTCTTGGACAATATAATTCGGATGTTTTCAACCTCACTTATTTTATTTCACAACAAACTTACATTTCATCACATGATTGCTTTCCCAATTATGCCACAGAATAAAAGGCATCATCAAATAGTTTAATAGGTGCAGAGGAAAATGTAGTTTTGTTCATCAAATGATGCAGAAAATAACGTGACAACAAAAAAGTCTCTGTGTCAGGATGGGAAATTATTGCTGTGAAGTTATTTGTCCTATATCTCCACAGTCAAAGTAAGGGACAGAGGGCCCCAAGGTTTGATTATTATTTTTCTGATAAAAGTGTACACTGGGATAAAGGGAAGATTTCCACTTTCAAGCAGGGTCTGCAGTCCTTCTGGTGAGTGTGTAATCTCAATAGTTAAAAGACAAATCGCATTTATCCATAAAAACAGAAGTCCATGCTTAGGCTGCAGGGTAGGAGATTTAGGAAGAGAGACTGACAGTATTTTTTTTTTTTTCCCCTCAGAAAACTGTTTGTATTTTCACCGCAATCTACTCAGACATATACTAATAGAATTTTAAAAGGTCTGTACACATCCACCGGTGCTCAGATCGCATGTTGATAAGCACCTCTTGGTGATTTTCAGATCTCTGTCTCAGGTGTGGGCCGGTGATTACTTCTAGCTGCCTGGCAATACAAAGCACTAATCTCTCTTAAAATAAAGGCCCCGAAGAGCAAGAGGGGTAGCAAGCGGAGGATCATCATTGCATACCGCAGTATTCTTATGAGGGCTTGCATCCAGGTCGCGTAGCACAGGTATGTATTATTTATAGCCCTCTCTCTGTATGATTACCTCCAGTTAACTTGAAGCCTTTTAAAAACAAAGGTTGCTCCAGCCCTGCTTGCCATTGGTTCGAGGCCCTCCTCAGTCCCATTCTCCCCCACCAGCAGAAGCAGAGATAGCAGCCCTCGGTCTAATTAGCTGTCTTTACGGCAGGACTAAGTGGGCTCAGTGGGGGGAAGAGGCTTTCTCGGGCCCCTTCAAGCTTCTCCTTGGTGCTGGCAGCCGGAGCGCACGCGGCCTCCAAGAGGCACTGCAAACTCACTGACATTATGTCCACGGGTTATCATTATCATCTTTTTTTAAAAAACTTGATCGATCGCTCCCGACCACAATGATGCTTCAGGGCATCTCTCTCTCTGCTGGGGAGTGATTGACCATTGGGTATCATTAAAGAGGGGAGGTGAGGGGAGGGGAGGAGGCGAGGGGAAAGACGGAGATGGCTGCAGTAACAGCCCTGACTTCAGCTCCTCCTTGCACACACCTCTCCCTCCTGGATGCAGCTGACCTTTCACTCAGGAGCCAGCTGGAGCAAGGAGAGATTTAATTGAATGGCTTCCTCAGATGTGTTTGGGGTTTGGGTGATGGAAGAGGAGGATGCAGCATTGAAAAGAGAGAAGAGGGAAAAGGAGGGGGGGGTGGGGAAGAAAAATAAAAAGCCAACAACTTTGGATGACCTTCAAAGGCTAATTGCTTGGCTCTTCCTAGGTCTTCACCAGGCTCCAGCTCACATGGGGACCCTGGAGTTGGCAGCACCAGTGTTGTGCTTCCTCAGGCACTGGCACCTCCACTGCGGCAGCCCTACTGCCCGTATTTTCCTCATCACCCTCCCAGTGCAATGGATGTCAGTTAAGCCAAACCAGCCACCTCTGCTCCTAACTGGGTGACGCCACATAGGCAGGAGAGAGTTGTCTTGATTTCTCAGGCCTCCTCCTTCATTAGAGAAAGTTCTTGGCAGAGGTGGGGGAAGGAGCAAGTGTCACTCTGAAAGAATGCATAGATATGAAGAAATGTACATAGATGTTCTCGTCTTTTTAACGTCTTGTTTTCTTTTCTGTTTTTTTTTTTTGTTTTAAGTACAAAAATGGACAGTAAGCCAAACCAAAGGAGGCCGCAACCAGAAAAAAACCTGGAGCATATTCTGGCACTCTCTTTTGCACTCATCTCCCATTGGCTCAGGTTTTGCTTCTTTCTTTGTCCCTGAGATGCTGCATCTCCGTAGCGCATCCCATGTGCCGCCTCCTCCTCCCCTACTTTCCTCCCCCCTTCCACACACGCCCCCCTCAATCCAAGCTCCCCCCTTTCCATTTTAACATAACTAAAAAGGAACGAACAGATCTCAGCTGAGTTAAATGGGTGACAAGGGAGATGGAAAGAAGGAAATTCATCCCTTCTTGTCTTTGAGAGCAATTTAATTAGGCCCAGGCCCCCTGTGAGCAGGTGAAGGAAAGGCTGAGGATTGGCTTGTCTGGGCTTCCTCTGAAGGCAAAAGCGGCCTTGGACACACATACAGAGAAAGGATTTTTAAAGGATCATGTAAGAAGATCAACAGATAAGCAGCTAATTTTGTGTACTTAGGGAGCAAATGAGTGCATGCGCTCCCACTGGAATAGACGGAGTGATGGGATGAGAGGGAGAAAAACGAGGAGGAAGCAAGGAGAGATCTTAAGGTATTTTACTGTTACTGCTGATCGCCAAAATTAAAGATTTATACTGCCTGATAGAGTACTCTGGCTATGGCTTTCACAGTGACTGTGTCTGTGTACATATATCTATATACATACACATATAGATATAGATTTTTCTTTATACAGCTCAGTTATTTTACGAATTTTCATCAGAAAACCACTTTTAAACTAATTGGAGTCTGTGGAGAGGAAACCTCATTTTTGGTTCAAATGAATTTTCTGAAAATGTCATTTGATTCAGGAAATATGACTGATCTGCCCGATTTCTTGATAAGAAATGAAATGAGCCGTTGTCCTTCAGGATATCATAGACTTGAAATGGGGGATTTTATGGTTAATGCCATCAGATAGAAGTGTCCTACTTTGAAAGGAGAAGTCCATCAGCCCCAGGGAAAGGCTGAAGCTTGAATTTCATCTCGAAATCCACAGCTGCAGTTACAGCTGGCACAGAGCAGTGATAGATTTTGTTGTTTGCTTTTTTGGTTTTTTTTATATATTTCCCAATCAATAAGTACAAAATAAGCAGCAATAAATAACACAATTATTAATAACAAAAATAAGTTAATATTTTTCATTCTAATCCATAATTTTTTCCCCCTTAGTGATGCGGTCAGCATCACTATTGTGGGTTAAATTAACCCACAATATTAGAACATCTTAGGGTTTAATTAACTCATCCACTCACATAGAGTAAACCTGTATTTGGAGATGATTGACTTCTGGGTGCAACACAAACATGCTCTCCTGGATGTCAGTGTACATTGTTACCTCCACTTTTCACATGGGAAAACCAAGAGAGACAAGATATGTGACTTTCCCAAAGCCACAAAAAGAATTAGCCAGAGAGACAAGAAAGTCCCCTCAGAGTCTTTGCTGGAGGGATGTCACCATCAGTTAGTTTATCTTTTTTCATAGCAGCATATATGCAAATAGAAATGGAGTCATACGGATGGAAAAGTGAGATCAAGGATGAGATAAAAGACACAGATAAAGCCAAATAAGTGCAAGTAAGTGCTCAAAAAACAAAACAAAAAAAACCCAAAACACCAAAACTGACTTAAGCTAATATCGAAGATGCCATTTTTAAACAAACTATTAAGCAGGAATAACCTGAGTTACTCCTGCTTAAAAGGTTGGGTAAAAGGTTGTTTTACAGGAAGATTTTTTTCTGAGATTAACCAGCTACAAAATTTTAATGTGAATTTTCAGGCACTGAAACCTGGACTTCTAGCTTTATTTTATCTGGCCTCCTACCCATAAGGCAAGTGTACAAGCCTTAGGTACTCAACATTCTGTCCTCAAAGCTTATGACCAAAGGTTTGTTGACTTTGCTAGGAGCATAAGGAGGTCTTTAGAGAACAACTCCTTCACGGTGTGTTAGATCTGGAAAGAAGGTCTAATGTTACCACAANAATTCATATTTCAGAGCCAAGAAATCTTTAAGAAGCAGATAGACTATACATCTCAGTTTAATAGGGGTTTATTTTACCAGTGCAGCTCCTTGTTAGTGGAAAAATTACCAATTCCTTTACTGACACTTCTAAACTGGTTTCTCTCTGTACAAATTCACTTCTCAATTAGTGGCTAGACAGACTCTTTCTTAAATGCACAGAATGGGAGCAGCAAGATGATATACTACCCTAACCTTTTCCTTGTTAAATGGAAACAAATGGGCCTCTCTGTGATGCATCGCTGATTATTCTCACCACCTCTTTGTGTTTCAAAATAATGTCATGTTAAAGCCTTGCCAGGGCTCTTGCAAGAAATAAATCTAAAATATGTTAGAAACATTTTACTCCACACAGAACCACACTCACTGTGCACCTCGTGTTTTGCCTTTTCTTATCTTCCGTGGCTCCCCAAAAATGTCAGCAGGACTCAATAGTAGTCAATAGGAAGACAAATCCCCAGACTGCAGCTGAAAGAGAGGATCTCTGTCTCCAGAACATTACTCTTGCCCTGCCTAGGGTCTCTGTGAAGCCTGGCCTACTTCAAGCTGTCGTGTGTGGGAATGATGTCAGGAGCTGCTTTTTGCAACCACTTTGAGACAGCAGGTGTAAATCACAGCGGAGTAACTTCTTGCCTGATCAGTGGCAGATCAGGCCCGTGTAGATTTTGTTCTGCTTTCCTTTCTCCTACTAGTTTTCAATGGTAGGAAATCTCTTGCACAAAAGAAAAATATTTCGGTCGTTCTCAGTCAAGATGAAATCATATTGCAATACGTAGCTCTGAAACTTAGGCATAAGTATTAGAGATGGAAAAGAGTTATTAGGCCATCTAGACTTGCAAAGGATTGTTGCCTGCAGTATATTCCCCAATTCTAAAGCTAGCCTAGTTTTAACTGACACAGGCAATGGGCCTTCCATCACATTCCTTGGGAGACTTCCACTGCCCGAACTCAGAATTAAGAAATATTTCCTGATACCCATCTAAAATTTCCATTGCTTAACATTGTTTTACACCAATATACTACTCTTTATACTGCATCCTACAGCATAAGGCACAAGCTCCCATTGACTTTCCCCACCAAGATGTTCTTGCCTTTATCTCACTGGGTGGATAAAGGTAGATGATATACAGCATTCTCTGAGCACAACACACATTTGTTTTGTACAGCAACTGCTGAATAAAGAGCAGGCCAAAAAGAATTACAGTGGTAGAGGCTTCCTTGTACAAAAAAACCCTATTCGTTAGAGATAGAAGAGCAGAAGAGGAGAACACATAACTCAGTCTCAGATTGCACCCTCCAGAAATCATATTGAGATTCCCAACAGGTAAGCACCTTGACAAATCCTTACTAGCGTGATGAAAGCAGTTTGCAAAAATATCATAAGAGCACAAAATGGATAAGATAGCAGATAGATCAATTTCTTCCTCTACACTTGCACAGTAAACTGTTTACCTAGAGGTAGAATAATGTTCTACTTCATGTAGTATCAATTAGAAAGATTAAAACATATCTAAGAATTGGGGGGGGGTGGGAATTACATCGGAAATATAATGGTGCAAACAGCACTTACAATCATACCACAACTTTTTTATCTTCAAAGTGCTGTACAAATACTGACTAAATAAGTAAACAGTTGACTTTTGCAGATCCCTGTGGAGAAGGTAAGCGTTATTCCCAGAGGGGAGATAGCGGGGCTCATTCTGATTGCTTCCCAAGACTTCAGGAAAGATTGAAAGTATAAAAATGTGTACCGTTCTGGAGTCTCCAACACAAGAAGGACATAGAGCTGTTGGAGTGAGTCCAGAGCAGGGCCATAAAGATGATCAGAGGACTGCAGCACCTCTGTTATGAAGACAGGCTATGAGTAGAGGCTCTTCAGCCTGGAGAAGAGAAGGCTTTGAGGAGGTCTTGGAGTGGCCTTCCAGTATCTGAAGGGGGCCTACACGAGGGCTGGGGAGGGACTATTCACAAGGTCTTGTAATAACAGGAGAAGAAGTAACAGATTTAAACTGGCAGAGGGGAGATTTAAACTGGATGTTAGGAAGATCATCTTTCCAGTGAGGGTGGTGAGACACTGGCACAGGTTGCCCAGGGAGGCTGTGGCTGCTCTGTCTCTGGAGATGTTCAAGGCCAGATTGGATGAGGCCTTGAGTGACCTGATCTAGTGGGAGGTGTCCCTGCCGATGGCACAGGGGACATTCTATGATTCTACCTGGTCTTTGAAGGCTGCAGTGTGATCACATCCTGCATCCAGTTTTAACTCTTCTCCATACCGGGTCAAAAATCTTTGAGACCACCCAAAGCACTGACCTTGTACAAGCTTGCATTGCACTATCAAACATCAAGAAAAGGTTTTAATGTCTTCATTTTGCAGTCACAGACACCAGACTAGGCTATGAATCATCTGTCTTCATCTCTAGCTTCACACTAGACTGTGTTGGAGGACAACGGATACTTAAAGACAACATAAACACTTAATAAAATCTTGAAGACACTATGAACTCTCAATAAGCTGTCCCATTCTGCTGAAGCCCATAAAAGACATGCATTTAACCTGTCCTGCAAGCACAAGATCTTGCAGTAAATCACACGGTGCTATTAATGACTGTTAATGAACTTGGAAGCAAAGCTTCAGCATCAGGTCCCATAAGAAAATGATAAGGAAAAAAAAAAAACAAACCCAAAAAATAAACCCAAAAACCAACAAAACCAACCAAGAAAAACAAAGTAACGTGGGTAATGTGGTGCTCAGAGGTGCAGCCAGAGCTGTGATCCTCTGTGATCTGCTGGTTGGAGACAGAGGAATTTGGTGTACAAGAGTGTGTAACACAGGTTGCTGTTGTTCAAACACGAAAACATGTCAAGAAGGGCAGAATCATCACAGATCTCGATCTCCCAAAGAGATCGAGTCCAACTGCCCTGTCAGAGCAAGGCCATACAATCTAGCTCAGCACACAGATGAATACATCCAGACAGGCCTTGAAAGTCTCCAGAGAAGGAGACTCCACAGCCTCTCTGGGGCACCTGTTTCAGTGCTCTGGGAACCTTACAGTACAGAATTTTTCACTTGTGATGAGGTGGAACCTCCTGTGCTTCAGCTTTTGTCTATTGCTCCTTGACCTATCACAGGGAGCAAATGAGCAGATCCTGCCCCCTGCATCCCCCAGATATTTATAAACATTTCTTAAGCCCCCTCTCAGTCTTCTCCTCTCCATACGAAAAAGCCCCCGGTCCCTCAGCCTCTCCTCATAAGGCAGTGTTCCGGTCCCCTAATCATCCTCATAGCTCTCCTGTAACCACTGTTTAATGTTGCAGAGCAGCTCGTGTTTGACTCATGCACCTCTTCAACTAACTGCTGTCTTAAGGGTTGGTTGGATTCAGTCATGGAGCACACAGCCAGCACCCATCCTACCAATCCTGCGTTCTGAACTGCGCAGATCACAAAGTACTTGCAGCAATGAGACATTCCTGCTGACATGTACTGAACAGAGGCTGAAGAGGAGCAGCAAAGACCAGAGAAAAAGCAGGAGTATGTTTCCCAGGGATGGAAGAGTAAGCAGTAGCAACGGGAGGTATTGTTTGTGAATGGCAAGAGTAGAAGATAAAGTTTGCAGCTGTATCAATCGAAATACAGATACACTAAATACAAGCACTTGTGACAGAATCCAAGACCATTTTCCTTTCTGCATTCTTATCCAACACTTACACACCTCAATGACTCCTTCTGTGAAAACTGGGTAGGGGATTGAGCTGGTTTTGGTTGAGGTAGAGTTGGTTTTCATCACAGTAGTTAGTGTGGAGCTTTGTTTCAGACTCCTGCTGCCAAGAGTGTTGAAAATTCAGGTATGTTTTACTTACCGCTAAGCAGCACTTACACAGCATCAAAGCTTTTTCTGCTGCTTCTCCCCTCTCCTATGAGGAAAGGCTGAGAGAGTTGGAGCTGTTCAGCCTGAAGAAGAGAAGACTCCAGGGAGGCCTTATCATGGCCACCCACTACCTAAAAGAAAGATGGGGAGGGACTCTTTACCACCAGGTAATAGAGACACTGCAAGGGGTAATGTTTTTTAATTTAAAGAGGATAGATTTAGATTAGATATTAGGAAGAAATTCTTAACTATGAGGGTGGCAAGGCACAGGAAGATGTTTCCCAGAGAAAGTTGTGCATGCCTTCTCACTGAAAACATTCAAAGCCAGGTTAAAGGGGAATTTGTGCAACCTTGTCCAGTGGAAGGTGTCCCCCCAGCAGAGGGGCTGGACTAGATGACCTTTAATTTGCGGTCCGAGCCGAACCATTCTATGATTCTCAAACCACTCCACCAGTAAGTAGGCTTGAGGTATACAAGGAGCTAGGAGGGGACACAGCAGACCCCAGCAACTAAAGAAGTATTCCACACCATACAATGTCATGCTCAGCCTATGAAGTTGGGCTAAGAATCAGGAGAGGAGCTGTTCAGACCAGTGTATTTCCAAATAACCATTACACGTGATGGAGCCCTGCTTTCCTGAAGATGGCTGAACATCTGCCTGCTGATACCACACAGAGAATTTCATCCTTGTTTTGCTTTCCTTTCACTCTTGGCTTTTGCTTTACCTAGCAAACTGCCTTTGTTTCAACCCATGAGTTTTCTTACTTCTATCCTTTCGCTGACAGGGATGCCCCTACTCTTTACATCCAACTTCATAACTCCTTCATTCTCTACAGTGCTCCCAGCTATGTGCTCCTAATGTCCCCCACAAAACTTGTGCTCTTCTCATGCTCAGTGAGTTCATCTGTCTCATTCACCTTGAATAAGAGTCATTGCAGCATCATTGGTCTGACACACTAGGACCAGCATAAGAGAAGTGACAAATCACCTATTAAGGGCAGGGGAGGTGTTGGGACATTATGAGGCTCTTTAAACTCCCAGTGATAACAGATTCTTACACAGACTCAACCACATAATGCAATTTCATTCTCAGTTTAGTTTCCACCTCCTTTTTTTTTTTTGTCCCCACCTCCAATACTGATTTTACCTTTATTCTCTATATCAATGAAGAGCTAATTGCAGGCACTGACACATGAGCATTAGGTGGACACTGCTCATACTATACTTCAGTGCTCCACACGGGCAGTGTATCCATTCCCAAAACCTCTCTATCAATTCATAAAGGTCTTTGAGGTCATTTTAGAAAAAAAAATCTTGATGAAATATACCTTGGTTTATTTCAGAGATTGTTACTTTGAGTACACTGACTAAGAGTATAAAAGTTGCAAAACTCATAGATCCTAGGTCATCGTTGAGAGCAAAGATCCAGACTACCACTTTATCAAGGTATCTAAATTCTACAAGTATATAGTATTCTTAATTTTTTTTTTTAAGGCAGTAGTAGGACTCAGCATAAATCCAAATGTAAGAGAATGAGTTTACCACCTCCTAGAAAATAAAAAACTGAAGATTTACAATGGAATTCTAAATGGCTGGCATCTGCAAAAGGAAAAGGGAGATGCCTAAAACATGTCTGTCCAATTAAAATCTAAAAATTACATCTAGACCACTTATGTTTTTAATGACCAACATTCAAAGTACCCTTTCCCTGTCTCTCCCACATGTGAGTGATGCAAAGAACACTGCTCAATCTCCCAGGAAGTCTTCACACTTAAGAGCTGTTCACTAAATCCCCCACAACAACCAGCCCCAAAATGGCTGTGCAGTACAACAGGAAATACAAATATTGCACACACACTGACAATAATGAAATACACAGAGAGAGGGAGGCATGAGATTGAAAAGGTGAAGTATGGATCCCAAGCTGAATGACAGCCTCTGGAACCTTGCCTTCTCCTTGCTGGACCTGTTAAATCTGAAGTTAGTGATGGCTTCAGGGAGGATAGAGCACCTTAGCATGTGTCCCTGTCAAGATCAATAGAGCAAGGGATTGAATGCTCCCATTTGGATGCCTGGAGCAACTTGTGACCAAAACAGAGGAAAAAAAAATAAGGAAAAAAATGCATTTAACTTATCTTATAAAGAACATATTTTCAAAAATCTAATCTTCTAAAGATCTGAGTAGCTTCAGGGTTTTGTTTATATTTTTCATTTAGGAGTCTCCCTTGGGTCTTTTCTTTGCCAGGAGCACAGTGGGCAAAATCAGGATCTTTGGCTTCCCCAATGTGCTCAAGAAGTCTATGGATAATTTAAGCTTTCCTACTGCAGTAAAACAGAAAGTTCATAAAAATAAATAGAGTAATACTTTGCACTCGTTCCACAGGAGGTTTGTGCTTCACAAAAACTATTCAGTGAAACATCTCACAGAAGTAGGTAGATGTGGTTTCGCCATTTCCCCTCTGCAAAATGGAAAGATACAGCGCATGTCAAGACCACCTAAATCAGTGAGAACCATTCTTCAAAATAAGAATTTTGGGTTTTGGAGGTCATGACTAATGCACACTTATGTGACGTGTCACTTCGGCCTTGGTAGGCTTAAATTAGGAATGCCCACGTGTAAGTGTGTGAGGGCTTTGACACACATCTGAGGGATATTTCCTCACCTCTCAGTGGTGCATGCCACTTCCAGAGCAGAAATAAACAGGTATCTGTCCATCAGCCATTACAATGCAGAACCCAGCATACTCTTTGAAACTGCTAGAGGAGACGTATCAGAACTAAGAAGGTAGACTTTGACCTGAAGCAGCAAAGCCAGTTGTATTTTACTCATTCTGCTGTTACCAGGCAGTGATGCTCTACATTTCTCCAAGAAAAGCTCCTCTAAGCATAAATGACTTCTGAAAATGGAACGGATGCCCCTAAAAAATTATTTCAGAGTGTTTTGATATCATCCTCTGAAATTTTGATCACACATACAGTTCAGATCTTCTAAAATCCCAGTTCCTCGTTTCATCAGAAGAAATTGTATCAACAGACAGCCTCTGAGATCATCAGCATAAGCTCAGTAGTCATTGCCACAGCAGTAGAAACAGGACATGTTGATATTCTGGTCAGCCTGATCTAGGCTAAAGATGACCCTGCCCTTGGCAAGGGTGTTGGAACTAGATGATCCTTGTGGTCCTCTTCCAACCCTGACTGATTCTATGTTTCTCTAACTGTTGCTGTGAAAAGCTAGCCCTCCAAGTGGCTCTTGGTTTTTTCTTCTTCCAGGTATTGAATAATATTAACAGGCAATTAAAAAAAATAATTAAACACTGTATGAGCAGCTTCTCTAGTCGGAACATATCATCCCAATGGCAGCTAATGGGGAAGGAGAAGGCCTTTAATGTCTCAAAGGGAGATCTAGACACAGAGATGCTATTTCAAGAACAATTCAATATAGTCAAAATAATGATAATAGCATCTTTTCCCTTCCACACCTTTTTAACCTTCTATCCATTCAGAAGTGGCCAAGCTTCTGAAACAGGCAGATGTTTAAAAAAAAAAAAAAAAAAAAAAAAAAAAAAAGAAGTTTGAAAGAAATTCAGAATACCTGCTGGAAGGGAGCAAAGAGGAAAAGGATCTGGGGGTCCTAGTGGATGGGAGGTTGACCATGAGCCAGCAGTGTGCTCTTGGGGCCAGGAGGGCCAATGCCATTCTGGGTGTATTAGAAGGGCTGTGGTTAGCAGGTCAAGAGAGGTTCAACTGCCACTCTACTCTGCTCTGGAGAGGCTACATTTGGAGTACTGTGTCCAGCTCCGGGCCTCCTAGTTCAAGAAGGACCTCAGAGAACTGCTTGAGAGAGTCCAGCACAGAGCCACAAAGATGATTTAGAGAGTGGAATATCTTCCTTATGAGGAGAGCCTGAGGGAACTGGGGCTCTGCAGCTTGGAGGGGACTGAGAAGTGACCTCATAAATGTTTATAAATGTGTGAAGGGTGAGTGCCAGGAGGATGGAGTCAGGCTCTGCTCAGTGATGCCCAATGACAGGACAAAGGGCAGTGGGTGGAAGTTGAGGTACAGGAGGAAGTTTCATGTAGAGATGAGGAGGAATTTCTTTCCCTGTGAGAGTGACAGAACACTGGGACAGGCTGCAGAGCTGGGGGTGTGGAGTCTCCCTCTCTGGAGATATTAAAAACCCACCTGGCTGCATTCCTGTGTGATCTGGTATAGGTGAGCCTGCTCTAGCAGAGGGGGGTGGACTGAATGAGCTTTCAAGGTCCCTTCCAGCCCCTGACATTCTGTGATGTCAATAATCAGCTTGGTTTACCTTGTTTAATTGGTACATTCTTCATCATGATGGCTACGTTACAGGGATCTCTCCCAGGAAGCTAATTTATCCTGAATAATGGGTTCCTTAGCCTATTAGACTAATTTTCATTATTGAAGACACAGTGATAGGGAACTTAAATGCCATCTAACCTTGTTTCAAGCAAGTTTAAAATCTGGAACAAGGTAACTTAGTCTGGTAGTTTAATCAAAGTTATCACACATTCAGGAACAATATATGTGAGTTGAATATTTTTTTTTATAGACAGAAACAACAGCTCTTCAGGTTAACTGAGTTACATATCTAAGCCAAACACCATTTTCCAAGGTCAGATACAGCTCACCTGTCTTTAGATATCTAACTTCTGGATACTTAACATTACCTGTCTATACTTAGAATCATAGAATCATTTTGCTTGGAAAAGACTTTTAAGACCACCAAATCCAACTGTTAACCCAACACTGCCAAGTTCACTGGTAAACCATGTCCCTAAGTGCCACTCTGCTTGTGTTTTAAATGCCTCCAGGGATGGTGACTCCATCAGACCTCTAAGCAGTCTTTTCCAATACTTGACAAATCTTTAGATGAAGAAATTGTTTTTAATATCCACTCTAAACCATACCCAATCTAAATCATTTCCTCTTCTCCTATCACTTGTTATTTGGGAGAAGAGGTCAACACCCATCCCTCTGCAGCCTCCTCCTGGGTAGTTTAGAGAGTAAGAAGGTCTCCCATCAGTCTCCTTTTCTCCAGGCTAAACAAACTTAGTTCCCTCAGCCCTGCTCATAAGACTTGTTCTCTGTACCTCTCACCAGCTTTATTGCCCTTCTTTGGTCACCCTCCAGTACGACTCCAACCTTCACATCACCCACAAGTCCTTATTGGTTCACAAAGAAAGGGTCTAGCATTGTGCCTTCCCTAGCTGCCTTACTTTTTAGTTGTTTCTGAAAGTTTTCTTACACACACTCCACAAATCCCCTAGAATTGTTTTCTTTCTGCTGTACCATGTTTCCATCTGACATTTGGAAGTTCAAGTTGCCCAGGAGAACAAGACCTAGCAACCTTGAGACTTCTGCCAGCTGCTTATACAATATTTTGTCTGCCTCTTCATCCTGGTTGGGTGGTCTATAACACACTCCCACCATGATATCTGTTTTGTTGACCCTCCCTCTGGTTCTTATCCATAAACCTCACCGTCACCACCACTAAGATCAGGACAAGCAAAACACTCCCCAACATATAGGGTCATCGTCCTGCCTCTCCTTCCTGACCTATCTCTTCTGAAGTGTTTACAGCCATCCAGTGCAGCACTCCAGTTGCACAACTTACACCACCATGTTTCAACTATGCCACAGTTTTCTTTATGCACAATGGCTTCTGGGTCCTCCAGTTTGTTGCTCACGCTTCATTCTTTGGTCTATATGGATTTTAGTTGGGTTACTGATCTTGTCACCTTTTTGGATGGAGAAGTCCTAATTCCTAGGTGTCAACCACTCCTAGGGTGCTGACCATTCCCAGATGTTTCAGCAATTCCTAGCCCATCAATATCCTTTGTGTGGATGGAACCCATCTGCTAACTCCACTGGTATGGCAGACTGAAGGACTTCGCCAGTATACTGTCCCACAAACACTGATGTGCAGCCCCCAGCTTATGTCTACTAAGCCTGGTTTTATCTCTTTCTCCTTTCAAATCTAGTTTGCTAATACCTGTGCAAAAATGCCCTTTCCCTCCTTTGAGACAAGTGTACCCTGCCTGTTGCCAGCAGGCCTGGTATTGTGTAGACCAACCCATGATCATGAAACCTGAACTCCTGCTGGTGACATCAGCCTTGGAGCCAGGTACTGATCTGTGGATGCTTCCTGTTTCTTCCCTCATTATTCCCTGGAACTGGAGGGATAGAGAACACTACTTGTTGTCTTGATCTCTTAACCAGTCATTCCAAGGCCCTGAAGACTCTCTTGACTGCCCTCAGGATTCTTGTCGCAGTTTTGTTGCTGCCTACCTGAAAAATCAATAATGGATAATAATCCAAAGGCCGTGCTAGGTTAGGAGGTTTTCTTGCCACATCTTTAACCTGGGCCCTAAGGAGGCAGCAGGCATCCTTGAAAAGTAAGCCTGGTCTGCATATCAAGCCTCCTGTTCCCTTCAGAAAAGAAACTCACCTACGACAATGAACCATGGGGTTTTATTTTCTTTCTGGAAGTAGTTCTGATGCAGAGCATGAGCCAACTAAACCTCAGGGACACTTCCAAACTATACAAATCATTATCCTCATTGTTAGGTTTCACTTTCAAAACCTTGTACCTGTTATGCAAGGGAACCTAGTAAGGTTGCCTAGTAAGGCAAGGGCACCTAGCAAGCCGTGCCTGCTGCACCAGGCAGGAACTTGTCACCACTGCTCTCCCCTTCTTCAGGTCATTGTATGCAGTCAGGTTGAGAGAGGATCTTCCGTGCTATGTGCCTTGCCTGCCTGTTGGGTCTGACTCTAAAGTCCACAGAAACAAGCAATTCAGGAATGCAATTAATTACATCATTAGCTGGATGTGGAAATGAGAATATGTGGATTTATGTCATTGGAGTTGTCTCTGCACTTACTGTAAAGTCAACCTGTAGGACTTCCTTAAGCCAGACAATCCCTTCAAACACATTACATAGATTGAAACTTGTTCTCAGAGTTGTCAATACCAGATTCTTTTTAGGAAGGTGGGAACAAGAGAGATGACAAACTAAAATGTCTTGACTCCCATTTCCCTTTCCCTGTCCTATTTTTATTCAGTCGAGGAGCTGACAAGGTGTAGAGTCCCTTTTATTTTAAATAATTGTGTCTCTTGATAAGGAAACCTGACTTTAATGGTGCACCTTTAACCTGTTTCTCTCACTGGTTCTGGCTGCTGCTCTGATTAGCTCTGCATTTTCCCTCTTACCACTAAGTCTTTGCTTTTCCTTTCCAGTCTGCTCTCCAAGTTCTTCCTTCTCCTAACTTCCTCCCATCATTTCTTGAATAGCACTCTTTTTTTTTTTCACTACTCCACAGTACAAAAAGCTGTTCGTCTCATGAATTCCAATTCTATGTCCACATCTGAATCAATAACATATTTATATTAATATGTTATTCTACCAAGAGATTAATATACTCATGAAAGTTGAATTATAGGATCACAGGATCTTAGGGGGTTGGAAGTGACCCCTGGAGGTCTTTGTGTCCAAGCCCCCTACCAGAGCAGGGCCATAGAATCTAGCTCAGGTTGCACCAGAATGCATCCAGACAGGGTTTGGAAGTCTCCAGAGAAGGAGGCTCCACAACCTGCCTGGGGAGCCTGTTCCAGTGCTTTGTGACCCTTACAGTAAAGAAGTTCTTCCTCACGTTGAGTTGCTTGTGCTGTAGTTTACATCCATTGCCCCTTGTCCTATCACAAGGAATTAATGAGAAGAAGCTGTCCCTTCCATCCTGACATCCATATATTTGATCAAAACAAGCCAAAGCACAAAGGTCAGTGGAGGTAGATATCTGTATCCTTCTATGTCTTATTGAAAAGGGTTCTACTGTGGAATGGTTAAGAAAAAAGAAAATTAAAAAGGAATAAAAATTGTTAGAGGAAAACTCTTTCTAAAATGTGAAGAGTTAGGAAGATTAAATACTGTTGGATTAGTATTACCTTTAAATGACTCTAGGTGATCTCAAAAATTTCTTCCTTCCCTCTAAAACAGCACAGTTTGACATCAGTTCTAAAGTGACATCCTCAAACAAACAAAAAAACCCAACAAAACAAAACAAAAAATCCCAACCAATAAGTTCAGAACTACTTTTGCTTTATTACATTTTAATTCTAGTCCACAGCCACAAAAAGCATGCAGCATCAAGTTTCTGGCCTGTAAATAACTTCCATCTCAATCTATCATATTGGGAAAAAGCGTGTCAAAAACCTCCAAAAGAAGGAAGCCTCTGCAGATCGCAGCACTCCAGTTGTTCTGAGATCAACAATGCCATGAGTGGGATAAGGACAAATCAGAGATTTGAGCCATGGGAAGTCAAGCTTACATAATTTTATTTCTGCTAAAGACTTCCTTTTTTCCTCATTCATTTGAACCTTTTCTTCTTACCCCTAACCTTCCTGCCCGCTTACCCAGCCATACTCAACAACTTTTGGAGTTCCAGCAGTACTGATCTTTAAAATTAACCCAGCATTTGGATTGAATAAAATGTGCTGCATCACATCAGTCATATTCTTCACTAACTTAAAAAGTGATTTAACTGTAATAGCAGGGTAAATATGAAACTGGTACTCTGATCTTAGTGAAGATTTACAACACCAACAGCAACTAAAACCCAACAAAAACTACAACAACTAACCTGGAGTGATATTTTAAGCCTTAATACACTATTCATAGAATCAACCAGGTTGGAAAAGACCTCCAAGATCATCCAGTCCAACCTGTCCAACCCAGCCCCATCCAATCGACTAGACCATAGCACTAAGTGCCCCATCCAGGCTTTTCTTGAACACCTCCAGGGATAGCAACTCCACCACCTCCCTGGGCAGCCCATTCCAATGCCAATCACTCTCTCTGGCAAGAACTTCTTTCTAATATCCAGCCTGTACCTCCCCCGGCACAACTTGAGACTGTGTCCCCTCGTTCTGTTGCTGGTTGCCTGGGAGAAGAGACCAACCCCACCTCGCTACAACCTCCCTTCAGGTAATGGTAGAAAACAATGAGGTCACCCCTGAGCCTCCTCTCCTCCATACAAAACAACCCCAGTTTCCACAGGCTCTTCCCAAAGGGCTGTGCTCCAGGATCCTCATCAGCTTTATTGCCCTTCTTTGTACATGTTCCAGTACCTCAACATCTCTCTTGAATTGAGGGGCCCAGAACTGGACACCCTACTCAAGATGTGGCCTGACCAGTACTAAGTATAGGAGAAGAATAACCTCTCTTGTCCTGATGACCACACTATTCCTGATACAGGCCTGGATGCCATTTGCTCTCCTGGCCACCTGGACACTCTGCTAGCACTGGTCCAAGATACAGGACTTCTATGGCCGCACAATAACCTAAAGGCTACACCACATTCCCTATATTTTGAAATGTATGACAATTCTTTCCAAATGTATTTGCAATCAGTGGGAAGTTCATGTGCAATTAAAAAAAAAAAGAATAAATAAAAGCAAACAACTTCCAAACCTAAGTTCAGTGAACATCTTCAATAGTGTAAAGAGAAATATCTCCTTTAATTGTATCAACAAGGTGTAAATTCCACTAATCAGAATTTTAGGGCTGGATCTACATGGCATAATAAACCAGCATACATTCATGTTTAAGGTTTACACGGAAACATGGCTACCAAAGAAACAAATTGGTTCCTCAGGGATATCCACTAAGGCACTCAACTATATATTGCGTTTATCTACCCTTATAGCATTGCCAATCTCTCTTCTCATCATTTTTACCACTGTAGACCGACTGAAATTTAAAACAACTTTAGGTGGCATATCATAACTACAGCACCTACTAGAAATTCACAGGGGTTGATCCATGTCTTAGTTGAAAGAACATTTTGTATTCTTAGTCTGAAAGGAAAAAAAATGGTGGGACCTAGGTGCTTTCTATGTAAGGTGTATGCTACATCTTCCCAGATTTTGACAGATTCATCAGCATTCATGAAAAGCACAGGATGGCCAGTCCTAGAATATGCATTGCTCTCTTCCCTGCAAGTTTTTGGGATGTAATACTTTGATAATGATCTAAGGAATAATTTCTTGCTTTACTGTCCTAATTCACAAACTATTAAGACTATACTATTCTTCTAAGCTTAGCCTCATAAGAATGTTGAAAGAAGGTGTGGGATATACTTATAATACAGATATTTATAGGAGAGACAGTTTTCTGGAATTTCCATAGGTCATTAGAGAAAAATAAGGTGGTTTATGATATAACTGAACAGCAACATACATGTCAGCTTAACTATGATCCAGAACTGGGCTCCTGTCTGTTGCCCATGTAGAAAACTTTTGGTACATCCAAGACAGACATCTACTTTCTAGATGTCTAAAGTTGAATGAAAGAAAGCTCATCGTAAGTACCGCTTCGGTGGTGAATCTGTGAGAGACAGTGTCCAACATAAGCTGTGATAAAATCAGTTACCAATCTCAGAGAAGCCAAACAAGTCAGGCCTCGACAAGCTATGTGAATATCCCCTCTGTACATTTGTGGAGTTTTATTGAGGCATGTAGTGAGCAACTGATAAAAGTCAGGAAATAAGTTTGCTTTTTCTGTCTTGATCACTGCACGACTGCTATGTGACTTCAGGACACTTAATTCTCAGTGTGCTTCTGCTCCATTTTCCACATTTTATTTCACCACCAGAGAAAAGGAGGGAGAAGGTGATTATTTAGTCAGCCTTCTGGAAGCTTTTGCTTCCAACGTGAAATATACATCCGTCAAAACATATGTTTGGTGCTAAGGAATACCCAGAAAGTATCGGCCCTGCAGTCACTGCAGCTTGTGTGTATGTGCTCCTTGTAATTTTGAAATGCATTTCAAAACCTGTGATGGCTCAGGTCAGGCTGCAGTTAACCAGCCACCAGCTTCAGACTTCATAGACGCACCGGGTTCTTCAGCATCATGGTTAAAGCTAACACTGTATATTACCTATAATATTTGTTCTAGGTAATTACACTATCAGTTGCATTCTCAAGTAAAGAGCCTGCATGTTAAAAGAAAAATTTTAAAAATAATTTTCTTTGCCTGTAAGTTGTTGAGGATTATTTATTTTTCTTCCCCTTAGCTTCTGAGATACATGCACAGCGTAGTGTTTCATTGCTATCAATACCATATTGCGTGCAGCATGGAATTTAAGATGACAGCAGAATGGTTTGTATTGAGAAAATGCTAGCTGTACTGTACTGCAGCATCTATGCTTTTTTCTTATTGCTAGATCTCTTTTTAAGTGCCAGTAATATATTTCCAGCTTTCGTATTTATTCTTTTAAGGAAGGGAATAGATTTATTATGTAACTTGCTATTTTTTTGGTCAAACAATGAGGCTGTCATTTCGTAGAAATATTGAAGGGGGAAGGAAAGCAAACATCCAACCAATATTAGCTCTGAAGTGCTGGGTAATTGTAGAGGGCCCTGGGCAAAAACAAAACATAGATGTGCAGTAGTCATAGCACATCTTGTCTTAACTTGTCTTTGTTAGTGTAAGTGAAAAGGTTAATGCTGTTCAATTCCGTCAACACAGAATGAGGCACTGTGCTACCTTTGAAATCTAAACTTACCCACAACACAACTGATGTGATTCCTTAAAGAACCACATTATTTACGAGTTACCTTTAATATGAGTGACTTACATACATACATACATATATACATATATATATATATATATATATAAATATAACTTTAAAGCCCAGCAGATTGTTTTCAGTATGCTTAATGCAGGGTAAAGCTCTGCTGCTGTCTGCCAGCAGCATATAGACTAGACTAGAATAGGCCAGATTGGAAGAGACCTCCAAGATCATTCAGTTCAACTTATCACCCAACCCTAGCCAATGACACTAAGTCTGTTCTTGAACACCTCTAGGAACAACAACTCCACTACCGCCCTAGGCAGCCCATTCCTACAGCAAATCACTCTCTCTGTGAAGAACTTCTTCCTAATATCCAGCCTATACCTCCCCTGGCACAACTTGAGACTATGTCCCTTTGTTCTGTTGCTGGTTGCCTGGGAGAAGAGACCAACTCCATCTGGCCAGAACCTCCCTTTAAGTAGTTGTAGTGAACAATGTGGTCACCTCTGAGCCTCCTCTTCTCCAGGCTAAACCCCAGATCCCTCAGACTCTCCTCATAAGGCTGTGATCCAGGCCCCTTACCCACTGCATCACCCTTCTCTGGACACATTCCAGCACCTCAATATCTCTCTTGAGTTGAGGTGCCCAGAAATGGACACAGTACTCAAGATGTGGCCTGACCAGTGCTGAGTACAGGGGCAGGATAACCTCCCTTGTCCTTCTGGCCACACTATTCATCACCCAGGCCAGGATGCCATTGGCTCTCCTGGACACTTGGTCACAGTGCTGGCTCATGTTCAGCTACTATCTACCCACAGGTACCTCTCTGCCTGGCTGCTTTCCAACCACTCTGTCCCCAGCCTGTAGCACTGCTTGGGGTTGTTGTGGCCAAAGTGTAGAACCCTGAACTTAGTCTTGTTAAATCTCATCCCACTGGCCTCTGCCCACCCACCCAGTCTGTCAAGGTCCCTCTGTAGGGCCCTCCAACAGATCAACGCCTGCTCCTAACTTACTGATGATGGACTCAATGCCCTCGTCCAGATAATCAATAAAAATATTGAACAGGACTGGACACCTACTAGCCATAAGGGCTTAGTTCTACTAGCCAAGACAGGTACCAAGGATGGATCCCTGCAAGAGTTTTGCCATGTAGTTCTAATGAATAAAGTTACATTTCAAACAGAATAATTGACAATGACTTACATCCAAGGACAATTACAAACATCAGAGGCTGCTACTTGACTGCCTTGCTCTTAGTATAGTCAGTTTAACTTAAAAAAAAAAAAGTGTAAAATAAAGCTGCCAAAACATCCATGTTTGGCACAGACATGGCAAAGATATACATGGTGACACAGATATAAGTCAAAGAAGAATCAGACCCTCAGTTTTCAGGGTTGTATCTTCATCAAGCAAAATGCCATCCAGCCCACCTTAAATTACCTAAACTGTAAATTAAAAGCTTCTCAATGTAAGTGAAATAAACATTAGGAGGAAACTATCTGCCTTTCTTTTTTTTGTGTAATGAACCTTTGACTACCCTATTCCTTTTCAGTTTTCTGCTTGTCTAACCATATACTTTTGACCAGTTTTCATGCCAGCATGGTAACTCTGTAACATAGATGCAATAATCTCAGGAAATACACAGCAAATAAGGATATCATCTCTTCTGTAGATGCCTTACCATATTAATAGAGACAGAACAGTGGGGTTGATTATTTAGAGAGGAGTCAGCCTAAAGGGCCATGTCTGGCCATCTTGGAGGTGCCAGCATGTTGGACTATTGCAGGGCTGCTGAATTGAAACTCTACTCATGAACAGTAGCATTTTTATCAATTGCACGTTGCAGCAGTCAAGCCCCACACACAAACATTCCATTAGATCTTCCATTAGCATCTTCAAATCTGATGCCCACAAACTATCCGCATGTGAGAGATGTGAAAAAGAGGTCAATATGAAAATATACCCTGGGATCACTGCTGCTGACTCCAGTGCTGGAAGTATGGCCCAGGCACAGGCATACCTTGATTGCATAGGGTGATTATGACAGTGAATATGCATAATGTTTCTGGCTCCATTCCCAAACCCACCCTCTGTGCTAGCTCATGCAGGGCTGGCAGAGGATTACTCCATGAGGCACAGGCAGTACAGAAGGCTCCTGTTCTTCTGCTTCTGCACTGATGCCTCCCTTAATGCATCAGGTGGCCTTGCAGCCACCAAACTAAAGTTTTCTACCACCATCTATGACTAAAAGTTCCTTATTCTTGTTATCCCCATTCTAAGCTCGATATCAGAGGATTTCAGTTTTCAACATCTGAAAACATGATTCTACCGAGAAGCAGACCCAAAGCTGCAGGTATCTTTCCTATACTGCTAAGGATTAAAAGAGATTAAAGATTTTGTCATATACCAGCAGTACATCTATTCTACCACCATCAGCCCTCAAAATGCGATCCACTATTTCACGCTCACTCGTTTTGGGATGCCCAGCATTAGAACTGGGCATCAGATTTCCAGAAATGTTTTCAAGCAGTAGAATCTCGTTAGATTTATTCAAGCCACAGATATTTGGAATACAGCACCTAAAATCAGGAAACAATCAACCTTCCCTCCACCCACACACCCAAAATCTTTGTTAGGTGAACATGCTGTGCCCACGAGGCAAATTTGTATGAGTAGGCAGAAAAGAACAGCGTGACTAACACAGGTGCTCATAGATAGAGGCAAGCCCAGTTTGTTTTTGTGTCCAAGTCTGTCATATAAACATACAGTGAGGAAAAGAGAGGAATTAGACTATCACACAATAACAGAAAGGAAGTGGTATCTGTGTTCAACGCCAAAATTAAACTTGAAGCAGACCAAAGCATCTGCAAACTGGAACGCGTGAAGTACCTTCCAGACTTCCACCTCCTCTGCTTAAAGAGGAAATCTGTCCTCCTGTTTGCTGTTGACATCTTTCCAAAACAACTTTAATTTCTCTTGCTATTTAATACATGTCAGAGCACTTGACAACACTCACAATCTCTATTAATCAAAGCCTCAGTAGCTGCTGCAGTCTGAGCAGGAGTATAATCCTTAAGATTCAATCCCCCCTTCAAAAGCAAAAAAAACCCCAAACCCAAAAACCAACAAACAAAAAAACCAAAAAAAGCCCACAACCCCCCAAAAAACCTGGTGGTAGTTTGCCTGACAACAGGGTAAACAGATTATTGTGTTATTGCTGGCTGATTGCCGGAGTTATTTTGGAGTTCCATAATTCGTTTAAAGAGATTTTTGACATTTATGAAATGACTTCTATAATCAACTGACAGTGCAATATCCTATAATTGTTCAATTAAAAATGACTACTAGTGCATTCATTTATTAGTAGAATCAGATAATTGTCTTGCCACTAAAGAGTACTTCACACTTTGCGCATCAAATGAAAATGTTTGAGTATAAATCTGTGGCACAGCAGCCAAAGTCCTCAGGATTTTTCAAGTGAAGGTGTAATTATTACAGGCCTCTGAAGTAAACATGAAATATGGTTTCATGTGTTAATCTTTAAATGGATTGCATGTGTCTTGCAAGGCACGCTTCTGCGTAAGCTGTCACATCTGGCAAGATGGACACAAACAGGTTTTTCAGTGGCAGGTGAAACTCCTGCAGCTTAAAACAAGGTCAGCATAAAAATTGGGATCTACATCAGGGAGCTGATCCTACTTCCCTCCTGCCCCTGGAAGGGCACTGCTCTACTGGGGGAAGGCAGCAGAGGGTGGGTGCACAAGTGAATCAGTGTTGCATGGGAATTTGGACCTACAAACTACATAGCCCCAGTCACAGCTCATACCCTGTGCTCCTTCTCCGTGAAATATGTGGTGGTTTTTAGATGTATTTGAAGTTCACTTGAGGTCAGTCAGCATCTTGAAACAATTTCAGGACAGAGGCTTTCTCTTTAAAAGTGAACATTTTAACTTGCATTATCCAAACCATCTGCTAAGCAAAAAAAATCACAGATCAATTTTTCATTAAATAATAAAAAAGCTCTGCACATCAAATAGGTGGAGATCATATGGAAAACAATGCAAGCAAATAACTGAAAGGCAAGCAACAGCAGTAACCCCTTCACAAATGTGATGATTTTTTTTAATTATCTCTCTATTTCTAAGGACAACCTTCCAGACTTCTTGCCTAAAACTCACAATTTGTATTCAGATAATAATAATTAAAGAAATCCAGTGCATAGTTACCAGATGGAAGATAATACTTAATTTGTGGCTGCTACAGTATACTATCTAGCAATGTCATCTCAGTCTCAACTGAGCTTAAGCCCTATTCCACTTTTCCATCCCTCCCCCATTGCACACCAGTTTGATAATAGAACATAATGCTGCTTCACCTCACACTTGAGCTTCTCTGTATTGCTTTCTCTTCCAATTATCTTCAAGTGCTTTAACGAACTAAAAATTAATGAGTTATTTCTTACACCATGGCTTAGTTAGCCAAGTGTTGCTTTCACCACGTTATGCAGGGAGAAAGCTGTAAAGCGGAAGAATTACTGGCAAATTTTTCACTAGTAGTCTCAACAACAGGGAGAAGGTGGCTGGATCCCACCTAGAGAGCAGGAGTGGAAGAGCATCTGGAGAGCACCTCGTCTGACAGTACACAAGCCAATTAAAACCAACGGCTGGACGTAACTGCACCAAAGTGAGTGGAAGTCAGCCTTCAGCCCAGCACTCACTCACCAAACCTCTACGGTGGTGCTAATCAGGCATTCTGGAGTCCCACAGCAGAGCCCAGTCCAGTCCTAGATCTCCCCTCCTTCATTGTAGTGGCAAGCCCAGCCTTGCTACTTCTTAGGAAAAACAAAATTAAAATCACTGGGCCACTGTCTCAGATAAGCTTCCCTACAGAACTGCGCGTATGAGCTGTCAAGGATATGCTGCTTCACTGCCTGCTTTTCCTACCTGTTTCTTCAGCTCCCCCACACCTTGTTTGTTATTGTTTCAAACCCTTTTTTTTTTTTTTTTTCCTACACGTTGTATGGATTGTAGAAAGACTTTTGATAAAGATGGTCCTGGCAGCTGGATGATAAATACTATTTTCTTAACCTGACTAGCTTTTTCACCACCTGCAACTGCAGCCTGCCACGCGTTGGAAGCAGCTCATTAACTTTCCCACAGCTTCCCAGGAGTTTTCCTTGTTTTCTTTCACCTTGGGTGTGTGCTGCCTTCTCCGTCAACAGTTAACTACCCGAGCAGGCCGAGCGGGCTTTGGCACCAGAAGCGTAGCACGCTTCAGGCAGCCTCCCCGCTAAGGCTCAAAATCTCTCTTAAACACATTAAGCAGCCCATTTTGGATTGATAGTGCAGTAATTATTCTGCTTCACCCTAAAAACCATCCTGGGGTAATTGGCGCGGAGGAAAATTACCCAGAGTCCTCTGCCACCTGGTAGTTAAGGAACGAATCCAGGGAAAGATAAGTGAAGCAGGGAAAAAATCGGCACTTATTTGATTTTAATCTCACCACTTTGCAAGCATTTAAATTGCCTTAATCAGGTGGCTGGCTCCCAGCCTAGCTGGTAATCTGTTATCAAATTTGAAACTAGATTTTTTAAAATGTCAGTGTAGGCTGAGAATTGAAGTCTATTAACAGTTATGAGCCTCCCTCCTAAACTTCCATAATCTATGTATTAATGATCCCTCTTACAAAGCTGTCAAATATTACTTTATTATAACTATATATTAGTAACGTCGGTGTAAAAGCAGGATTTAATTATTTATTTTTTAAAGATTTGGGGGGGAGGGGGGTTGGAGAAGGGGTGTGGAGAAAGCCCAACCCCATACACATACACAATGCCAACATTCTTAACACTGAAACCTGATTTTTTCCGAGGCAATAACTTGAGTGTATGGAATAACCTTGATAAATGTAATTGAATTTTTCTGTGATAAGATTAACTAGTGGTAATTGTGAATGGGGAAGGTCTGACCCACTACAAATGAGATGTATGACGAGCTGAAAATAATCAATTCTTTTTCTTCTTTCTCTCTGTCCTCCCTCCCTTTTGTGCCCCCCATCCCAGATTACCAAAAAAAAAAAAAAAATCCTGAAATAATAATTTTGGGCCTGGCAGGATGAAGCATTTATGTCTGAAATGTTTTTTGTATGTGCTGATTATCTGCTATCTTCTCAGTGTGTCTAATTGTGCTGAGCTCAGTTTAAAATGAGATCAACACATTTAAACCCCAGAAGGCTTAATTAAGGGAGGGACTTAATGCTTTACAAAAAAGGGGAATTTACGTCTTTTGAGAAATGTAGCATAAATCCTACCTGCAACTTCCCTGACAAGAGTGCTCCAAAATTTAGCAGTTGATTGAATTGCTTTTAAAAACAAACATAAAAGACAGAACTTTAGAACTCATAACTGCTGGAAGTGGTTGAGGGCTGCATTGTTGCTGGGGTTTTTTTTTCAGGTTTACTACCGTTTGCTTTTTGTTCCCACACACACACTTATTTCCACGTCTCCTGATGAAGCTAGCAAGAATGCAATATATAAAACAGGAGTGAAAATTCCAGTATTTAAACTCTTTAAAAACACACAGCAATATGCGTTTTTCAGAGCTAAAGATGCCTCTCCCACTGCACAGAGAGACACACATGAAAATGCAGATAAAGCACTCCCCCACCTTGCATTTTTTTCCATTAAGCACACAAACTATTGCAGTGGAAATTTTAAAAAGGGTGATGGAGAGGATTAATTCTTTTTAGTTGTGTGATAAAAGTCAACCAAGTATTCTTTGAAAATAATGCCACAGCTAATTTTTTTTTTCCTTCCTCCCTCATTACCCTATAAGTCTGACCATTGAACTTTAGTGCTGTAGATCAGGCTAAAACACCACTGACAACAGGGTATTCATATTCCCTTCATTGAGTCCTGTGTAGGTTCAGTGAAATACTCTTCAGAAACATAAAAATCTACAGACAATGAAATTAATCACAAGGTACAAAAGAAAAGCAGCTGGCATCCAACTACTGAATAATGCAAAATGTCTAGATTTAAATTACATGTCACCGTTAATGTATACAATATATCTATATCTACACACACACACAGTTGTGCTATAATCAGTAAATAATTTTTCACTGTCTGCAACAGAGGTATTTTAGTTTGGAAAGAGTATACTGAAATTGCATCAAAATTAAATACCAGATGAGCTCATCATGATTAATGTTACTGCAGTAAATACCAGGAAGAATTAAGCTCAACAGGAAATAGGTGCAATTTAAAATGTTGTTGGCTTGTTGTTTGGTGGGGGGTGTTGTGTTCTGGCTTTTAATACTTTTATACGGGAGAAAGTTGGAAGTGAAATCAGTAAAAAAATCTGTGTCAATATTGCTACATGTTCCAAGTCTCTAATTATCCAAAAGGATCGAAAGCAACTAGGAAAGAAGGTTAAGTTTCCTTCATTTATGTGCATCCTAGAATGTGCATAAATGAACTACCTGGAAAACTATGGGAGAAAATCACTGGTGAATAAGTTCAGCCCTGGAGACCAGCATTATTTTCCTTCTATCCAAAAATAATAATAATAGAATTAAAGAGAAAGGTGCATCTGAACCTCTTTGCCGTGAATTCTGAAGTTTGTTAGCTCTGAGCTCACAGCCATATATCCTTGAGAGCAAACAAGAACCCGGTGTACTTTATTTCTCAGCTTTTGACAACCTCTATTATTTCATTTATCTTCTATTCACAGTGAGATGTAAACATCTTACTTCCCAGTGTGATCCTCATATCAACAGTGGGTCAGTTTAAAATATTGGGAATCAATATGTTATAAAACATCAAGCCGGTGCTAAAAAGACAGCACTAGAGCAAATTCATTGAATGTCAAATTAAAAAAAATAAACAAACACAGACAGGTAAAAGAAAATAAAAATGTAGCAAGATCATAAATAAAATGTCAAGGAATTAGAAATATGTATTTCTAAAACAATGACTTGACAGGGAAGATGCCTTTACCTTAAATCCTAAGCCACTTAGGGCAGGGAAGATGATGAATTTCATGTAGGCACAGAGAAAATGCATAGTTTTAAACAGATCTTTCAATGAAATAGAAAATTTGCAGGGCAGTAGTGCTCATTACTATTACAGAAGCAGTGAGAACAGATAACGTGGAGCAAAAACTTGCTTCAGATTCAGCTTGTTCTTTTGTTTTAATTTATTGGACTAGACATTTCAGACTGGCTGTGTAGAGGCAGAGGACAGCACTCACGTCTTAGGCAAACAAACAGGCATCATGGACATCTTGTAACACAAGCTTGACGCAAATGATCCAGGCCTCCTGCTGTTCTTTTCCCCTTCACAGGCCTCAGTCTAGTCAATGATAAGCCTATAAGCAGAACTGCTCTAAAATAATTTCTTTGACAGAACCATTTTCCAATGCAAAGTGTAATTTCATTTAAAAAAGAAATTATAATAATAAACTGCAGGCGAGCGCTAGTTTAGAATATGGCTTGGTTTTAAAGCTAGGGAAGCCTATCCTTGATGCTTTAAATACTGAGGTGATTAATTTCAGACAGTTAAATTTGTTTTTCTTATGTTTATTAATTGAGAAGTTCACACTATGCCAAACATGTGGATGTAGCAGGAGATATTTAATGAGACTCTATGAGATAAATGGAATTATATGGTGCACATTGCCTGGCAATGTTTCACTGTGAGCAAAATGAACTTGTCAGAAATTAATCCAAATTAAACTATGGACAACAATTTCATATTTCCAGCCTGGCTTGTTCTACTCTACTCTATTCTTAAGAACTTGTTTCATTAGAAGACCTCATCTTTGTTTTTCTGAAAACCTGAAGTATATTACTTTTTATCAAGCATAAAGCCTTTTTATTCCTGAACAACCATGCTTATAAAATGTTTTTCCTTGTTCTCAACTAACTGTCAAATAAAAATGGTATAGCTCAAGTAGACGACAAAAAAAGTGGATATTAAAGTTCTGAAACATTAGGGAGTTTGGAGAAAGTAAAAAGACAAATAAGGAAGACAAGACAAAGGAGAAGAAAAGGTGAAAAGGAAAGAGCTTGAGTCCAAGGATTAGGTGAGATCTTTATCTACCTTAAAGTATGTCCAGCAGGTCTAGGGAGAGTCTCCCTCTCTACTTTGCTCTGGTGAGACCAGACCTGGAATACTGTGTCCAATTTTGGGCTCCCCAGCTCAAGAGAAACAGGGACCTGCTGAAAAGAGTCCAGTGGAGAGTCAGGATGATGATGGGTGGACTTGACCATCTCCCCTATAGAGAGTGACTGAGAGCCCTGAGGTTGTTCAGTCTGGAGAAGACTGAGAGGAGATCTGATCAATATCTATAAATATCTGAGAGGTGGGTGTCAAGTGGATGGGGCCAACCTCTTTTCGATGATCAGCAACAGTAAGACAGGAAGCAATAGCTACAAATTGGAAGATAGAAGGTTTCACCTCAACATGAAGAGAAACTTCTTTACAGTAAAGATGACAGAGCACTGGAACAGGCTGCCCAAAGAGGTTGCGGAGTGTCCTTCTGTGGAGACTTTCAAAACCCACCTGAATGCATTCCTGTGTGAACTACCCTGGGTGTGATCCTGCTTTGGCAGGGAGCTTGGACTCAATGATCTCTGGAGATCCCTTCCAATCTCTAAAGCTCTGTGATTCTGTGACTGTGCAGCATCATTTTCTTGTAACCTTCTCTACCATAAGCCCTGGTGGCTCCAAACATCAGCACATCTAACCCATTTTTCTAACAATGTGTTAGATCAAAGCAGAATGAAGCACACAAAAATGTGAACTCGTCTCCCTGCAACTTCTGTGAAACACAGGTCTTCCACGTATGCTTCAATCAACCTTAAATATTTGCTTCTGATCTATTATAAGTTTTCCATTATTTTGTTGTTGTCATTGATGATTTGGTATGTGAAAGTTCCTCCTTTTCACAAGAACTTTTTAAGTGCCAACTTGAAATTCAAAGCTTTTAAAAAAATCAGAACGTACATGCTTTTGGAAATAAGACTGGATCACAAGAATGAAAATACTCTCAAATCCTCCTCTTTCTTCTCCCAAATTTCACATCTCAATTTATCAGACGCTATTCAAAATTTCCAAGTATTTGTAGCATTCATGTCCTCCTCTGTAATGACATTCCCAGCCATTCTGACTGTTCCACTATTAATTGCACATATACTGTTCAGCACTCTTAAGGTCTACCGTATGATTTCTTGGCAACCCATGTTCTGGGAATTTATCATCATCCACTGCTCATAGCCTCCCCAAGGGCCCTCACACATACTACCTGACAGTCAGAAAGTTCTGAAAAAGCAAGAGCAGGATGACTTGTAAGCTCGAAATATAGAGGCCAAACAGATACAAGTAATGATAGTACAGAAGGTGAGGGTCATCCTTCACTGGAACTGATCTACTCTTCCTCTCCCATTTCTCTTGGAAGCCTACAGAACACAGCATCTCATGAATTGTGTCACCTTTGTGATCGGGGCCGCAACCCTGGATGTGTTTAAGGCCAGGATGGATGAAGCTCTGTCCAGCCTGACCTAGGGTAGGGTGTCCCTACCATGGCAGGGGGGTTGGAACTGGATAATCCTTATGGTCCCTTCCAAGCCTGACTGATTCTATGACCTTGGGAATTACATTCATTTGACTGCTTCCTCCTTCTCTCACTTGCTGCAACATCCACTCAGAAGTCTTTGCACAGAGCCAAAGTTCAGTCCAAGCAGTGTACTCAGGATGAGTAAATGTGTAGACTACAAAGAAAAATTCAAAATGGGACCCAGATCTTTTTTCACAAAGTTCAATCTTTTCAAAAGATATATTTTCTAAAGTCTCTCACATGATTTCAGGATTATGTAATGCTGCTGGCCTTGGCCTTGAGATCAGTACTTCTAGCTCCAGCATACAAAGAAATTTTTCTGCTTGTCCTATCCCCACCTGTTCTGCAGAACAGAGGATATCCAACCTGCCAGGGCTCTCATTCTTTCTGTGCCACAAAATCAGCTGAGAAGCATCTTAGAACCATAGAATGAGTCAGGGTTGGAAGGGACCACAAGGATCACCTCATTCCAACCCCCTTGTCAGGGGCAGGGACACCCTACCTTAGATCAGGCTGCCCACAGCCTCATCCAGCCTGGCTGCAAACACCTACAGGCATGTGGTCCCAACCATCTCACTGGGGATCCCATTCCAGGCTCTAAGCACTCTCATGCTGAAGAACTTCCTCCTCACCTCCAGTTTGAATCTCCCCACCTCCAGCTTTGCTCCATTGCCCCTAGTCCTGTCACTGCCTGATAGTCTAAGAAGTCCCTCTCCAGGTTTTTTGTAGGCTCTCTTCAGATACTAGAAAGCCACATTAGGGTCACTCGGGAGCCTCCTCTTCTCTTCTTGTGTATCTTCAGTTAGATTAGACCTCCTCTTTCTGCTTTAATTCCTTCTTTCATCAACTCTGACAGTTCCAAACTTGGGCTCTTTTCAGAGGAGAAGGGGAGGCTGAACACAGTGGTGGGGCCCTGGAACAGGTTGCCCCGGGGGGTGGTTGGGGCCACTTCACTGGAGGTGTTTAAGGCCAGGCTGGATGAGGCTCTCTCCAGCCTAATCTAGGGTAAGGTGCGTCTGCCCATGTCAGGGGCATTGGAACTAGATGAACCTTATGGTCCCTTCCGAGCTTGACTGAATCTATGATTACATCTTGAGTCAAACACTGCAATGTAATTCTAGTCCTATGTTTTTTATAGCATGGCCACTGTGTCAATGCCCCCTAAAAGTCCTCCATCATTTATTGCCAGTTTTAGTGCAGCATCTCTTCCAAACAAGAGTTTTAAACCTGATACTAACTGGACTCTAATTGCACAAACACAAAAGCGACTTCTGACCTGGTGGCTTTTTATCCTTTAATAAATTTATAAAGGAGATTTTAAAAATAACAGTAAAAACCAGCCTGGTAAAGTGGTAAGCCCCTGAAATTTCACTGGCAGAGAAATGGTATTTCCTCCACACTGTGTGAGGAGTCACCCTCTGAGGTGTCTGTCGGCTATGATTAGGTTCAACCTGTCAAGTCACAAACTGCAAAGCAGGAGCTCCACCACTTGAAATATGAAAGAATCTTTCTTAAGACAAAAAAACAATAAAAATGAGATAATCTTTCAGGTTTCCTGACACTAGAGGGCAAGCCATTTTAGATAATGCTATATTGGATGAAGAATTGTAAAATACGCTTCAGTAACAGTGAGCAAACGGTGCCAAGTCACTTGAATATCCTCATGGACCCATCTGGCTTCTGAGGTAGAACAGCTCTCTGCTCATGATGGTGATGAAACCACAAGAGCTGAAGAAGAGTGTAGTCATCAAACCCTAGACCATGAGTAGTGACTCTGAGTCCCCTATAAGGAAGGCACTGATAGTAGTGATGGATAATGATCAGTTCCAATTGTAAGGACATTTTTGTTATACTTACAGATTTTTTATTTTAATATTCTAGCCTCCTGGTACTTGTTAAAAGAAAATTGATTGCCCAGTGGTCAGAGAGATTGATATAGGAGGCAGAGAGAGATGTGAAAAATTCCTGAGGAAATACTGTACTTCAAATTAGCACCACGTCTAACTATTTCTGCCCATAAATAAGGAAAAAAAAAGGAAATCAGTGCTTAAATCATGTCTCTTGCTGCTTTTCAGACTCCTTCATGGTGCCCCCTCTTTACTGAAAATCAGACACCACAGCTCATTAAGCCAGACTTGAAAGATAATAAAGCTTATACACTCCTTCACTTCTCTAAGGCTAACATTTCTTTAATAAAAGACAATGGTCTTGTGGTCAAGCCACAAACTCAGAGCCAAGGGACTTCGGTTACAATCCATTACACATACAGACTTTGGTAAGCCATATTACTTATCTTCCCTTAACTACATTTCAAAGACAAGGGATGAACAAATTTTGTGTTTTACTGGGATTGCACAAGGGTAATCAAGGCACAAAATGGATTCTGTGCTTCCTGCAAAGACAACCTCCTCAGGGTGAAAGGTTCACATCCCATGTGTATGAGCCCTTTGGTGCTAATCAAAGGTGAAAAAAAAAACCAATAAACCAACCAACAAAAAAAAAAATTCCCTTCAGATTAAATTTTAAATTAATATGATATAAAATATGGAAATAATTTAGAATAAACATTTTAAAAACAAGAGTCTGTGCATCTATTTTGAAACTATGTTGCACCTTTCTTCCAACAGTAGATTTGACTGAAAAGATCTGTGACTCAGAAGCCCAGCTTTAAGATGCCTGCTCTGATAAACAGTCAAACTTGAGGTTGACTCAACTGCCTACACCAAGTTTAAGCATTTTAACCTCCTTAAGGTACCCTAATAAACCCCACACCTACCAGACTGGAGGAACACAAGTCTCCAGTTTATCTAACCTAAAACAGCATTAGACATTCGTGCTTTGATTCCTGAACCTCTCATGTCACTTTCCTGAGGCAGAAACACTTAGATAAAGGCTGGACACTAAAGCTTCCTAGAAGCTTCTCTTCATGCTGCAAAACAGGACAAAATTCACCCCTAAAGTTGTGATTATTGACTTCATCTATATTCTCCAGATGATGAACCAAGATGTATTTCCTATGCCACACCTTATCATACATAACAACTACATCATGTACCATGACATTTGGGAACATTGCCTTCTCTTCAATACTCAGACTCAGTTTCCATTTGAGCATCACAGTTTAACAGGAGAGCACTGCAGTTACTCAGACCTGAAAGTCTAAAGTAGGCATTGAGTGAATGGGTGTAGCCACGACTGATGAGAGTATGAGGTAATTCCACTATCTTACGTCTGAATGGTGCAAACAACATTGAGGAATGTTAAGTCTTGCGTATCATTTTATCATAAATAATTACAGCTTAACTACACTTGGCAAATAAATCCACAAGGCATTTTCTTTGAAATAAAATATGTTCCCTTGTAATTTTCCTCATTCACCAACTAAATAACCCCAGCGATTCACCAAGCATTTCTGCAGGTTTTTTGTTTGTTAGTTTGTTTTGTGGAACAGTGCAGTTGCTTTATAACATACTGACTGAAATTAGGTGAAATGTGGCACAAATTATTGTTAAATCTCCCTTATTTGGAAATAACCTGACTTGTAATGGACATCTTTTTTCACCAAATATCAAATATTTGGAACCTGGAAACACATTTGGCAGGGCAGGTTTTAGGTGGATACAGTTTAAAACAGTGGTAGTGCTGTTACATCCACGAAGAGCTTTGGAGAAAGTATTTATCGATTGAGTGCCAAGAAATTTTTTTTCTAGTTCAATATTATTTCCTCCAATTTTGTCACTCAAAGAAATTATATTGACATTGCTTAGAAACCTTGTGGAGCCATTTGTTGGTTTGGGGGCTTGGTTTTGGTTGGGGTTTTTTGCCTGGTTGGTTTAGGGATTTTTTTATAAATAAAGAAAATTGGTCTCTTACAAAGACCTGATGAGTAAAGTTTGCATGTGTTAGCAGTGATGTGATGCCAGGATAATTTGCATATTTCAGACTAATGATGGTACCCTCCACCTCTCTTATTTAGAGTGTAATGCCTCTCTTTTCTCATGCTATGTGTTGCTGCTTCTTAGAAATTCATTATAATGTATTATTCAGAAAGGCATTTTCAGTAAACTGCCTACTCCATGCATGCCATGGCTATGAAGTCAATAGGATGATTTTGGACTATTAAAGGTGTTTCACTACTGGAGCAATGTATTAGTATATAGCTTGTATTACTTGTTGCACGCTACTGAAGGAAAGAAGAATTCTGACTTCTAGTGACTGTAGCATTGATTCATTCTACATAAACTGTACAGCCATTTAAGAAATGACAACTGATGTCCATTTGTTGCTGACTAAATCATCAAAATGACTGCAAAAAATGTTGTACCATGGAAACATTGCAGAGAAGAAATCTGTGTGGACCAATATTCAACTAGTACTGGATGCTGACCTCCATGATACTCTCTATCTTCATCAATGTCTTTATGCAACATAGATTGCCTAGCAGGAGAAAGCAGATTGGTTTATCATAGAATTTATATGATTCAGATGTATTTTGGGAGAGTGAATTTGTCTGGATTAAAAAGGGGGTTTGGATTGCTGAACTCCAGCTCTTCTTGTTGGTGTGTATGGTAAAGGAAATGTACAATGTAGGGATTTATCAAAACAAAAATATTTGGGTGGGTAAATCATGCAAGTATTCTAATGTTGAGGATAACTAAGTGCTTTAATCAAAATGCCAAAAATCAAACAACAATAAAAAATCCCAGGTCAACCTCTATTTCCAGGCTCGATGAGGTCTTGAGCGTCCTGATCTAGTGGGAGGTGTCCCTGCCTATGGCAGGGGGTTGGAACTGGATGATCTTTGAGGTCTCTTCCAACCTAGACCATTCTATGATTCTATTTTAGAACACTGAGTCTAATGATAGAAAAATACATAAATTTTTTGTACTGTTCTAGGAATACCAAAATTTCCCACAACAATCCAAGACTAAAGAGCCTTAATTTTATGTTTGACAGAAGTTGTGGTGAAAGTTCCATGAGACAGATTGTACTTGCAGCCTAAGGTTGATTACGTGTGCAAGCTCAAATGTAACTTGGAGGATTTAGAAGGAATATTGTTAAAGGCATCTACTGTAGATTACACTTCACATGCTCTAGATGGTCTAGGTAATCTATAAACAAAATATAAAAGCAGCTTACCTATCTTCTCCGGGAAAAAAAAAAATCTAAACTGTTTCTGCTTAAGACTCTGCCTTTTGCTTTCAGTAGAAATGTAACTTATTGTGAATAATAAGATTTCATGTTAACTTCTTAGACACTGATATAACGCAGCTATCAGAGCCTGAGATGGAGCTCTTAGTTCTATGTTCTGTGCAGATTCAAAGCAACTGATAGACCAAACATGCAGCCATACCAGCAATTGAAAGGCAATAGTCAACTGGTCTTCTGAATTGTGCTGTGTGTGACCTGTCTGCTCAGAAGCCACCTAACTTAATATCTGCCTAGTCCATACCCTCAGCTCAAAACTGCCTGTAATACCCCCTCTGATAAGAAAGCAGGAGCTGTGTCTGGCAAGAAGCCCACCTGTTTGCTAGGGTGGATATGAGCTAGGTGAAAGTAAGTACACAACTTCATATTCTTTTCCACAATATTTATTGAAAAGGTCAGACAGTGTTGGCCAACTATAGCATCAACTGGGATGTGATTTAGTGAAGGAAGAGGAAAAATTGAGGCATTTCATTCACTTGCAAAGCAGATTTGTGTAGACATGGCATGCCTTTTCCTTTGCTTTGTGTTTCTTTTTTATTGAAAACCAGACTGCCTAATAATGAAAGCTGTGCAAGGTGGACTGAGCACATTCAGTCTTGATCAGCTTTCATTTTGCTAATATTTGCAAGACTGGTCTGCAAATGCCTGCAAACTTGCCAAAACTCAGACGACCAAAGAACTTCAGAGTACAAATAAGCACTTCAAATATAGATATACACACACACAATCCACACAGTGGGTAGCACACAACAAAAAACGATAAAAATTTAAACAAATTTGCATGACGAGATGACCTGTCCACACTGTGGAAGTGAGAAAAGACTTTACAGTCATTTCCCTTATAGGTGTAGCCTGCAATATTTTACACTACAACATCTATATTCTAACTGGCAATTCAACTGCATTTTACTCTGCAATTGCACATCCACCAAATCCTACTTTGGATTACTCTGTGTTGGCTCTCAATGAGTTTGAGCATTCAAAACACCTAGTGAAAAGAAAGCCACCTGTTCTTCATCTGTCTGTTTTTCAATATTCCTCTCAAAAAAATATATATTGGTCACTTGCAAGATAATTTTAAGTTAAAAAAAAAAAAAAAAAGCTAAACCAATACTGTTTGAAAGCAAATTCCATAGTTGGGGTAATGTGGAATATATCAAACATCAATATCCACAAGCTACTTTGCCAAAACTCACACTCTGAAGGAGGTGATTAGCAGTAGGTCTATGATATTATTCATCAAAGTGGTGTTTCTGAGGCATCAGTTCCTGTATTCCTTGAAATCATGCTTCAACATTTCCTACACTCAGTGGATTAAAACTTTCTCATACTTATTTTGTGGTTTAGGCAACTAATCTCAGGGAAAACAGAGAACATATTCCTTAATCAAGGTTATTTTTAAAAAATACCTTGTGTAAGGGACTTGTGAAGATAGTTTTCAGCTTTCAACAAAGTTGCTGCGCTTCTCATAACATGAATATTCCCCTCCTTCCTTTAAAGCAGTATCAAAAAGAGGTATTAAGATCATTGATATAAAAAGTAAAAAGAATTATTAGTTCTACTCCATGTACAGCAATAGTGGCTAATATATTTATGAGGTGATGGAAAGGTGAAACTAACTCTATATTAAAAGAATATAATGCTATATATAATATAAAGGTATTGTCAAGTAAATATTAGATCTTAACTGCCAGAAGCAGCTTGTGCAATTCTTCAATATTGTAATTGCTTACTTTATTTTTTTATGCCTGAGGGAAAAAAAAAAAAAAAAAAAAAAAAAACCAAAAAACACAAAAAACCCCAAACCTGCATCTTTGGAAAATTTACAATTTGCACTATTTATTGAGACAGTTCCAATTCCTGTTTTATTTTGTTTTCCAAAAGTACTTATTTTGTACCTCTGCTGACCAGTGCAAAATCAGGCCCACTAATGTTTATAGAATACCACATTATTGTTAGCTATCGAATCCAAATGCAAGCACTGCAGCTTCTAACAGATAGGAGGTTGATGGAATCTGTCTAGAGATTGCAGGTGTCCAGACTGTCTTGGCACCTACTCTGGTAATAGCTGCTGACATAGAAGACTGAAAGAGCTCAGAGTTTCTTAAAACTTTCTGAAGCGTTGACATTTTTAAAAGAATATAAAACTCTGTCTCTTGCCTTTAATTTTCAGGTTTATTAGGAGCTTGGTAGGTATAAACTCAGAGGAAATACAAGTATTTACCTATTAACATTTAAGGTAGTGATGTGCTGCATAGATTGAACAAGAGACACAGGATAGTGCTGATTCAACCTTTTTCTTTTTTTTTTTCTTTTTTTTTTTTTTAGTCTTTTACTAGAGCTTTGATTTAATGCTTTATCTAGCCTGTTATAAAATCACAGAATTGTTTTGGTTGGAAAAGATTTCTGAGGTTATTGAGTCCAACCATCGACCTAACACCACCATGGCCACTAAACCATGTCCCCACATGCCATGGCCACAGGTTTCTTGAACACCTCCAGGGATGGGGACTCCATCACCTCCCTGGGCAAACTATGCCAATGCCCGACCACTTCTTTCAGTAAGGAAATTTTTTGTAATATCCAATCTAAACCTTTTCTGGTACAGTTTCAGGCCATTTCCTTTTGTGGCTATACTAGAGAGAGGACACCAACCTCCACCTCACTATAACCTCATTTCAGGTAGCTATACAGACCAATGATGTCTGTGGGCTTCATTCTGCTCTCCATCCCTATCTTCCAGCTCAGGGGGCCATATGTCTAGCAAAAATACGTTCCTCTTGAATCCAACAAAGGACAGATTCTCCTTAGTCCACCTTACATTGCTAATGTATTTGTAGAAACATTTTTTGTTCTCTTTAGCAGATGAGGCCAAATTGACTTTCATTTGGTCCTTGGCCCTCCTAATACTCTTCTGCATAGTCTCATGACAATCTTGTAATCCCTTCAAGCAGCCTGCTCCTTCTTCCAACAACTATAGAATCTCCTTTTCTCCCCAAGCAGAAATAAAACCAGCCAGGCTGTTCTTCCTCACCAACTCATCTTTCAGCACATGAGGACAGCCTGTTCCTGTGCCTTTAAGAGTTCCTTCTTGAACAGTGTCCAGCCTTCTTGGACTTCTTGGCCCCTCAGGACTCCATCCTAAGGGACTCCGCCCACCTGTCTCTGAAACAGGCCAAAGTCTGCCCAGCAGAAATCCCAGGTGGCAGTTCCACTGACCCTCTTCTTTACTTCTCCAGCAACTGCTTTTGTCATTGCTGTGCCCAAGACAGCCCCCAATTGTTACATCATCTACAAGCCCTTCTCTGTTCACAAACAGTAGGTCCAGCAAGGTACTTTCCCTGTCTTGCTCCATCACCAGCAGCTTCAGAAAGCTATTCTCTACACACTCTAGGAATCTCCAGGACCCTTCTCTCTCTGCTCTGCTGCATTTCTAGCAGGCATCAGGGAAGCTGAAGTCTCCAACAAGAGTAAGGGTCAGTAATTGCAAGACTTCTGCCAGATGCCTAAAGAACATTTTTATCTGTCCTTCATCTTGGTTGGGTGGTGTATTACAGACTTCCACCAGAATGTCTACATTGATTCCTACCTATAAACACTCAAACCTATCATCACCACCATCAATCTCAATATAATCAAAACACTCCCTGACATACAGGGCCATGCCACTGCCTCTCCTTCCTTGCCTAGCCCTTCTGAAGTGCTTGTAGCCATCAGTTGAGGCACTTCAGTTGTGTGAGATATCCCACCACATTTTTATGAGGAATACCATACCATAGTTTTCCTGATACACAAGGGCTTCTAGCTCCTCCTGTTTGTTTCCCATGCTGTGCACATTAGTGTAGGTGCACTTCAGTTGGTCTGGAAGTCTTGCTAACTTTTTGTAGTGAGAAGTCCCACTTTCTGCCTGCTTGCTCTCGTGTTCCTGTGCTGTCTTCATGTTTATTTCTAGTCAGCCCAGTTTTGTGTCCTTCCCTCTTTCAGTCTGGTTTAAAAGCCCTTTCAGTGAGCCCAGCTAGCCCCTGGGCTAGGATTCTTTCATCCTTCTGAGACAGGTCTGTCTTGTCTGTTGCCAGCAGAGCTGATGGCCAGTAAATCAATCCACGATTAAAGAACCCAAAGTCCTACTGGAATTAATAAGACAGTAAATGATCAAGAATGCTGATGTGTCTCTGACAAACACAAAACACTGATCCCTTGTAGCACTTCAGCAATGTAATCAACTACCTAGTAGCTCTTGCTTTCACAACAACAACAAAAAAATTGTCAGTAAATCTCAAAATGCCTCATTAAGCAGGTCCATGTTAATATTCCTGTCCTGCATAGGCATCCATAAAAATCAATTCCAAAAACCTGAGTGGGTTGGTGGCAGGTCTGGAGGTACAACCAAGGTCTCCTTGAACCATAAAGAAGTGCTCTGTCCATTAGTAATGCTGTTTCCAAAATACTCTGGTGGTCCTGGGCAGCAAAGCTGATTCCAATACAGACAGCCATCTTTTGCAGCTCCCAAGCCCTGTGCAGAGTAGACCTCCCCAGTCATTTAGCCTGTAGGTAATGTCCAGAAGCAGAATGGAGCAGGTAGCTGAAGTGAGCAGCACCTGGTCCCTCAACATAGGGTGAGCCAAGCCAGATTCTGTTTGCTGGCTCTGACTAGAATACAGTAGGTGACCAGAGTTCTATTGCTGCTAACAGAATCACAGAATTTCTTAGATTGGAAAAGACCTTCAAAATCAACCAGTCCAATCATTAGTTTCACACTGACAAATCCTTGACTAAACCAAATCCCTCAGCACAACATCAATCACTATGAATCGTTATAGTTGGAAAGGACCACCAGGATCATCCAGGCCAACCTTCATTCCAGCATCCTTAATCACCAGACACAGCCTCAAGTGCCACATCCACTCTTTTTTTTAAACACCTCCAGGAATTGTGACTCCACCACCTCCCTGGGCAGCCCCTTACAGTGCCTGATCACCTGCTCAGTAAAGAACTTCTTCTCAACATCCAACCTAAACTTCCCCTGGTGCAACTTGAGGCCATTTCCTCTTGTCCTATCATTACTAATTCAGGAGAAGAGACCAGAACCAGCCTCACTACAACCTCCCTTTAGGTAGTTGTAGAGGGCAATAAGGTCCCTTCTCAGCCTCTTCTCCAGACTAAACCACCCCAGTTCCCTCAGCCGCTCCTCCTAGATTATGTTTTCCAGACCTCTCCGCAGCCTCATCATCCTTCTCTGTACCTGCTCCAGCACCTCAATGTCCCTCCTAAACTGTGGTGACCAAAACTGGACGCAGTACTCAAGGTATGGTCTCACAAGTGCTGGCTACAGAGGTGTGATCAGTTCCCTACTCCTGCTGGTCACACCATTTCTGATACAGGCAAGGATGCTGTTGGCCTTCTTGGCCACCTGGGCACACTGCTAGCTCATGTTCATCTGCTGTCCACCAACACCCCTAGGTCCTTTTCCACTAGGCAGAGGGAAAGGAGGGAAGGGGGGAAGGTTTGTTTCCTGCAGAATTCCTTCCACTAAGCTCAATTACTTCAGCATGATATGAGGAAGGAGGGGTGAATTTCTCTCTCATTGCCTAGCTGAAAGCAATTGCTCTTCTGACTATGTTAAAAAATAAATTTTCTTCTTACTTAAAGATTCATAACCGTAAGAGGAAGATGCTATGCATGCGCTTTTCTCCTCCATAAACAGCACACAACAGGGTTCTCTGTAAAACAAGGCTTGAGATTTGGTCAAGGTCAGTCAGGTATATACTGCACCCTAACTTTTTTTTTTTTTTCTTTAACAGATACATTATCCTATTAGACAGAAGTAGTACCAGGGCAATTCACCCCCTTCTGGCTTTTCTATCTATGTATAAGCATCTCTGCAAAGTGGGATTAGAGAGAAACCTGCAGGCATATTAATAAATAAACTTCACATGCTGTTTGATATTAAGTAAACATACCACTAAATATTTCTCCAGAGGGTTGTGATCTCATAACCCACGGACTCTAATTTGGTTACCTGTGACATGTGGTTCTTACCCTCAGGGTTCCACAATGAATTAATTCTAAAATGCTTTTGAAAGTTTAACAAAGCAAGATAAAATAAAATAGTCAAACATACGTTCTTTATGTTCTTAAGTGTTGGCTCACCTTGCTTCACAGGTAACACAAACTGCTGCTATTAAAAACACAAACACACACCAAAACAATTTAAATGAACAAAAAAAAAGAAGAAAAAAAAAAAGCCATCTGTACAACTGGGGATCTTCAGCCAGGGACACACACACAAAGTGCCTGGTTTGAGTCAAGAGGGAAGAACCCGTTCTGAAACAAGGATCGCCTTTGTTATCAGGTAAGCTTCCTCTCCCAGCAACATTAAGTCCTCTTTGTTCATACAACATGATTGCCAGTTTAGAAAAACATGTGCTTGTCTATATATTCACATAAAGAATTGTTCTAAGTCCTCTCCCTATATGCTCACGCACTTAATCCTCACTGTAAGAGGTTGAAACTTTACCACTGAAAAACAGTGAAGTAAAAGACATTTATAAATAAGTTTTTAGGGGTAAAAGGTGTTTTTTTCCCCTCCATCTAAAGTGAATCTTGACTTTGCAAGAGGTGTGTCTGCTGGGCTGGCTTGAACATTAGTCCGACTACAACCACCTGTAGTGAGCAGTGATCAGGAACTCCCACAACTTCAGTTTTTCCTTCAACACAAGAGGAGGCTGTGTGGAATCACAGGAAATGCAATCATCTAAACTACCAAGGGAAACTGAACATGATCTATCCAACTCACAAATTATTGACCTCTGACAAGTCTAGCAACTCTAAGTTTTCTGAGTTTGGTTAGGCTTTTCACCCAGAGTATTTATCTGAAAAGCAATTAGATAGCAATAATTCCCCTGTTATGATCAATTTTGCTTTACGGTTTCCAATTTCCTTTTTTCAGTCTCAGTCTCCAGGATTTTCTTTTTCTTAAAGACTAGAAAAGGAGGGGAAATGCACTGTACATGTAAAACATATGGGGGAAAACATTTATACTATATTTACCTCATTAAGATAACGACTGAGGAGGGAACTGCAGGGTTCTTAGAATTAAAGCTTTTAAGTTGGAGGAAACATATATATACATATACAAAAATCATAAAAACAGAACCGTTGATATCTACACCTGAAAAGAAAGCCACCAAAACTACAGGAATATGAAACTTAGATATCTGATAGTAACAACCTTTAACCACATCTTTCAATCAGGATCATGACTCAAGAACACCAAACAAGAACGAACTCTTGAAGGCACAGGAATGAGCTGTCCCCATGTGCCAGAAGGTGAGCCAACAAGGGAAACAACCAGACTGGGTGGGCAAGAAGCTTCTAAAGGAATTAAGGAGAAAAAGAGGACACTTTTGGAAAAAAAAAGGGGAGAGATCCCAGGAAGAGTTTGAGTCTTGTAGGAAAAAAAATTAGAGAAGCAAAAGCCCATTCAAATCTTAGACTGTCCACTCCCGTAAAGGAGAATTTAAAATGTTTCTATAAATGTATCAGTGGCAAAAGAGGGGGCAAGGGCAACCTCCACTCTTTACTGGATGTGGAAGGGAATATAGTAACAAAAGATGAGGAAAAGTCTGATGTACTTAAACACCTTCTTTGCTTCAATCTTCAATAGTGGGACAGGTTGCCTTCAGGACAACTGGCCTCCTGGACTGGCAGATGGAGCCAGGGACCAGTACAGTTCCCCTCTAAACCAGGAGGAAGCAAGAAGGGACCTGCTGAGCCACTTGGATCCTCACAAGTCTGTGGGACCAGATGGGATCCATCCTAGGGTGATGAGAGAGCTGGCAGATGAGCTGGCCAAGACCCTCTCTATCATACATCAATAGTACTGGCTCATTGGAGAGATCCCTGAAGACTGGAAGCTGGCCAGTGTGGTGTTCATCCACAGAAAGGGCTGGAAGGAGGAACCAGGAAATTCCAGACCTGTCAGCCTGACCTCAGTGCCAGGCAAGGTTATGGAACAGGTCATCTTGAGTGCAATCACACAGCACCTACAGGATGGCCAAGGAATCAGACCCAGCCCAGCCTGCCTGACCAACCTGATCTCCTTTTACAATCAGGTTCCCTGCCTGGTGAATTCAGGACAGGCTGTGGATGTAGTCTACCTAGACCTCAGCAGAGCCTTTGACACCGTCTGCCACAAGAAGCTCCTGGCCAAGCTGGCAGCTCATGGCTTGGACAAATTCACTCTGAAAGGGATCAAGAACTGGCTGGAGGGCAGGCCCAGAGAGTGGTGGTGAATGGTGCCACATCTAGTTGGCAGCCAGTCACTAGTGGTGTGCCACAGTGCTGGGCCCCATCCTATTCAATATCTTTATTGATAATCTGAAGGATGGCTGAAGGAGCTGGGGTTGTTTAGTATGGAGGAGAGGAGGCTCAGGGGTGACCTCATTGCTGTCTACAACTACCTAAAGAGAGGTTGTAGCCAGGTGAGGTTGGTCTCTTCTCCTGGGCAACCAGCAACAGAGCAAGGGGACAGAGTCTCAAGTTGTGCTGGGGGAGGTATAGGCTGGATATCAGCAAGAAGTTCTTGACAGAGAGAGTGATTGGCATTGGAATCGACTGCCCAGGAAGGTGGTGGAGTCATCATCCTGGAAATGTTCAAGAAAAGACTGGATGGGGTTCTTAGTGCCATGGTCTACTTGATTGGATAGGGCTGGGTGATTGGTTGGACAGGATGATCTTGGAGGTCTCTTCCAACCCAGCTAATTCTATGATTATCAGGAATTGATATTTATAACTACAGAGGTAAAAGGCATCTTATGCTGACAAAGTCAGCATGAGAAAGACAGTTTTGAACAAAGATATAAACCAGAGCTCTTAACCAGAGACCATCTTTTTTGCCACCTCAATGTGGATTTTTAAATTGATCTAAAACTAAAGCTGAGCTAAAAGTCACTGTACCAAATAAGCACTCAGTTGCATGCAATAATGTCAGTGTCTTTTGGCTGAAAGTATTAGATTTTTATAAATTTAATAATGTAATTTAAGAAAGTGATTTTTTTTTCCTCATTCTGAATATTTTATTTACTTTTGCTCCCTTTCTAATCCAGGAAATGGGTCCATTTCCAATGTCTTTGGACCACCTTGTGGGAGAACATCATAATACATGCTGCATTTCTCTATGGAACTTAGGGGATACTCAGGGCTACAACCTGTATGCGCACCAAGCATCACAGTTTTTATATTTTTCATTCCCCTTTGGTGAGGCAAAGGTACTATTATCACAGTTTTTCAGATTGAAAGCTGAGGATCCTGGGGCAAATTAAGAGAGCATGGCCAGCAAATCAAGGGACGTTCTCCCCCCCCCGCCTCTACTGTGCCCTGCTTAGACCTCACCTGGAATATTGCATTCAGTTTTGTGCTCTCCTCTTCAGGAGGGTCAGGGACTGGAGGAAGTCCAATGGAAGGCTACAAAGATGATTAAGGGGCTGGAGAGCTGCCTGATGAGGAGAGGCTGAAGGACCTGGGGATTTTAGGCCTGGTTAAGAGAAGAATAGAGGGGACCTAATTAATGTTTAAAAATGTCTAAGAGCTGGGTGTCTAGGGGAAGGGGACAGGGACTGCCTCTTCTCACTTGTGTCATGGATTAGGACAAGGGACAATGGATGCAAACTACAGCATAGGAAGTTCCACTTCAACATGAGGTAGAACTTCTTGACTGGAAGGGTCACAGAACACTTTCAGAGAGGTTATGGAGTTTCCTTCTCTGGAGACTTTCAAGATCTGTCTGGATGCATTCCCGTGTAACCTGTGCTAGATTCTATGGTCCTGCTCTGGCAGGTGGCTGGGCTCGATCTCTGAAGGTCCCTTCCAACCCCTAACACCCTGTGAAACAGACTTTAAATAAGATGGCAAACATCACACAAGGACAGTCCAAGAACAGAAGCCAGATGGCCTGATTAGCCCTGAGAACTAACCCAAAGGCTCTCTTGCTCGTAGAGAGAACATACAACTATCTCAAGATAATAGACCTTTTAATATCATATGAATTATAAAGAAACTTATTTTTTTTAAATAATGGGATTCAGAAAATCTGACATTGGATATGTTGCATTTAGTTTTGCAACTTTTGTGGTTTTGGTTTGGTTTTTTTTAATAAAAATGTATCATGATAATGTAACCAAGATTGCTTGCCAAAAAGAATATCTGCATGGAACTCCAACCATTGCTTAAGCTTTGCTTGTGAGTTTCCTGTTTCTCAGGGTGGATGCTCTTTCCAGTACAGGAGAATCATGTCATATACATCAGTAGTTCATTATTTCTTACCTCAGTCTCACAAAAAAAAAAAAAAGAGTTAAAATTTCTTTTTTTAAAAAAAAAGGAAAAGAAATAGATGTATACATGACAGAATCAATTTCTCTTTTAGTTAAAGGGCATAATATACAGCAATGTCTCTCCTGCTGCTGTAGGGAAATTATTGGAACATCATTCTACTGTCCTATCAATGGGGTCTATCAAATACCTTAAAGAAAGGGATAGTTATTAGGTGGTGATGGAACACACAGGAAAAGATGTTTAATCATTTGATTTACCCCCTGCTTCCCTACAAAGAAAACTTTGATGCCTGAAAAAATATACACACAATCCATGCCTATATCTGTGATTCCAGCAGAAAAACAGCAGTGCTTTTAGAGAATCTAGCTGCAAAACATTTCCTTTTTCTGGTAAACTGAAACTCAGAACAATGGGCAGTTGAGACTCTACATTTACCTCCTGTCAGCAAGGAGCAGCCCAGATGTACCTGAGTCTTGGAAAGGCAGGCCTGGAAGTTGAAGAGTGGCTTCTTCTCCATCAACACATCTCATTTGCAAGGGCTGCCTATAGCAGTACCAGAGCATCACTCATGGTTCACAGGGCTGTGCAAGAGTAACCACACTGTGGCCAAACAAACATTTCTGTTGATGCCACTCGAGAGCACATTCCTGTTTCACTCTGCCTCCATATTAACCCTGCAGCACTGACAGAAGCAGAAAATCCCCAGAGACTGTTTTGTACAGTACAGCAGCTGTGTATCTTCACACACATGCAGAAAGCAAGTATTTTGAGCTGATGATGTTACTTTCACACAGTCATCTTGCAGAAAACAAGTAAGTTTCAAGGCTTCAAGGAAAACACCGGGACAAAGAAGAAGAGGAAAAGTCCAGTTGCCCATTTTGCTAGCTGTATGAAAAATTGTATTCACTACCTAAATTGCTACTATTCCAAATGGCACTACATAATGATTATTGTATAAGCCTTTGAGCTCTTCTGAATTGAGAACCTTTCCCTCAGCAAAGGAACACTATGTTGTTTTGTGCATGTTAGTGTTAAGCACACTGTATTTGCTTCAGTATCCTTACAGCTGCCAATACAAAGACTTATAAGCCTCTGCTAAATTAAGATGACTGAAGGATATTTCCATATCAAAAAGTATCCAGGCTATAAGACATAAGAAATATTTAGACACCTAAGCCTGTAAACAAAAACATTCTCAAGTTGTCCAAATACTAATATGCATATATCAGACCACAGAATTTCCTGAGAGCAGAGTCTGAGGAGCAGAATCAACAGGACAAGTAATATAAAGCAAAGGGGGGGAAACCCCCCCCTCCACACACACACTTTTGTAGGCACAGAAAATTGGGCAGAGACTGGTAAAATGTCACTGCATTTAGCAGAAGAATCATAGAATGGTATGGAGGTGTTCAAGGCCAGGTTGGATTGGAAGGAACCTCTAAATGGTATCCAGTCCAACCCCCTCTGGAATCAGCAAGGACATCCCCAACTAGATCAGGTAGCCTAGAGCCCTGTCAAGCCTCACCTTGAAGATCTCTAGGGATGGGGCCTCAACCACCTCCCTGGACATCCCGCTCCAGTGTTCCACCTCCCTCATGGTGCAGAACTTGCTGCTGAAGACACTTCTAAGATTTAGATTTCTAAAATGTGTAGGCTGCACTGACAAACAGTGCATTCTATGTGACAGTTGTTATCATCAGCCCTTACCACCACTCCAATACAGGTTAGGGGCATGAGCCTGCCTTCTCTTCAAAAGATCTAGAGGAAAGTAGAAGAAGAATAGAACAGATACTTTGAATTCAAACATTTTTGTCATTCCTTATTATGGAAAAGGAAAGAAGAGATTACATTAGTAATTCTGAGAGCAAAATCAAAATAAACAGAGTTTAAGTACAACTTTCCTCTTGCCGGGAAGAAAAGAGGGAGGTGCTGATGTAGCCTTCCTGGTATGGAATCATAGAATGGTCTAGACTGGAAGGGACCTCCAAAGGTTATCTAGTCCAGCCGCCCTTGCAGTAAGCAGAGACATCCTCAATTAGATCAGGTTGCCCAGAGCCCCATCAAATCTCACCTTGAGTATCTCCAGGGATGGGTCCCCAATCACCTGCCTGGGCAACCTGTTCCATTGTTCCATCACCCTCACATAAAAATCTCATTCCTAACATCCAACCTAAATCTGCTCTTCTCTAATTTGAAGCCATTGCCCCTTTGTCCTGTGACCACAGACCTTCGTAAACAGCCTCTCTCTGTCCTTCTTACAGGCTGCCTTTGAGTACTGGAAGGCTGCTATTAGGTTTCCTATCCAATGATAGGTTGTGTAGCATGGTTCAAAGCTGTGCTGAGGGATGTTTAGATTTGACATTTGGGAGCATTTCTTTACCGGTCAACACCTGAACAAAGCATCCTAGAGAGGTGATCAATGCCACATGTCTGTCACTGGCATTTGGACAATGCCCTTAATAGCTTACTTTTAAAATGATCAGGCAGTTGTACTGCATGATCATTGCAGGTTTCAACTGAAATATTGTTTTTTATTTTAGTAAGTCCTAAAAATGCCTTTACACTCCTGAAGGACTATAAATTGGAAAGAATAGAGGGAAAAGGTCAGGGAACATGAAGTGGAAAGTTATCAATTTTGGTCACATTGCCCAATCCTTTGCAGTATGCAGTGCAGGTAAATTTCAAGCGAATTTAGGGGATGTTTTATGTGGAATTCTCTCAGGGCACACCTTGTACTTCTGCCATTTGGGTTAAGCCAAATATGAAACTCAGACATTGCAGCCTATTTTAAAGGGAATTTGACCATAATACCCTGCAGTACACCTCTATTCCTAGAGGACACAGAATCATTAAAAAACAAAACAACCCCAACAAAATCAAACCCCAACAGCATGCTAAATAATTTCAAAGCCAAATTAAACTTCATACTTTCTGGCCATCTATAACAAACAGGTCAACTAATAGCCTCTTCCTAGCATTGTCATCCTGAGTTTCACCAGAAACAATTAATAAGAAATTAAATTTAATGAATCTCCAAACTATACTTTCTTGACCTATTACATTAGCAGGGCCTCTCACCTGACTGGGAATTTTGAGAGAATCACAGAATTCATTAAAGCAATTTACTATATAATAGGTGGCTAAGATAGATTCCTACTAATGAGAGGGACATTTATTAAATAGATTGTAGAACAGAAGCAAATTGTTTCACTGAGTTAAAAAGCCTGCAAACAAGCATCACACCCTGCAAGACTCAATTCTGTTTGAGGAGCAGGCCACCTTTGTTTTTTTATGGTAAAACAGGTAGCTAGTAGGTCTGGCAAGGATGAACAGCCTAAATCTATAAAAGCTAACCACGTGCTTTCCTGAACAAAAGCATAATTTTGTTGTTGTCGAATTATATATTAGAAATTGAGCTCAGCTCAACATGGATATGATCATCCACATTATCAGTGCAGCTATAAAGAGAGGTGACCCTCTAAAAAACAAGAAGAATCAAAATATTAGCTTCAGAATCAGGCCTCTTTCGTGTCATCTGCATGTTGATTTAAAGATCCAAGTAGCTGCAACTTTACAGAAGAAAACAAAGGAGGGACCTAACATCCAACTTTCAAAACATCTTTTCTTTATATTACTGTTTCTATTTTCCAATGCTTTTCATCTACTACCTAAGCATTGATCATTTCTATGGCATCAAACAAAAGAGAGACTGCTTAAACCCTTACTAAGTATGTGGGTTAGGTTTTACAAGATGCCTTCTGAGACTCCAAGGATGGTGTTAACCAAATCCATTTTTGGGTTGGTTTCTGTTGGGGTTTTTTTGGTTTTTTTTGGTGTGTTTTTTTTTTTTTTTTTTTTTTTTTTTTTTTTTTTTTTTTTTTTTTGATTTGCAGTAGTCCACTTTTGCAATGACAGCTTGGACCATATGAGGAAAAAAAAAATATCAAGTTTTTTTTATTCCATGAGGCCCATTTTACACCAAGCACTTGAAGGTGAAAAGAGCATATGTCTGTTAGAATGAGATTATCCTACTCAGAGATTTTTCCAGAGATAGGCAGCAGTGTAAGGTTTAAAAAAAAAAAAAAAAAAATCGCAATCCAGTGATAGGTGGGTTTTAATGGGACAACAAGGTGGCATTAGAGAGAACAAAGATGATAAAGGAAGAACAAGATAGACAAAACCTTAAGGTGAGGCTAAGCAGTATAATACTAGAACACGAGAGGAGGAACTTAGCATTGACTCAAAAGCAAAGCTGTGAGCCAACAACCATGATCATTAGTGGCCTGTGAAGTTGCACTTAGCCACTGCATTTTGACTGAATTAGAAGGGAGTGGTGCGAGTTTAAGAAGGACCAAGAAGAAAGGCAATACAGTAAGCAAAATTTTAAGTCTGAAGAATTGAAACAGGAAGAATTTAAGGGGCTGAGGAGAAAACAGCAGCAAGATTTGCAAACAGTGGAACAGAAGAGTAGACACACATCTCTCTGCATTTCTTTGCATTGAGATGTTGGTACTGGCTGTTATTCAATGGGATGGAGAGGGAAAACTAAGAGGAAGTTTGTGAAGAAAGAAATTTGTTCAAACCTTCCCCTGCTCTTAGGAGGGTGCGGTGGGTTAAGAGCTTTTCCCTACCACCACTACTGAAATTTACCAGACTAGCTCAGAGGGTTTGGAAGTAAGATGAAGCTCTGTTCACAGCAAACCTAAATTTACAAGCATATATACACAGGATATTTACAAGTATCTACAATGATATACAAATTAGAAATAACACAATCCAAACTCCCTCCCAGACGAAGGAAATTGCCCAGAAGGGACTCAAAGCTACTCCTCCTTTCTGCCTCCACTTTCTCAGACACACAAAAAACAAACAAACAATCAAAACCCAGCAACAACAACAAAAACCCACCAACCACACCAGCAAAGCTTAAATTAGCCAAGGTTAGTAGAAAAGATATTAGGGCTGAGTGAAGAGAAAGTGCCACGAAGATGATCAGAGGGCTGGAGCACCTCTGCTATGAGGACAGGCTGAGAGAGTTAGGGCTTTTCAGCCTGGAGAAGAGAAGGCTGCCAGGAGACCTTATAGCAGCCTACCAGTATCTGAAGGGGGCCTACAGGAGGGCTGGGGAGGGACTGTTCACAAGGTCTTGTAATGACAGGACGAGGGGGAATGGGTTCAAATTGGCGGAGGGGAGATTTGAACGGGATGTTAGGAAGAAATTCTTCACAGTGAGGGTGGTGAGGCACTGGAACAGGTTGCCCAGGGAGGTTGTGTCTGCTCCCTCCCTGGATGTGTTCAAGGCCAGGCTCGATGAGGTCTTGAGCGACCTGATCTAGTGGGAGGTGTCCCTGCCTATGGTGGGGGGTTGGAACTGGATGATCTTTGAGGTCTCTTCCAACCTAGACCATTCTATGATTCTATGAACAGATTCAGTGTCCCAACCACAGCAGGACAAAGTGCTGACATTTTGGCTTTTTAACCCTCTCAGCAAACCAATGAATGATAGAGAGCTCATCATTATTCTTTTTTTACAACCAATGATCTAATTTCTCCCATTAAAATATTCCAATTACCCTCAAACCAGCACAGAGGGTAACTCCAGGGTTATGGAAGTCTGAGGTACTAAAGGTTTTCATTGCAGAAGGCAGAGTAGTGAGACAAGGTACATGCCCCTGGAAGCATGTTAAATAAGGAATTCCTTGGTAGTAGGACTCTAAGTTTTAAGACCAGGATATTCTAAAACCTCAATCAAGTCAAATAATGCTACATCATTGATAAGAGCTTGACACTGCAACCTCGGTGACATTATGCATGCTCCAACTACTCATTCCTCAGCAATATGCCTTCTGCCAAAGGCCTTCTCTTCTAGCCCAAGGGAGAAAAAGCAACAATACTTAATTTTGAAACTTGTAGTAGGTTAGAGCTGGGCTGAGCTGGGGTTAATTCTCCCCTAACGCTGTGTTTTGCGGTGCTGTAGCTGAGCATCGATAAAGCAGCACTGTTGTGGCTACTGCTAAGCTAAGCACCCAGGCTAGGTTGTTTGTTTGTTTTTTTCCAGCATCTTCCCACCCCAAGATGCTGAGACAACACAGCCAAACCAAGTGATCCAGACTGGCCAAAGGGATATCCCATGCCATATGATGTCAGCTCAGATATAAGAATGAGGTAACAAAAGGAAGTTTGGGGGCAAGATTCATCCATGGTGTCTGTACTCCAGAAGTAACAACCAAGCATAGAGAGTCCTGCTTCCCAAGACCAAAACATCATCCAGCCGATGGGAAGTAGAGATTAACATCTCTCTCTGCTTCTGCTTCCACATGGTCTGTTGCTTTTGCTTATTTTTTCATTATTAAATTGCTCCTATTTTATAACTGACCTTTGTTACATTCCCCCCCCTCCTCTGACCATTTAAGAGGGGGGAAGTGATAGAGTGGCTCTGGTGGACACTTGGCCCCCAGCTGGGGCAAAACCATCACAAAACTCTTTGTGATGACCGTTGCATAGCAAGTTCTTGTGCAATGATTAACATTGCATGCAGTTATGTGTATTTCATACAAATCACCTAAAGATTCAGTAGAAAGATGTACAAGGCCAGCCACAGAGAAAGACCTCATTCCTAGGGCAAAAACCAAGGGGTAAACACCAAAACACTATATTGTGATCCTGGTTAACTGTTGGGTGTGAGGCAGCACTTTTTGCAAGTTCACGGGAGCCTCTATTTAATGCAAACAAACTCTCTATTTAAAATTATCTGAGTCAGGAATATCATGAAAAGAAGTCAATAAATAAAGCATTTTTCCATAAAGGCAAATCATCTAATTTTTTTTCCCCTCTAGCAGAACCCAAAAGCTTCACTGAAATGTGTGTTAAATCACATGTAATTATGTCTACCTAATTTAATCTCACAATCAAAAGAAAGCAATATTGCCTCAATCTTAAAAAAAAAAAAAAAAAAAGTCCTCTAACTTTATCCAAAGTATGTTTTGAACTCAACATGTTCCTGTTGGAAGATTGTTTCAACACAATGGCTTTTCCTGACCAGTATACACATGTGTGCATGTGTCAGAGGACATCTTACAAAATTATCATCATCTTTATGATTCAATGATACTGAAAAATTAATTCCACGTATAACATGTGCTAAACTTGTCACTACTCCATCATCTACATCTGGCAACATTACTTGGAAACCACAATGATTTTAAAGTATTAACTTAAGCAAATCCTTACTTAAAACTCAACAATATTTTATGTTCAAATCGGTAAACTCCAGGAAATATTTTCCTCTCACAGGTACGTTGGTCTGAAGAAATTACAGGCAGAACTGTGAGGTTGGGCCGCTTCTGTGATTTGAAAGAGCTCACTGGTACTGTCCACTTCTGGCTCTCATTGAAACATAATCTAATATTGTGTGCCATGAATGGAAAGAATGGCAGAGGTGCCAGTGCCTGTGTTGTCCTTCAGAGGTCATAGAATTGTCAGAGCTGGAAGGGAACTAAACGGTCCTTCAGGTCCAGTACCCTCTGCCATAGTCAAAGGGACCTCACACTAGATCAGGTTGCTTAGAGCAACATCCAGCCTGGCCTTAAAAACCTTCAAGGATGGAGCTTCTACCATCTCTCTGGGCAACCTGTTTCAGCCTCTCACCATCCTTATGGTGAAAACCTCCCCCTAACATCCAATCTGAATCTACCCACTTCTAGTTTTGCTCCATTTCCCCCCCCCC
>VWZI01008216.1:1718604-1738604 GCA_013396835.1 Psilopogon haemacephalus
CCTAGTCCTATCACTACCTGACATCCTAAAAAGCCCCTCACCAGCTTTCTTGTAGACCCCCTTCAGATACTGAAAGGCCACAAGAAGGCCTCCTCAGAGTCTTTTTTCCAGACTGAACAGCTCCAACTCTCTCAGTCTGTCTCCATAGGAGAGATGCCACAGCCTTCTAATCATCTCCATGGCCCTTCTCTGGGCACACTCCAGCACATCTCTATTCTTCTTGTAACAGGGGCTACAGAACTGGATACAGCACTCAAGGTAGGGTGTGACCAGAGTGGAGTAGAGGTCCCTCCAGAAGCAGGGCTGAGACATCAGGTTGTAGGAGAAAATGTATTCCGATGCTGCCTGTTCCGTAAATAAAGAGGGTTCCAGAGTTGTCAATACAGCATTTTTGCTACCACTTGATTCAGTGCAAAATAAATGAGGATATTTTCCTCTTGCAGCATGTATTAAATCCCATTAGCATTAATGAGACTAACACGTGAGTTTGGCAGGGAGCATACACAAAATGCAGAGCAGACAGTTTCCAAATCCTCAGCCCTCCCTTATATCTTTCACCTATCTTTTCTGGGCAAAAGCCTTACTGCACAAAGTCCAAAACAAAAATAGTAAATCAAATTACTCCACTTACAGTGTGTTAAGATGATGTGTTGGGGTAAGGAGGGAAGAATCCAAGGGGCTAACGTACAAATAATTACTGCGCTTGCATTTAGTGAAGCTCTACCAGTTAAGCTCCCAGACAGCTTTAATATAATAGGAAAGCTTTGAGTTGTCTGAGCAACTTTTCACAGCACACTAGTAAAATAATAAATTGTGCTATGACTGATAACATTCAATAATTTCTCTGATATATTGCTACAGCCACTTTTTCTGCAGTATAAAGCTCATATTTCTCTGTCATATTAGTAATTTCCATATTGCATTTCAGGCTCCGTCTTGGAGTTAGTAAGGAAAAGTACATCACAGCAGTACAAAAGTAAGCTGACTGCTCTTTATATATATTTATACATTTTAACACATAAATAGAGACAGAATAATACAGAAAGAAATGCCAGGAATTTTAGTTTTTTTAAAAACCCACCAAACCACAACTCACAATACACAAACTGATGCTGAGGGGAAGTGGAAAAAGAAGAGAGGGGAAAGGAAAACAGAGGAGAAAAAAAAAAAACGGACAAAAAATAAGCATCTACTGCAGCATTACAACATTGCTTCATTACAGACCCATCAGAGCAAAAGCCATGGATCCATTTTGCCTTTTTCTTCCTTGATGATATCACTAAAGCATTAATGGAATCCTTACACTCTATTGGTACACTACGAATCTATCTACAGCATATTCTTTATGCTCTGACTACAGATGTGCTATTTTTTGTGTATGGGGAGATGAGGGAAATGGAGTTGCCCTTTCAAGAAGGTATCTTCCTTATGAAGCAAAACAGTATTAAAAGTATTAAGAGATTAGTACAAAATAAACTAATATTGCTCATTCTCATAATCTAACCTGAATGGTAAGAAATTATGATGAAACTAAACTGTTATAAAAAACTTTTTTTTTTACTTGGCTTTAAATTATCCATGCAGTCTCTATTGAAGCTGGCAGGATAAAATCATAGAATGGTCTGGGTTTAAAGGGACCTCCAAAGGTCCTCCAGTCCAACTCCTTCTGCAGTAAGCAGTGGCATCCTCAACTAGAGCAGGTTGCCCAGAGCTCTGTTGAGCCTCACTTTGAGTATCTCCAGGATGCTACTGCGTGATCAATATCTTCAGATATTCTACTGCCATTATGGTTAGAAGTTCATGTTCAATAATATCACCCCAAAAGTAGCTGTATTTTAATAGACATTTATCTTTGGAACTCATTCATACATAGGACAATAGGATGCCATTGGCCTTGTTTGATTGAAAAACTGCAGATATCTTGCTGACGTTTACCCACTTAGAAGTTTGACAGATGTATTGAATAGAGGGCAGAATAACTCTATTTGCAGCGTTAAGTGTGATTTTTAGGATATAGAAATTGTTACAGGTTTAAGACTAGTATCCTCAAGGTAAATAGTAAATAAAATTATCCAGAGAATTCAAGAGAAAATCCAAGGGATGGACTCTACTCTCAAAGGGGCTGAACAAAACATAAGAGATATGTTCATCCCATTCTATTGGTATGACAAATTCTATATAGACAGAAGTTAAAGCATAATTGTCTCTCTTCTGTTTTCCTCCTTTCCTCTCTCTGAGCTTTGCTTTACTTCTCTCTGCCAAACATGGTTTAGGTTATTGGTAAGAACATTGACCAGGAGTGGGGAGAGATCAGCAGCAACAATAAGACAAGGAGCAATGGATACAAACTGGAACACAGAAATTTTCACCTCACCATGAAAAGCTTCTTCACAATGAGGGTGACAGAACACTATAACAGGCTGTCCACAGAGTTTGTGGTGTCTCCTTCTCTGGAGACTTTCAAAACCCACCTGGATGTGTTCCTGTGTGAACTACCCTAGAGGATCCTGCCTTGGTAGAGAGGTTGGAACCAAATTCTGGAGGTCCTCTCCAACCTCTGAAGTTCTGTGATTCTGTCAGGTAATACTGTGTTAGCTGGCAACAGCCCTTAGACTTTGTCTAGAGATATGTCGAGCGGGATGTACAGGGAGGTACCTGAGCTATTGTCTAGTTGTATATGCATGCATTTGTACATGCCTATTACCTTTTATATTTAACCTACTTTTAGAAATATTTCATTTTACTTCCAAATTCTGGGTAATTTACCTTTGTAAGGTAAATCCCACATTCTGTGTGGTGCAAAATAACCACAAGAAATACACTTCTTTTAAACAGCAACGCATCACTATGATCATCTACTTGTTGTCCACGTAAACATAAATTACTAGAGGTACCAAACAATATTTTTCTGAGGGGAAGTTTCCTCCCATCATGTCTTCTCACCTTGGCAAACAGGTTGCCAAATGTAATTTGATAAATCCCTTCATTCCTCAGTACCATTTGGTATTCAAGTACACTCACCATCCCTTCAGAAATCCAAGAAATAGCATAAACTTTTGGCTAGACAAGATTCTGCCCTACTACAAGTAGAGCAGAAGAGGGGAGCAGAAGCCAAACCCCAGTCAATCATTGCAGTCTTAGCTGACTTCAAAACTAGCTGAAGCAAAAGCAGTGGAATGAGAGAAAAGCAGAAAGAGAGGAAGAAAAACAGCAGGCTTGTACAGTAATTTGGGTCATGAACATATAGAAAAAAATCTTCACTTTGAGGGTGGCAGAGCAGTGGAGCAGGCTGCCCAGAGAGGCTGTGGAGTCTCCATCTTGGAAAGCACTCAAAAGCTGTTCCTGGTGATTTACCCCAGGTAATCCTGCTCTGGCAGGATCTAACTAGGTGATCTTCAAAGCTGCCTTCCAACCCACACCATTCTGTGATTTGGTGATTCTTCCTAACATAGTTTGCTACTGAGTCCTCAGCAGTGTAAACATAAGTGGGTCAGATCAGCTCTTCTCATGTAATGATGGAGGCTGGTAGAAAAATTCCACTTTCTCCTCAGAATACTGCTACTATTAATACTCCCAGTCAAAGTTGCTGCCTTACAGGCTCTTCACTGGTTTAGCGGATGTAAAATACTGGCTTCCTGGGGCCCTAGACTATACCAAAATCCACAGGAAAACCATGGCTATTTCACTTCTCTAAATTTCATGTTTAGCCTGTGCTTGAGCATGGCTCTACTCTTGGTCATGCAGCTCTGAGCAGTGTTGACCCCATCAGGTCAGTATGGTCATTCAGGAGATCCCCACCCCCCCACACTCTGAAATTGCCCAGGCTACACTCAGCCAGCTGGAAGTTAATAAATGAAGCTTTATATTTACAGCTTTGCACAGCATACAAGCAGATATTTACAATACATTACAGGTATTTACAGATATATACACAGTTAAAAGGTAATACAGAAACACCACACTCCTTCCAGAGATCACAGTCCCCAAGAGGGGTTCCCAGCCAACCTTCCACCTTCCCCACCATGACCCAATCTTATCCCAGTTGTCTGTCTTATGTGCCACATAACAAAGGAGGATTGGCCAGGGGGGTTAAAAGCAGAAAACTGGTTAGTTGACTCACACAGATCCAGGTAGAAGGCACAGAGAGAGAGATCAGCAGCCAGAGCAGCCCAAACAGCTCCATCTTATCTATGTTTTGCATCTTACTCTTACAGGTCTCAGTAAACGAATGAGTGAGGGAGACATCACAAATGTTTTCCTTTCTCAGCCTATAATCTAATTTCTCATTAAAATCCTCCAGCTAGCCTCAAACCAGCACAGTCAGTACTGCCTGGGACAAGAACTTAGATATTTTTCAGCATTTGAAGAACTTCAGAGTTCCATTATACAGGAGAAATACAGTGACAGCAAGAATTTTATTTTGTACCATACAGCCAGCAATTTTCAAGGTCCTAAATAAACTACAGAGACATCTACCCGTACTATTGCCCAAGGAAACGGCAAGAGTTGTGTCAGAGCAGAGCTGCAAATGCACAGAAACAAGGCAGAACATATAAGCAATCACTTCAGAGGGCTGCCTAGTGAATGAGATCCTTCATACCCATGACCAACGTCTCAACTATGATTGCAATGTTTTGTAAAAACCACAGGCTGAAAAAGTCACAGGAGCTTGATTTATTTACCCAAATACTTATCTATATAAGGAGAACTATTATGAGCCTTTGCTTTAACCACTTAATAGTAACTGGCCTGTCCAAACTAACAGCTGAACTTACAGAAAGTCATCTTGTGAGAGGACATGAAGGAGGCGGTGGCAGGAGGAGGATGCACTCAGGTGTTTAGATCACCTACTCGTGTAGGTGTGCTTCTCTGCTCTGCTTTACTGTCTGCCTAAGGCACTTCTGGAACTGGGGGCATACAGACATAACAACAGGAGTGAAGGAGAATCGACTGCTCTTTGCATCCAGGCATCAGCACCCCCAGATCTTCATCTTCCCTATCATACCTCAAAGTAGAGGCTGTGATTCTCAGACTCTCAGATCAGCATGAATGCCACATACTGCCACATGGCAGTGCTGGCAGTTGCTAGCAAGCCAGCTTTATCTGATAGGCTGCCTCTAAATAGCAGCAGCTTTCAGGCCAGCTCCTGATTCCACCAAGCATTCTTGGTTGAATGATTTCTGAGAGTGGCCACAGCAACCATCTTTGCTTGTCTCTGCTTGCATTTCCAGATCTTTTGGTGACTGTCAAAAACATGGAGTGAATAGTGGCCTCAAGAGCAAGAATTTTCTGGAACAGCTTCTACCCATAAAGCAATTTCTGGGCTCTTTCACCAGCTGGCAGAGGAGAACATGGAGATATCATGCCCAGGAACAGCTGCAAAACTTCAGTCTGGTGTAAATATTCCATCTGATGTCAAAGAAAGTCTGTAGCTTAGTCCTGAGCTGTAGCAACAGAGTGTCAACAGAAGAACTGTATGAGCTGTGAGAAATGCAGAGCCATGGCTAGCTTACTGTTTCCTTCTCAATGGTTGGACTGCTGGAGTGGAAATGCAAAGTGATCTGTTAGAGCTCACTGCTATCTATGGTTCCTGGGTCTTGCCCTTCCTTGGAATAAGGATGAGAGTCCTCATTTCCCCCAAGTTTATTTTCAGAAGATCTTGGAGTTCATTAGAAGACCCTGGGCACCTTCTACAAACAGCTGACCTAAAACCAAACCAAAACCAACCAACAACTTTGCACTGCAACTACACAGTGATTTCTGACAATCTACCAGAGTAATTTGCATAACTTCATCATTAGCTAGAGGGAGTTTCAAAACCTCTGTCAATACAACCTGCAGGATATCCCATTTAAGTCAAACTCCTGTGGAATGACCTGTGCATATTCTTTGAGAAAAGAATATTGCACACTTTGGCTATTTGCTTGGCATGTCAGTTTCTGCTGCCTGTTTTGCCTTAAATCTATGGCATAACCTGCACAGATTCTTCAACAACATGGACCAGAGGAGGGTTTTTTAGTTCTGTAGAGCTGATTTTGCATATTCTGCATGGCCTTTTATAAAATTCAACAAGAAGGAGGATGTCAGTTCATTGTGGAAGGCATGTCAACATTCTTCCAACCTGCAGTAAAATGTGGAAAGGTAAAGGTGATGACCTTGCCTTTATGGACCTTAGAGGCTCTCCACTTTTATTCTGCTGTTCTTGACACATGCATTGTGTGCTTTCCTGAGTTTCTAAATACGTTTTGCTTTGGCACAGCTTGGGGATGATGGTGTTTCTTGGCAGCAGGCAACACACATGCTCTGTGGCTCTGTCAGAAACTGTGAAGCCAGAGGGTAAGTTAGCATTGTAATTCAAGGATTAAAGCATTAAAAGTAGTGTAGAAGTAACCAAAAGTCCATTTTTAGGTTTGGTTTTTTTTTTTTTAAACTACATGTGCTGCTCAACCAGCAAATACTTGACATGAGCAGGTGCTCAGACATGAACATTTGCAGTCCAGAAGGCAAATCACATCCTGGTCTGCATCAAAAGCAGCATTGCCAACAGATACAGAGAGATGATTCTGCCACTTTGCTTTGGAGAAACTTCACCTGGAGTACTGTGTCCTACTCTAGAGACCTGAGGGCCACAAAACTGATAAGGGAGTTGCAGCACCTCTGCTACTAGGACAGGCTAAGGGAGCTGGGGTTGTTCAGCTTGGAGAAGAGGATGCTCCAGGGAGATCTAATAGCAGCCTTCCTTTAACTTAAAGGGACTTGCAAGAAGGCTGAAGAGGAACTGTGTACAAAGACCTGCAGTGACAGAACAAGGGGCAAAGGTTTGAAATTAAAGAATGTTAGAACTGATATTTTAGAAAAAAGTTCTTTACAATGAGGGTGCTTGAGCACTGGAACAGGCTGTCCAAAGAGATGGTTAAGGCCTCATCTCTGGAAATACTCAAGGTGAGGCTTGAAGGAGCCTGGGCAACCTGATCTAGTTGAGGATGTCTCGCATCATTGCAGGAAGGTTGGACAAGGTGACCTTAAGAGCTCCCTTCCAACCCAGCTGGTTCTGTGATTTGAAAGGCAAGAAACAGCTCAACTTTGACCACTGGGGAAAAAAAAAACTAAAGAAACAAAAAAGCAAGCAAAATAAAATAACCAGAATCCAACTGTCATACCTGACCAGAGAGTTTTCTTCTCTATGGCCACTTATGCTCAGGCAATTTGTTAGGCTGTGAAACTATCAGGAGTAATTGGAAGGGGATGGCCACAGTTTCAAAGGCTTCAGAAAGGGTTTACTTGCTTTTTCTAGTGTAGAATAATGTTATTATTTTAGATACATTTTATATAGGGAGGAGTGAGCCAGGCTCTTCTCAGTAATGACCACTGACAGGACAAGGGGCAATGGGTGGAAATTAAGGTAGAAGAAGTTCCATGGAAACATGAGGAAAAATGTTTTTCACTGTGAGGGTGACAGAAGACTAGAACAGGAGGGTTGTGGAGTCTCCCTCTCTGGAGATGCTTGAAACCCATCTGGACACATTCCTGTGTGATCTGGTGTAGGTGATCCTGCTCTGGCAGTGGGGTTGGGTTGGATGATCTTTCCAGATCCCTTCAAACCTCTGACACTCTGTGATTCTATAGATTTTAGTTCTTATGCAGGTATGGTAAAAGTTAGTCATACTGTTAATTCAGGTTTGCAATGAATTTGAAGCATATTGAGAATGAATGGTGTTAACTGTTTTTTTGCAATGCTTCCTATATCTTACTTGAATTGTGCTTTTAAAAAAACACATTTGCAGTGATGAAAAATCACCACTCAGATTTATACTGTTAAAAAGAAAAAGCTTTAGTGATGAACTTGCACAGACAATCCAAGTTAATTGTTGGCTTCATTGAAATGCCATGTATATAATAACTATGAGATCTTCTGGTCACAGTGTGGTTCTGAAGCAACATAGATGTGATAGGTGCTCATTTTTCACATAGCAGAGTTAGTATATACACCAAAGTTTATATATATATATATATATATATATATATTCAAAGGGATTATGTAACAAGCAACTGCTTCAGGATCTCCAATATCAACAGGAATAGATGGTGCTCAATTAGGAGACAAGACAATACTGTGAAAAAGACATGCTATGATTGTCAGCCTACTTCTTGCACCTTCCCAAACAATATCCTCATTATTTTAACATGTTGAGGTAGCAACATAGAGGAAAAATTGAATAGGAGGTTAAAAACTTAGGAGGTTTACATCCACCAGGAGGAAATATGCATCAGATGTGGGTCAAGTTATGCAAGCAGCAACTTAAGGTTAGTGTAACGATTTGTTACAGCCTTCCTTGACGGCAATCAAAGCTTTCAGGGACACATCCATCGCAGCATCGTATCACAAGGTGATACAGAAGAAGTCTTGTATCTACAGAAGAAGTCACGAGTCTCAGGCACTGATCACAGAACAGTTGATATTGTAATTTTCTTAGCCATAACACTCTCACATCTTACACAGCACCATTTGGGTGTGATATCCTGTAACAAAATTCCTTCCTATTCATCTCTGAAAATAAAATGGATGATGCAGTACCAGAAGCCCTAGTTCCATCTTTTTTTTTTCCACTCTACAGCACTTGTTTGAGGCCCACACTGCATACCATTGTGGATACTACTCTCCTTGACCAAGATACTTGGCACTGTCCACAAGATTTAACTCCTAAAACTCAGCTTTCACACCTCCAGGGAGCAAAAGACACAGGACATAAGCACAACTTCATCTGGAAGCTGAACAAAAGGCACAATACAGATACGAAGCAGGAAATGAAAACAAATAGCATGCTTGCTGGCTGTGCAAATTCCTACAGCACAAGTCAAGTCTGCATATCAGAATTTATACTGACAAATTATATCAATACTTCAGAGCAGTAGAGGACCAACAACACATATTGTATTTAGAATATTCTGGACACATGCAGAGATAGAGCTGTATGGACAAAATCAGCACGTATTCACATAATTAAAGCCTATGTAGCAGTGCATATGCAAAAGAACCAAATTAAGGTTCCACTAGCATCTTTAATTCTGGCACCTCAATTATGTATATTTATTAGTCAAATCGGTCACTGTAATTACTGTAAATATAACAACTTAGCACAATTTTGTAATAAAAAGATTACTTTCAGGAGAAGTTTCACATCCTATAACATTATCAATAAAATACCCCAGAGTTATGCAGCTTCAGATTTAAAAAAAAAAAAAAAAAAAAGAGTTGTTGTACCTTTCCAAAGAATCACCCAGACCACTTCTCTCTTGAAAGTCTCCTGCATGAAAGTATCTGAATGCTGCAGAAGTGCTTCTTGAGCTCAAGGGTGTGTTATCACTGAATTCTAGCACTGAAAGCCACCATGTTTATGCTTTCTGTGGGTTGAAATCATTACCAAGATTCATGCATTGTGTCATATTTAGTGAAACACCACCTCAGCTTTCCCCTACAGGTCTCACAATGGTATTTAACAACTACACTTCATATCAACAACTTAAGGGCAATATCCTTTGTTCTAGAATGATTCCTTCAGCCAGCCCCCAGGAAAATTATTCACAGAAGTCATCTCTTAGCTCCTTGCTTTTATACAGCTAACATTTGGCCAGATGCAATCTTTTTGTATGGAACTGCTATGTGCCCCCAACTTCTTGCATAAAATCTCAATGCTGACAGACAGTTCAGTAGACAAGAAAGCAAACACTGCTAACACAAATGAATTGTTGGGGCTTTATAAGATTTTTTTTTTATATATACAGGACAGCACTTATGCTGTAATGTGAAGCCAGCTCAATATTTTTTAATGATTTAATGTAAGAAACCCATAACTTCATACAATGTGCATTGAGTACATCTATTTATTAAGGGATGTGAAGAGTAAGAAGCTTTTACCTCCCCTTTTTATCAGAAAATTCTGGCCAAAATGAAGCCAAATAACACTAAAAGATCACATGGGCAGAGATCTCAAACTGAAAAAAACCTTTGGTTCAGCTGGATGAAACCAGTGCAATGTACTCTGAACAACTACCACATCTTAGTAATTTTGACACTAGTAAGAGGGCTCAGAAACATGGCACTGCCCCTTAGCCAAAAGTTTATCATCCCACCAGACACTCCCCTTTGTTACTCTTCCTGAAAATGCATAACAGCCTTATTTTCCCCTTCAGAAGTAAGGAAGAGAAGACGTAAGAAAGAGCATTTCTGTTGTTTGTTTTAGGTCCAGTCTATAAAGAATGATCCTTGTCACCTGCTCTCCCTCTTTTCTAGTGTGAATCTCATGTGCTAGAGTGCCACCAGAAACAATGAGAGGACATTAGACAACAAGCTTTTGGTCATGAAGTATTTCAGCATCAAGAGAATGTCATGTTGCATTTTTCAGCCCCTACACACAATATTTCTAGCAGCTTTCAAGATAAAAGAGGACAGTGCAACAGTTTTAAAATCTGAAAATATAGAACAGACAAATAAGATCTGTTTTAAAGGATGAGAAGTATCTTAAACTCAGGGGTAGAATTTCTCTGTCAGCTATTTGAGGAGCTATTTCTCTATCTGCTTTTTCCCAGGCCACCACAGGAAACAGCAGTACCAAGAGGAAGCCAGCAACTAGGAATTCTGTTTGTTAATAGAATAAAAGGTCCTGCACCTGGGCCGGTGCAATCCCAAGCACAACTCCAGGCTGGGTGGTGAGTGGCTGGAGAGCAGCTCTGAGGAAAAGGACCTGGGGGTCTGGGTGGATGAGAAGGTCAACATGAGCCAGCAGTGTGCACACACAGCCCAGACAGCAACTGTGTGCTGGGCTGCAGCAAGAGAAGCATTACCAGCAGGGAAAGGGAGGGGATTCTGCCCCTTTACTCTGCTCTCCTCAGACCTCACCTGCAGTACTGTGTGCAGTTCTGGAGCCCCCAGTACAGGAAGGAGATGGAACTGCTGAAGAGACTCCAGAGGAGGCCAGAAGATGATCAGAGGGCTGGAGCACCTCTGCTATGAGGACAGCCTGAGAGTTGGGGTTTTTCAGCCTGGGGAAGAGAAGGCTTCCAGGAGACCTTATAGTAACCTTCCAGTATCTGAAGGGGGCCTACAGGAAGGCTGGGGAGGGACTGTTCACAAAGTCTTGTAATGACAGGACGAGGGGGAATGGGTTCAAATTAGCAGAGGGGAGATTTGAATGGGATGTTAGGAGGAAGTTCTTTCCAGTGAGGGTGGTGAGGCACTGGAACAGGTTGCCCAGGGAAGTTGTGTCTGCTCCCTCCCTGGAAGTGTTGAAGGCCAGGCTGGATGAGGTCTTGAGTGACCTGATCTAGTGGGAGGTGTCCCTGCCTGTGGCACAGGGGGGTTGGAACTGGATGATCTTTAAGGTCTCTTCCAACCTAACCCATTCTATGATAATAGATATTACCTAGATAGCAAACAATTTTACAATCAAGACTCCTGTTCTTGTAAAATTATCAAGGAAGCTTTAGCAACTGTCACCCTAATTTTCTAAACTAGTATGAAAGGTATAACCTAAGAGAGCAAACTGGTAAGAAATAGCTTGTTAGGAACAACTCTAACAGGTAAGGATTGAGGTTTAGCTACATGATGGACATCAATGCATTGACTGCATGACTATTGTTATACTCAGATGGAGTAATACTGGCTGCTTTTATTTGTGTTCTGCAAACAAGCATAGAAACACCAAAACATCAGTCACTTTAAAAAAAAAAAACCAAACAAACCAAAAAACCCCAAACCACACCAAACCAAACAAAGAAACAAAAAGAACAAAACAGTGCTTCTCAAAAAGAAAAGGTACTATTTAACAAAAAACAGAAGGTTAGGAGCCAAGCAGTTTTGTGGTGCTCTTACCTTAAAGATCAGAACTGGAGCTCCACTTCAGGCCTTAAGTGGAATGAGTTTGACGAATTAGCTCTGCTTACTAGCTGTCAGTGAACTACATCAAAACACAGCACATACATACACAGCTCACCACAACTAACTGTTCTCTGCTCAAGACAATTTCCCTCTGGAGCTAACATGAAGATAAATGAACTGCTATCCCCAGGGAGAAGTGTCCCTCAATGAGGCAAGACAATATGCACTCATAAGCATGCTACAGTGCTGCTGCTCTCCTTGACTGTCACAAATGGAAGCAGAAGTCTGTTTCCCAGTAGCTAGGTGTAGGCACTAAATGAACCACGATTTCATTAGAGGAGGGGATAGGCAGGAGGGAAACCTCTTTTTTTATTATTTTAATGAGGAAAAAAAGTATTACATTTTTCTCAACTGGGGGACTACTGTCTTCTGCTGTGTCCCGCTTCATGACTCCTGTTCAACAAAAGGCAGCATTTGTTGAACTCTGACATGAAGCACTTTCTATGAAGATAAATTATCTCACTTTCTCTGCTTTTCTTTCTATTGTTTTGTCTCTTTATCTTCCAAACCCAACCCCCCACCTTCATAACACTTTTGCTATTCACCATGGCTTTCTGAAATGGTGTAGGGATGGCTTTAGCCATCCCTACAGATGCTTGCCCTATTGCTCACAAGATCACTCTAGGATAACCTGCAATTCTCTTCCCTAAAATTGATCCCATTAGGAACAATTCTTTCCAAAGTTTGCTGGCTTACATATTTCCTAACACTTCTTTTGAAAGTGCAAACACTTTGTGTTCAAATTTATAATTTTTGTAGTATTTCTGAATGTGTCTTACTTAAATGACCCTGTATCTAGATCATAATTCATGATCCAGAAAAAGTCAAAAGTTACACTACTTAAATTAAGGGAAAAAAAAATACAAACCAGAAATTCTTTCTAAAACAAAGTCCCTGTGTAATCACCTCAGAGAACCCCCCACAAAAAATCCTCATGACCACTGACATTTTTCTAGATTATCATCTTGGTGGTTGCAATCCCTTTATACTTTTTGGATAAAACTAGAAAGCCTTTGTTACATGTAAAGTAAACCCACTAGGATCAAGAGAAGTGTAGCCTATGCTTCATGTTCATGCTTGCACCTATACATGGAAAAATGGTAGCAGAAGTTTATAAGTAGGTCCCTTTTGAAAGAAACTTTCACACAATGTTGCTTTCTTTTCTACAGCCACTATGGCCAACAAAGAACAGGACATCATATATTGGCACTACTGGAGAGAGCTCAGATCTGTCTTTCAGGCCCTGGGAAAGTATTAACATCTTGCCAGCATATCACAGACTTAAAACAGCTTTGGATGTCAGCAGTGCCAAAGCACTGGAGAGGCTTCTGCCTTGCCCTGTAATTTCCACATACAAATCCCTATGCATCTTCCCTTCCTCCATAATAAGATTTTTTTTCAAGTTATATCCAATCTTCATTGAAAAACAAACAAAAAACCATGATTATATGAGCCCACAAATATTGCTCTCACCATCACAGAATCAACTAGGTTGGAAAAGACATCCAAGATCATCAGGTCCAACCTATCACCTAACCCTTCTAACTGGCTAAACCATAGCACTAATTGCCTCCGCCAGCCTCCTCTTAAACACCTCCAGGGATGGGGACTCCACCACCTCCCCAGGCAGCCCATTCCAATGCCAATCGCTCTTGCTGGGAAGAACTTCTTCTCAATATCCAGCCTATACCTGCCCTGGTGCATTTTTGAGGCTGTGTCCTCTTGTCCTTGGGTGCCTAGGAGAAGAGGTCAAATCCACTTAGCTACAACCTCACTTCAGGTAGTGAGCCTCTCCTCACAGGGCTGTGCTCCAGCCCTCTCACCAGCCTTGGTGCCCTTCTCTGGACACATTCAAGAACCTCAATAACCATCTGAAATTGAGAGGCCCAAACTGGTCACAGGACTCAAGGTGCAGCCTAACCAGCACAGAATTACTTCCCCGGTCCTTCTGGTCAGAGTCTCCAACCAATTAGTAACGTTTTCCTTCCCCTTTAAGTCACTTTCCCAAATAGAACTGTTACCAAGATTCCAGGCAGGATAACTGTTGTCACACAGGTTACGTAAAAGAAGCCTTCTCTGTAGCTCGGTTCATTTCTCCTCACCCACAGACTGAAGCAGAGATCTTTCCCCTCCGGTGGCTGTTCCTCCCATGTTCTGAACAAATCACTACACAAACAGCCCTGGGGCAGCGTTTTACTGTTTTCACCAACAGAAGAGAGCAGAAGGCACCAGGGCTTGCATTAGACTGAAAGACATGAAAAGCAGGCAACTGCCTTTTCCTTACCGACACATCAAGGACTGTTATTTTGGCTTAACAAGTGGCAGACTGAGTTTAGCAACAAGAAGATATATTATTTGGGATAACAACACCTTTTAAAATAGGTTATTGTGTAGCAGTATGGATAAATCCCTTCCGGTTCAGGGAACCAACTAAGTCTTCAGTTCCCAAGCTATGTCTCTAGTAAGCACCTTTTAGAACAGAATAAGCCAGGTAAGAAGAGACCTCCAAGCTCATACAGTCCAACCTATCACCCAGCCCTAGCCAATGGCACTAAGTGCCCCATCCAGGCTTTTCTTGAACACCTTCAGGGACGGCTACTCCACCACCTCCCCAGGCAGCCCATTCCAATGCCAATCACTCTCTCTGGCAAGAACTTCCTCCTAATATCCAGCCTATACCTCCCCCAGCACAACTTGAAACTCTGTCCCCTCATTTTGTTGCTCGTTGCCTGGGAGAAGAGACCAACCCCACCTGGCTACAACCTTCATTTAGGTAGTTGTAGACAGCAATGAAGTCACCCTTGAGCCTCTTCTTCTCCATGCTAAACAAACCCAGCTTCCTCAGCCTTGCCTCACAGGGCTGTTGCTCCAGGCCCCCCACTGACTTCATCACCCTTCTTTGGACACATTCCAGTACCTCAATATCTCTCTTGAATTGAGATGTCCAGAACTGGACACAGTACTCAAGGTCCATCCTGACCAGTGCTGAGTACAGGGGAAGGATAACCTCCATTGTCCTGCTGGCCACACTATTCCTGATGCAGGATGCCATTGGCTCTCCTGGCCACACTACTGGCTCCTGTTCATCCTAGTATCTACCAGCACCCCCAGATCCCTCTCTGCCTGGCTGCTCTCCATGTAATTAAATATTGAAAGGAGTCCAAATCACCACATTAAAAAACATATTATTACATGCATTTTCCCATTTATATAAGGCAGCAAGATTTTTATCTTTTCAGTGTGATCTATTCTGAAGCCATCTCACCTGCTTCACTGTTCATCATGACACTCATCCTGCATTTTTGTAATATTTTATCAACTCGGACTTCAAGAACAGAAACCAGTTGTCTGTGCTCCGCACCTTCTTTGCCTTATTACATATATTATTCCTGCCTTGGTAAGGGTTGGATTTTGTTTTTCAACCTCATGCCATAGTTCCAGGTAGGTTCACCACTGAAGTTTCAAACTTAAGCAGGTGCAACAGTACAAAGTTAACCTCTAATTGTGGTGAGTTCGGAATTTCACACATACACACTGCTGAGGTGAAAGCCTTCTGAATGAGATGAGAGGAAGACACTTTGAGATTATCAGCCCACAAAGGAAAAAGCTATCAGCAGAACAAGCACTCTACTTACACCAGGGTTCAGGATTACCAAAGCAGGGATCTGCTCAGCATTCAGTGGCACAGGAAATCATGTTATCCAGCAAAGACACTACCTCTTTGATACTATACCAAAGATACACCTATGTAGACACAGGTGGTGGTTGCTGATATGCCCTATGATCCCAAAAGGACATGATTCTTTGTCTAAGGAAAGGTGTTGCAGCAAGGATGTTTTCTCATTCTTTCTAAGTTCAAGCAGTGACAGGGTTAACAACTCCACACCTTCTCATCAGGCCATATGCTGTGCGAGCTGCCTTACATAGCAACCTGCCAATCTTGTGGTTATACAGATCAGCTGCTTACCTCAGTTCCAGCCTGAAGAATCAACTCAGCTGGAGCAAGGAGAAGGTGCTAAACGTTGCACACATTCGCATGTGAATTATTGAGAGGCTTCACTCCAAAGCACTCTCTCCCCATACAGAATTTACAAGGGTGAGCTGGCAAATACATGTGATATGCACAAAGCCACTGACCTAGAAAGCAGGCCTCACTCTGTGGCAGTTGGTGGCAACAGTTTGAGAAGGAACCTTTGAAAAATTCCATTTGAGGACAACAGGACCTGGCAGCTGTCAGCCCTAGTAGTCAAGTCAGTGGGGAAAATGGCTTGGCTAGCCCTGTCAAACCCTTGCCAAGCTGTACTGGCTAAGGCTCTAGCCAAACCTTTCAGCACACTGGACATAATTAATGCAGAAAAGGCCCTTTGCCCTGCAGCAGCCTGAGAAGAGCTGATAGGGAAGCCTGGATATTGCCCTGATTTTATTCCGGGATGATGTAGTTCCATGCACCTTCCTCACAACATTAAGTACTTGCAAGAGTTAAAGACAAAATACATTATTTCCGTTTCTGCAGATACTGTGACATCCAAAGAGTTTACTTGTTAGTAATTACTAACTCAAAATATGGTCAAGCCAGGATACATACACCATCATTTGCTGGAGACTGATATGAAAGAATCTATTAACAGAAGGTTAGAAACTGGTGTTGCAACAAAGGCTTCCTTGGCTTTTGAAGGCATGCAGGAGCATATATGAATCCTGCCATGAGTTGTACTGTCAGTGTATATTCAGAGTCTAATTTAGACACCCAGTTAGGAATGTACACCTCCTAAACAGGTAAAGGTATGGATAGCTTTTCCAGTGAACAAGTTAGAATAGGAGCCTACTGAAATGTTCTCAATTATTCTCAGAAGAAACCATTTCTCTCTACTGACTATGTTGAAAACTTATCTCCTAGACACCTGCAACTAGATGCTTGGGCCCAGTTTCATCTCACCTGACTGCAGCTATCTAACAGTGTCATCTATTACCCTTTGCAGGCAACAGCAAAAGTTAGACATTCATACACATATGTATTCATCTCTTACCTACCTCTTCAAAGCCTAAAGATGTTTGGACAGCTCACTTAACTTGGACACCCAACTCTCAGGCTTGAGATTTCAGGCAGAGTGAATCCTATGCCTGTAGCAGACTGTGATCAATCTCTCACCTCCTCCTAAACACAGCCATTCTTCGCTACTCATAAAGGTGTAATGTAAAACCATTTACATTCCACTTGCTGTAAATAATGTGAACAATTTTTTCTCTGTCAGAAATGCACTGTCAATATTCACCTTCCTCCCATGCACCCAGCACCTCTACAGCTGCCCATACTTTCCACAGCATTCCCTCCAGCAAGATGCCAGTTTGCTGGAGCTGTTGATGGCAACACAGTATGCCATTGACTTAGCTTCCATCAAACAGCCCAGTACTGAGGTCACAATGGAAGGATTTGGCCTTTCTCCTGTGTTCTTTCTAGGCATTCATGTAAGATGCTTGGAACGGATGCTGAGGATTAGATATACATAATACCTCCAAAAGGACCGAACAGAGAAGAACAGATTAATGCAAGCAACCACATCACTAGTGCAGGTAGAAAGTGCTCACTCCAGTATACATAACCAGGAACAGTAGAGTGTGTGTGTGTGTGATTTGTGGCTAGGCAGTAACTCAGCATAAATGTCAGGATAACGATTCTGATGTTCCTGATATCTAATCTTGTGTCATACCGTGGACACCACACAGCAACTCTGAGCACCCAATTCCATATTAGCTACAGCTGTACATATTAACTTCTCTACAGCATTGCTGCTGTTCTTATGCTGCCAAACCTCATGTCCCTTCCTAACACAAAATTAAGAGTAATTTAAAAAACAAAACAAAAAAAAAAAAACAACCAAAAAACCCCCACAAAAAATCCCAAGTCAGACACAACAGAATCAAGACATTCTCTTTAAGAAAAGCAATACATTTTAAGCCTCTGGAGTACTTTGGGGTCACATTTTCCAGCTTTTCTCCACAGCAATGAAGACCACAAATATACATTAAAACAGGGGGGGAAAAATAGAGCAAGAGAAAGAAAATTAGAGTGGAATCACTTGCCTCCAGCATCTGGCTCTTGAAGAGAAACATACGTGACTGCCATTTTTTCATTACTCTCCACGCATGTGATCCTTAGCACTCTCTGTTAAGCTGAGAATCTCACTAGATGATTCACAAAGCTCTCTGTCTGCCAAGCGTATTTGGGGCCGTGTAATTTTACCTTTTGATTACAAACACTGTTATGTAAGGATGTGGACACAATTACCAGGTCATAATTTCTGTTGGGAGGCAGCAGTTCTGATTTTCAAGCTGTAGTCAGCAACAAAGTCTGCCTGATGTCTTCTGCTAGTTAAGCAATGCTTAAATAAGAACGATAAAGCAATAAATACAAGCCCTCTTTGTTTTGCTCTTTTCATGGCCTCAGTCTATGTTTCATGTCAAAAAGTACTGTAAAGTATTGTAGATGGAGTCAATAACAAAAATGAACATTATGGCTCCTTAACACTCTCAATTGTAACTTCTTTCTTTGACTCATTACTAACTGTCAAAAGCAATGCCTCAAGCTGCTTTAAGGGAGGTGGGACGCAGTAATTAAGTTAATCAGGTCCTGAGAGCACCAAGGAAAACTAGACTTAAACATTTTTTAGGGGGAGGAAAAAATTATTTGAAGCATCCACACCTGCCCCTGCTCCAAAGCTGGCATCTGTAAATAGGCAAAGGATCGTCCTAAAATAAAGGAAATTTCTACTTTGCAAAGTCTTTGTGGGGCGAAGGCAGGGAAATCAACCCACAAGACAATTTGAACTTACTTACAGTAACAAGGATCACAGCCAACAGGGAACATGGCCTAGGACCACAATCCCAATGTCCATATCTCAGCGTAGCCAACAGGATCTGTGCTGAGCAGAGAAAACCCAAATTCCATCAGCCATCCTGCATGCCTCAGCAAGTGGATCAAAAAGCATATTGAAGTAGGAAGAATTGGGTTGAATAACAAAGTACTTGAGGGGGAGCAATTTTTTTTTTTTTTTTTTTTTTAATTAAACTCTGGATTCTTTCTGTTCCTCTTCCCCAGCTGCTCTCTTTGCACACCTGTACACAAGTTTATGTGAATCTATGCAAACGCAGGACTCACTCTGCTGGGTGCTTGCCAGCTGTCCCAGATCCATTTCCCTGCAAGTTACAAAATCATAGAATGGTTTAGGTCGGAAGGGACCTCAAAGATCATCCAGTTCCAGCCCCCTGCCATAGGCAGGGACACCTCCCACTAGATCAGGTCCCTCAAGGCCTCATCCAACCTGGCCTTCAACACCTCCAGGGAGGGAGCAGCCACAACCTCTGCCAGTGTTTCACCACACTCATGGAAATAAATTCTTCCTAACATTATTTTAAACCTCCCCTATGCCAGTTTAAACCCATTACAGCTCATCCTGTCTTTACAAGGTCTTGTCAATAGTTCCTCCCCAGCCTTCCTGTAGGCCCCTTTCAGATACTGGAAGGCTACTACAAGGTCTCCTCAAAACCTTCTCTTCTGCAGGCTAAAGAGCCCCAACTCTCTCAGCCTGTCCTCATAGCAGAGCTGCTCCAACCCTCTGATCATCTTTATGGCCCTCCTCTGGACTCCTCCACGTCCCTCTTGTGTTGGGGGCTCCAGAACCGCACACAGTAAACACCAGGCCACAGCACCTCTCTGCCTTCCTGATGTTGTTCCACATTTAGAAAGAGCAGGAGAAGCTGCAGAACCATGTTAGAGACAGGAACAAAACAAGACTGGCCAAGTCAGGGTCCTCAGATTCAAGGGCTCCAGGTTCTTTGTCCTCTTTCCCACAGTTGCTTCTCCCCAAAACAGAGAGAGGGAGAGCAGAAAAACACTCCCGGCCAACCCACACTGTGTATATGCCTATTTTGGGCTGACACAACACCAGCCAGCATACAAATCAGTTCTGCCAAACAGCAGGAAACTAAAGCTGTACCTCTTCTTGCTGTCTCCAAGCGTGCTCACCTTCCTCACAGGGCATTCTCCTCACACAGACAAGCACTAGGC
>VWZI01008216.1:1743604-1755348 GCA_013396835.1 Psilopogon haemacephalus
NTATATATGCAATTTTATGTATTTGATTCATACACACATATACAGATAGATATATAGGCACACAAGCACACACAGTTTAAATTTTACTCACCCCCTTTTCTCCTCTATTAAAATTCCAAATGGCTAAGAGGATTTTCTCAATTTAGTCATACTTTTAATCTTCACTGAAATGAGTGATGACTTCTTATAATAAAAAGTTGACAGGCTTACATTGCGCACCGGTGGATTAGTTTCCCTTGGTGATGAGGTTTTCTTTTGTGCGCCGTGTGTCTGTTTGATGGAGGTTTAACAGAAAGCATTTTGGCAGAAATTGGATGCAGCAGGGATCATCTGGAGATGGCTGCTGTTCGATATTAACTGCACACAGTAACTTTTTCTTTCTTCCTTCCTTCCTTTATTTATTTATTTTACTCTTCAGCCAGGTGACAGAAGCAGCCAAAGCATGTTTTCCCCTGCTGAAAGAAACAGAACTATGTAGGTGATGGTTATAAAATCAAATGTATGCTCATGGTCAAGTTGGACCAGATGATTCTTGGGGGTCCCTTCCAACCTGGCATTCTGTGAGTCTGTTGTATGAAAGTCCTTAAGTATTGTGTTTAATTACCTTTTGGCGATTGTCTAGCAAAAGCCTGCCAGGGAGGTGTTCTCTGAAAGAAGTTATCAGACCTATGAACATCTGCAGCATAGAGGTTTCTTCCTTAGGAAAAAAATTATATGAGGGTGACCCTAAAGGAACAAAAAAACCAACAAATGAATGTTTTTTCTTCTTGGGCATAAGGAGGGGAAAATCCAAATCTAAACAGGATACTGTTACAAAAACTATACTTTCTTAGAATACCCATGGCATAAATATTTCTTGGGGGGGAGGGGGGATTATTAAAAGTATGGGTTTTTTTTAATTTGCAGATTTTAACAGTTTCTGCCAGGCACAAGGACACATAAACAAATATTTCTAAGTATCTTCAGCAATGTTGCTCAATGGGTGTAATCATGGCATGAGATCACTTCACAGAGTGATAGGGGCTGGAAGAGACCTCAAAAGTTCATCTAGACCAAACTCCCTGCCAGATCAGGATCACCTAGAGTAGTTCATACAGGAATGCATCTGCACAGGTTTTGAAAGACTCCAGAGAAGGAGACTCCACAACGTCTCTGGGCAGCCTCTTCCAATGTTCTGTCACCCTCACAGTGAAAAAATTTTTCCTTCTGTTCACATGAAACCTCTTCTGCTCCAGCTTGCACCCGTTGCCCTTTGTCCTATAATTGGATATCACCAAGAGGGGTCTGGCTCTTTCACATCTTTATAAACATTAATGAGGCCACCCCTCAGTCTCTTCTCCTCCAAGCTAGAGACCTCAGCTTTTCTTAGTCTTGCCAGCTCACCAAAGCCTACTCTTCCCAAGTGCATCTGAAAACAATATTCAGTCCAAACACTGTATTTTTCTGGTAAAACTTTCTAAATTTATGCTCTTCTGCCATACTTGCAGCTGGAAGAACAGTCAGAGAGATTCCCACTACGCAAGAATTAGTCTTTCAGAAAATATGGTACACAAATATTACATGAATTCAACACTGACTGAGATACATAAATAATTCTAGAAAGATCACTAGAAATGGTTGAATATATTTTAAAGTATGCCATGCTCATTATGAGTGCTCTTACAATTTGGGTCTGGGTGTCCAGATATGATTGATTTTAATTTTATTTCTTTAGAGAATTTGTGTCAAGTGCCAAATAGTTACCACTAGAACAACTATGAGTAGTGTCTGAGCACTTTTAGTACTGTATAATTTTAGCTGACACTTAAAAAAAAAATGTAGTTTATCTTTTTTTTCAAATAATATAAAAAAAATAGTCTCTTTTCTATTTCTCTGAACTTTTGAGAATAGGAGTGATATGTTTATAATAGAGATAAAAAAAGCTTAATCTGCACTTACCTCTGGTTCAGACAGCCAGCAGTGACAATCCTGCTTTCCTTGTCAAGTCTCAAGAACTCAAAATCCTTAATTTAAACACTTGAGAAATCTATGGAGCCTGCCAGTCTAGTTAGTGAAGCCTCCTCCTTCCCCCTTTTAAAACAAAATCTGACTTCCTTTAAAGACCACTTAAGGTACATCTCCGATTCTACAAAGAGGTTCTGTTCCTAGAAGAGTGAGTAATCCAATAATACCTCCTTTGATTTGTTTCCCTCAACACACCCAACAGTTTACTAAAGAAATATGGATTCTTTAAATGTTAAGGAGCTAGTCTAAAATAAACATTTGAAATACAAAGAATATGCAGTATTTGATACAAATCACTGGTTTGTTCGGACAGCTTCTTGACCTTAGGTCATTTAGGTTATGTACACGAATCTCTTCAGATTCTTTTACCCAGCTGTCAAAACAGACCCATTTTTGAGATAATTAACAAAACACCAAACTGCTTGCTCAGCATCCCACAGCATAGATGAGAGCACGTGCATATGATGATACAAGAAGAAATGTCATACATTCAGTGATTCAGAACATTAGACCAGCTAATCAGGCAGACTTTGGCATCTTAATATTGGTCCTCCAGACCAGTTAAGGCAAGCCCTTCAAGAAAATCAGAGGCTGTAAGAAGACTGCTAAACCCTGTGAAATATGTATTGACATCTCTTTCTCAAAGGATTTACATTCCCTCCCCCCAGGACAAAACACTGCACGTTATTTTATTTCATACATGGTATGAGAATACACAGAATGTTTTTTTTTTTCTTTCTGTTTCTATTTTGCGTTATAATTACTGAGATCTAGAAGGAAAAACCATGTGTGGTTATGATGAGGTCACAAACAAGATTGTTTGTATCAGCTGTTTTAAAAAAGTAAAATTAGTAAATATTAATGGTCAGATTAGCTGCCTATTGGCAACAGTCAATTCTGATAACAGTTCCTATATTGTCACAATAGAAGAGACTCTTGAAATGAGACATTTATATCAACGCTAATGAATGTAATGAAAACTAATTACATAGGCATCTGGATGCACTGACAACAGGCAACATAAAATACAGAAGATGTGAAAGGATGTATGCTCCTTGATTGAGGCTGGCATCATAGCTGGTAGTGAAGTTATGACCAAATAGGGATGGAATTGGATGCAGGTAGGAGCAGGGATTTTAAGAACAAGTTTATATTTTACATAAAAGAGATGGAGCTATAGGGGGATCTACATACACCGTAACAGGTAGAATTAGGGACTGGAAGGACTACATGAACCAGAGCTAGTTTGCATATGTTGTGGGAATGGAAAGCTGATTGGCTTCAAGAAGTTCAGAGAATATATCTACAAGTGTCAAGTTAAGGCAGCAGAAGATGAAGGATATGAATGTGGAACTAAATGGAACCAGTCATGGGCCAGACCTCAGGTAGTACAAGGATGTGGGCATCAAGAGAGGGATGCTGAGTGTAAAGATAGAAGGCAGAGTCAGAAGATGGTGCCTCAGACATGAATAACATCAAGACATCAGCCTTCTCATTTTAAAATCCAAATAAAACAGCTTGTTTTGCTTCTTCCTTCCAAAGTTTGGTCACAGTAAACAATAATGCTTCTTGCAGTTAGAAGCCATTGCCCCTCAGCCTTTGTAAAAAGTCCCTCTCCAGCTATTCTGTAGGCCCCCTTCAGATACTGGAAGGCTGCTGTAAGGTCTCACTGGAACATTGTCTTCTCCAGACTGGACAATCCTAATTCCCTCAGCTTGTCAGCTTGCTCCAGGGCTTTCCAGAGTAGAGTAGAGGGAAAGAATCCCTGTTCTAAACATGGCCAGGCTTCTTTTGCTACAGCACAGGATATGACTTCTGGGCTGCAAATGTACATAGCTGGTTTGCATCTAGCTTTTCACCCACTGGTATCTCCAAAACTTTTTTGGACAGGCTGCTCTCCATTCCTTCATCCCCCAGCCTATATTTGTGCTTCAGTTCACCTCAGCTTAGCTACAGGACCTTGCATTTGGCTTATTGATCTTCATGAGGCTGGCATTGACTCACCTCTCAAATCTGCCCAGCTGCCTCTGTATGACACCCCTCCCCTCAGTGTAAGCATCATTGAATACATCAGGCTGTGGACTAGAGACAGTTTCAGGCTTTCCAGCCAAAGAAAAAGTTGGTCTGTATAAAACAAGTGTCTTACCTATAAGCCAGAAGGCTTTTTTGGTGAACCAAGGTCAAAGTTTAAAAGTGGCTATGAACGTGCAGTTTGGACTGAAGTGAAAAGAGAACTGTCATTCACCAGAAAGCTTCCTTTTCATCAAGCCCACAGGAAATACTGTTTTGGGACCTTTAGTTACTAGAACATGCAAATTTTTTTCCCTCTTGCTTGGTATGTACCAATTTGTTAGCATTTGTCTGTCATATTTTAACTCTCTCCTCCAGACTGCAGTAGAGAGTGGAAAGGATGCATATAACGTTGGTTCTTGGAGGAATTAACAATTAGAAAGATCTGAAGCCAGAAGAATCTCTAAACAAGACTTACAACTTTTAAGGTGAATTGCCGTAGCCTTCATGCAGACTGCTGTTCTAATGTCCCTGGGTCAGTTGCTGCAGATAGGTCCAGCTGACTGACTGCCCTTCAACCAGAAACAGCTGCTCATTGGCTATCGGCCTCACAAGAGCCTTTTTTGCTCTCCACATGCTGACCCGAAATTCAGATCATGTTAGCCTAGTGTATCTATTCCACTTTTCTTTCTGGCTAGGCTCCCCTTGACGACATTGTGAAGTGAGAGGTTTGAAACTGACTGGTAGCTAATGTGATACAGTGTCTTCCTTGAAGAAAGAAAGGGACTTGCCCTAAAAGGGCAGCTGATTAATTTAGCCAAGAGAAATGTCATTGCTCAGATAAGTAATGCCACAGGTCAGAGCCAGAGGTCATGATGAAATAGCGTTTACATTTCCATTGCTTCTGAAGATGTAAATTTGATTTCTGTAATGAAGGCCAAGGTGTTCGTTGATCAGCAGGCAGGGACTAAATCTCTGTGACATGTGAAAGCAGTCCTTGAGAGAGACCCACCTCATCTGGAAAGACTCAGATTGCCCTGTGTTTTCATGCAACACATGATTGCTGACATTTAAGCCAGGCCCAAGCATGTCACCACACATCATTCCTGATACCAGTAGATAAAGTAGGAATTGGGGTCCTCAGCCTGCACATCACACGTGGGTACAGAGTTGTACATCTAAAGTGGGCACATGAGGTCCACTGAGCCAAACTTACTGACTTACAGGCAGTGTGCTTCTGCTGCAGTTGGAGATATAAGTCAATACAGACCTTGGCTTACTGTATTTCACATATATTTCTAAAGCAGCATGGCTTTGCATGGTACTTTCCAGCATTACTACATGAATACGTACATTCCTGCTGATGTAATTCTCTTGAAAGGTATAAATAATGGAAATTCTTCGTAAGCAGTTGACCCCCTGGAATGACTGAATTCAGAGAGAGGGAGTTTGAGCTACCTTGCACAATTCAGCTTGCACCTGCACTCAAAGTCACTGGATAAAAGTCACTTAGAGGAATGCCTGTAATGTGTCATTGCCTGCTGCCTCCAGTGTCACTCTGGTCACTAGCACCAAGGAGTCTATTAAATGAAAAAAGCAGGAGGAGAAAAAACAGTTGAAGTAATGTAGCTTGTTAAGCTGCTGCCTTTCAAGTCTTTGGGGGCACTTTTATTTTATTTTTTAACCAAGAACAATCATTTTATAACAGAAGGGGCCTTTAGCACCAAGACAGACATGATAACTTCTCCTTTCCCACAGCCAGCTACAAGTATAAAGCAAACAACTCTCAAATATCACCAGTTCTGAGGCATTTAAAATCTCTGTGATTCAAAGACTGCCAAATCAGAGGCCAGGCGAGCCTAAGTTCCCTTGAAATCCTTATTCCACTTAAGCAAAATAAAGAAAATGGTAAGGATTTAGCTTGTGAAAGGCTCTTAGATCTTGCAGAAGCAAAAAGTATTACAAGAGACTAAATTTTGTCCACTATCCTTACTGATGTCTCTGGCCTATGTAATGGCAATGGCTTCCAAGGTAGCTGTTTCTTAATTTATTTAATTTTTTTAAGATTTTGCTTGTGCATGGCTCCAGAGGTCTGACTAGGACTAGACATATGCAGCACTTTCTATCTGAAAAGAGAATTTATCTTCTATTTTTCAAACGAGGTCTCAATTTTTCAGTTTTCCTGTGCCACAAATGTTTCACTTTCAAGTACAACAAGCTAATATAAAAAGAGGCAGCTGAAGTGACTTAATACTTCCCAGAAATGTTTTAGCACTGGTAGAAAAGTAGAAGGAATACCACTGCCATTGGGGTTTCATTCACTAAATCTCATCTAGGCTTGCACCAAAGAGAGTTAGAAGAAAGCTCTTAGGAGAAGAGGAAACTGAGAGGTAACCTCATTAATTTTTATCAATATGTGAAGGATGAGTGCCAAGGGGATGGAGCCAGGCTCTACTGGGTGATGCCCAATGACAGGACAAGGGGCAATAGGTGGAAGTTGAAGTGTAGGAAGCTTTGTGTAAATATGAGGAGGAATTTTTTTCACTGTGAGGGTGAGAGGATACTAGAAGAAGCTGCCCAGTGGTTTGAGGGGTCTCCCTCTCTGGAGATGAATATTCAAGACCCACCTGGATGCGTTCCTGTGTGATTAGGTGTAGGAGGTCCTGCTCTGGCAGGGTGGTTGGACAGGATGAGCTTTTGAGGTCCCTTCCAGCCCCTGACATTCTGTGATTCTTGGGCTTCAGTTACTCCCATAGCCTAACCACTGAAACAAGAGCAGGCAGGATCAAGAAAACCACTAACGTATTCAACCAATAAAATATCTAAGCATTTACAGACTTGGGAAGTTTAAGTTTTCTAAATTGAGAAATGCAGGTGCTCAAATCACTCCTTGGTGGTAGACTGGCAACCAAACAAATGCACACTCAAGCTTGTTTCAGGAGGGAAATGACAGAAGCAGCCCTTTGTCCCTCCTCATCCAAAGAAATATAATACACATCTTCCTTTTTTGAGCAAACCCGGTCCAATATTATATTCACAGACTGAGATAAAGCCTGACATTTTTTTTAAAGCATTGGTGTTAACAGAGTATTACTCTGGATTTGCACCTTTGAAAGTGAGATGAAGCTCCAGCCCACTATATATATTCTACTTTTTTTTTTTTCCCTCGCTACAGTTAGTTACACTATAAACATATCCTGCTTCTTTCATACAGCCACCTGCCATTTTTGCTTTATTGCTGCCAGAAGGTTTAAAGGCATGCTTTTAAATATCTTGAAAGTTTCCTGTTGATAAGAAAAGGTGGGTTTAGCACTTTTAAGTAAACAGTAACACACAAACATCACAAATCATGCTTTTTGATAGAATCTACATTAGCTACATGAAGCACGAGGGATACTACTGTGGGGGAAGAAGGGAAATAAAAGTTTGATTCCTCACAGGGAGCCCTGGCAAAATTTAGTTGCAAAATGGGGATTAGATGTACTCCTATATATTAAAACAATCGAGTCATAATTTGCAACCATCTTTGCACATTTTTTTTGCCTGGGTTACCAACATTGGGCACTTCTGCAGGTGGGACAGATGCATTCATGAGCCTTTTAGTCTATTAAAATGCACAACTTGGAAGGCAAAAATACCTGCTGATGGCCAGGAGAACGACTGCAACACAGCAGCACAAGTAAGCACTCCTTAAACATCACTTTGACATGGATGCTTAGAATGTCTGGAATATTACTGCTAATCCTATACAGCTGACATACTGAGTCTTAAAAATCATTTCTTTCTGTTAAAACTCTCTGATGCAAAATGAGTACATTCCACGGGCAACAAACTGAACTACCAGATAACCTACAGAGAAAATGTTTATTATAAATCATGAGTACAGTGCACAGATTCAGACACTAAATCTGACCTCCTGGTTGGGTACCCACAAACATATCTTCTATTGAAAATCACAAGATTTAGGATGCCAGTAGAGCACCAAAGGCATGTTTTACATAAAGCCCAAAATGAACAGCTGGCAGATTTATAACTTTTCTGTTTGGAACAGTTCCTGGAAGTGTACAAAGAACAATGAAGATAGCCTCTTGGGGAAACTGGCGTGGTCATTCCATTAAAGAACACTTGTAGCAAAGACTCAAGACACATTTAGTCTCCTCTCACTTCATTTAAGAACTTCCCAGGAGAAGCATTCAATTTCTAGTAGCATCTTTCAGTATTTGTGGTTCAGTATACTTTGGTCTATGAAATATTAGTCTGGTCTCAAGTATTTGGGCTGAGGGGCATTTGGGTTGGTTCTTTTTTGTTGATTTTTCTTTTTTTTTTTTTTTTTTCAGAATCGGTATGACTGAATTAAAGCAAGATAGTTACTGTTTCTGAATTAAATGACTAGAATGTTATAACCTGAGAACAAATACCAAGTTTTTGGATTGTGCCAAGACTCTTGTGCCTTTAATTTAGCAAAGATAAAACACATTCCTGAAAGTTTACTGAGAGAGTGTCTCTACTTTGTGTTGAAAAATCCTCTTCTGGATTAACAGATCCAGTGTGGGGCATCACACTGACAAAAAGTTATAGAGAGATTGGAGTAAATCAGCACAAATAGGAGGGAGAACTTGGTATTGTCTTATCTGGAGTTTAATTTGTATCAATTGTGACTGCTACCAAAAGGGAGTCCCAAATCTGTCCACTTGCTCCTTCTATTTCTTGCACATCTGATCCAGTGCCTAGGAGTCCATGAGTTGAATTGATTACTAGCTTGATGAAAAAACAGACCACTGAATTACAGATCACAAAGGTACATGATTCACTGATTCAGTCCTAAATGAAAAGATGGGAACAGTGCACTGAGGAAAAGGAAGGGAATGGCTGGCTCTCTCAGCAGCAGCGTTCAGCTATGCCAGGCAAAATTCAGTGTGAATCTGCACCCTGATGCTGCAGGTCTGTGGCCACAAAAGCCATCAAAACAGCCTGCTGCATCCCTCCACCCTCCTTGATTCACAGTCCTTTGCTGCTCAGGACACATCCACTCCTTTGCACTGGTTTTGATTCACAGTAGAATCTATCATGAACTGCTTTAACTGAATATCCCAGTGGAAAGGCTGCTTTTTTCTAGGCTTGTTTTATGGTGTGTGATTTTTTAAGCGTTGTAAGCATGTTAAAATAAAGATCATATGTGCTGGGACGTGGTGAGGGAAGAACTGGAGACAGGGTAGTGACAAGAAAGGGAAAGAACGTTTTATTAATACTGAACTGTTAGAAATCTGAGTCAGAAGGCCTGGGTTTGAGCATCTTGGAAATCAGAAAGTAAAAAGTCCATCTTCAATGCATAAGTCACTACAAATAGGTAACACTTACTTCTTTACCAAAGCTTCAAAGAGGAGGCAAGCAGGGACAAGAAACAAAGGGTTTCATTTGCTTTAAAGGTGATTTTGAAGAGGTGGTGGAGGTAAAGGATTTTGAGCTAGGTGACTAGACCGAGCTTAGATAAATACCTAGGGGAGGTTTTAGGCAATGCCGCTAACACTGGAAGGAGAGACATCAGCTAGATCATCTCCTGTGGTGTTTTCCAACTCTACTTTAGGCTGGATGTTAGGAATAAGTTCTTCACAGAAAGAGTGATTGGCCTTGGAACGGGCTGCCCAGGGAGGTGGTGGAGTCCCCATCCCTGGAGGTGTTCAAGAGGAGGCTGAATGAGGCGCTTAGTTCCATGGTTTAGTTAATTAGAAAGGTTAGGTGATAGGTTGGACTCAATGATCTTAGAGGTTTTTTCCAATCTGGTTACTTCTGTGACTCTGTGACTCTAAAAGTACTGTTCTAACACAGGTTGAAAGAGATAACCTTCTTCTTCAAGATATCAAAATAACATAATGCATAGAGATGTACTCAGAATAGCAAAAATATGAAGATGGGGCTATCCATCTGTAATTCAAGCAACATTTGCTTGTATAACTCATTCATCTGGGCAATTTACAAAATTGGCCTGGCTGTAGTCCTATTTGTGTGATAACAACAGCTGACAAAATTTCTGAGAGCAGGAAAGATGATTCTGTGATGAAGGCTTGATGCTAAGTTAGGCAGTCAAGGACATCCTTTCTCATGATGTGAAAATAGACATTCTGCATTAAGAGGAAGCAAGGATCTGAAACCTACTCTTAATTATCACAGGTAGCCTTTAAACAAAAACATTTGACTTAGGGAAAGGAGATGAAACTGGGAGTCAGAAGACATTTAAGTGCCTACACCATCGCTTTTCACCTTATCTCTTTTGTTTGCTGGGCCTCAGCATCACTACACTGAAGTCCATGTCTAACTTCATGATTATGGGTTGGTCTCCCTGCATCAAGCAGGGGTGGATGCCCTACTGCACCACAGAATGATTCCCAGTGGGACAGGCCCTTCATCTTTGCCTGGCAGGTGAGAAAACTAGTCACAGGAAAGCAGTTTAAAAATACTTTTTCTGCCCTGGCCACCTATTTATACCTGTTGCTTGTTCAACCATCTCTTGAGATATAGGTGTGCCATGTTTTTGCAAGATCATGTGGCAAAACAGCAGACTGAGCATAGCATAGGAAGTCTGCAAAAACTCAAAGTCCTGCAAACACTTGTGTCTGTCTCTTCTAGGGGCAGAAGCCTCAGCAGAGGAGGAGTGAGTACAGTGAGAGGGTGAAAACTTCTTGTTTTCCTACCTAAGCAACAGTCTTGGGAAACCACAGGTCGAGCCAAGGGTCGAACTCTGTAATATGAATTAGGTGATAGCATTAGGATAAGAAGAGTGGCTCCTTTTTATTTGATGGAGATAATTTTGATTTGTACCAGAGGAAGCTGATAGAAAACTGGGTTAGAGTAAGACTTTTCAAACTGTCATTGTGAAATTAGCATGGAAAGATTGAGATGTGTCTCTGAAGGCAGGGGTAGAATATTATCTCTAACAGGAAAATCTAACAGGATTGCAAGTTCCTCTTTTGCTTTTTTTTTTTTTTTTTTTCNCTTTGCTGAGACCTCAAAACAAATAGGGGGCAGCCCAAGGAAAAAAGAAAAAAAAAAAAAAAAAAAAAAAAAAAAAAAAGGAGCAAATTCCATTCCAAAAGGTATTTGTCAAGAACAGCCATCGGCCAGCACTACAAATGAGCAACTCCAGTGTGGAAACACTTTCAAAGTTCTAAATGAGTTGTCCCTGTGGTAATAAAGAAAGGCTGTTTTACAGCATGACAGCATGTAAGACAGCATTGTCAGCTATAGTTTATTTAAAGCACAAGGCCTGTAACAGGAAAATAATGACTTTAATAAAATTTACTATTGACTTTGTAGGCTAAAATCTTTCTGTCATCAGGAATACAGAAAAACAACCTGCCTGAAAGCCCTTCACTTAAATATATTCCTTTAATATTTCAAAGCAACTTGTGACTTTTTTTTTTTTTTTTTTAATATACATGCTACTTCAAAAGATACTGTAGTGGGGTGGAAATTAGTATTTTTAATAGAAAGTTGGAATTGCTTACATAAGGGAAAAACTGGTAATGACCTATGACACTGTCTACTGAAAGCAACATTTGAGGGAACTGCAAAAGCAGTTAATGCAATTCCTTGAAAAGCTGTATAAAGCTATGTCACAAATGAATGATTTATAAATTACTGAACGTCCTTCTCATCTAGAGGATATCTTTTAATCATGCGCTGTAGTTTTCTCTGAGTGAACTCCAAAGAGCCTGCTGCAGAGATACACAGAA
>VWZI01008216.1:1764265-1784265 GCA_013396835.1 Psilopogon haemacephalus
GAGGGGAGGAATAGAATCTGACTTTTGGCTAACTCTGCCTAAGGCTTATGGCCAAAAAGGCAGTAGATAACCCTAACCTGTGCACTGTTTTTCTATTAGTGGTTCAATTTCATTAAGCATGCTGCTAGGGCACATATTCCACTTTGGCTTCATGCTTCTAAGGTTAGAGACCTCATCAGGCTGTAAAACACAGGGGGCAGAGACCAAGATTTTCACACTAGCCAACACTGTTGTTCAAGATTAAAACTATGATGTAAATGCACCAAGAGACAGATCAGGGTTCTTAGATGTGTTCTATTACATCAAGAACTACTGCTGTTGTCTAGTTTCAGATTATCCAGTCTGTGGTTAAGGGCACCATGCCACACTAATGCTGACCTTCATGTCTCTATCTTGGGTCTTTGGGTGCTTGTGACCTGAAAAGTTGACTCTGCACACTCTATTCTCTGACTTCTGTTTATAGCTCTATTCATAGTTCAAGATTAGCACTGTCAGGCTATGGATCAGTTCTCTGCTTTTACATTAAACAGTTATTTCTCTTTCTCTATAACAACTCATTCTCATCCTACTCCAGGACCCAGCCAGACTGCTGAGAGGGAGTTCAAACAAATTTTATTTTGCAAGAGATGTTAATTTTATTTATTGTCTAATGAAAAAAAAAAAAAAAAAGACACTTTTTTTAAACTCCAACATCAGTTTTACTCACCAGGCCAGGCTGTTCCAAGACCTCTGTTCAAATGATGCACATGGATCACTAACGCTGAATATTGCAAAGCAGGCACATGAATATGGCTTCTCTCAGCAGATGGATGTCTTAACTACTGACTCTTCTGAGATGAACAAAGTCAGTTCTCCTCTTCTTCCCTCTCTCTCTCTCTCTCTGGAAATTAAAATCTGGACCTGTGAATTTTTTTCCAATTAAAGTTTCAATTATTTTGGCATGTTCTAACAAAACCATTGCATCAAAAATGCCTTATACATAATTGGTTGAGCCAACAGATGTCACATTATGGCTTAAGCCCTCCTGAGCACTAAGGATCAGAAAGTGGCATTTTTAATAAAAGAGCTTTTTCGTCAGTAAACCCCAGACATGACCAGTAGATAGACAAATATCTGTGTGCATCCAAGTTGCCCACAGATGGTTGAGCAATCTTGGACTGGTTTTCTTGGACAATGACTGGAGATTTATTTCATAAAACATCTTTCTAAAAGCCATTAAGATCTGTTAGATTAAAATAAAATCTCCAATGCCTTAAGGAGTCAGGGGGAAAAAAAAACCAACAACAAAATTATACTGTTAATTCCTGTTTATATAAAGCAAGTTCAACTCTGACTTTAGCTTTTTAAAATGTATGCCATAACTAATATTCTAGTAGCCACTGATATAGACAGTTACTGCAATTTCATTGTCTAATATCCATAATATTCCAAGACAGAGTTTCTTATCAGTTTCAATTATCTTAGAACATCTTCAAATCAGTCTTGGTCTGAACCTAAAAATCAGCAAGTCATAAAATCACAGAATTAATAAGGTTGGAAAAGACCCTCAAGATCATCAAGTCTAACCTATCACCCAACATCATCTAGTCAATAAACCATGGCACCAAACACCACGTCCAGTCTCTTCTCTTCTTAACCCTTCCAGGGATGGTGAATCCACCACCTCACCAGACAGCCAATTCCAGTGGCCAATCACTCTTTCTGTATAGAATTTTTCCTAATATCCATCCTAAACTGCTCGTGGAGCAGCTTGAGACTGTGTCTGCTCGTTCTGTCATTGGTTACCTGGGAGAGGAGACCCCCACCTGACTACAACCTCATTTGAGCTAGTTGTAGACAGTGATAAGGTCCTCCCTGAGCCTCCTCCATTATCTCCAAACTGGTCATTTGCTACCGTAATTTAGAGAAATTTTACTTAAATTGCAGAAGCAAAAGGGGGTACCCTGCTCTCATTGGTTTTCAGTTGGTATTTAGCCTACTGTCGAGCCATGGGTACAGACATTCACTCAGGGATTTCAAAGGATTCTTGATTCTGGATATTTCCACATGTAGATATGTTATGTGCCACCTTGTTCTATTTCCATCCACGTGATATGATTTTTCATGCAGTAAATGTGATCCCAAAGTGAAATAATTTTTATAGGGCTAACAACAGTGCTCTATTAAACTCATCTGAGAGCGAGAGAAGGGGAAAAAAAATCTCCATGGTTGGTACGTTTGCCAGCTGTGCCAAAGAATTCATTCTAACAACTAAATTAATTAACATAAAACACATCTCTCCCTCCTATTTTGGGGGATCATCATTAGATTATTTGTTATACTCTGTTGTCAGATGTCACTGGCAAGATACCAAGTAGCAGATGAAATTGCAAAGGCATTTTCCATCGTATTTGAAAAGTCACAGCAGTCTGGTGAAGTTCCCACTGACTGGAAAAGGGCAAACATAAGGCCTATTTTCAAAAACAGAGATAAGAAAGACCTGGGGAACTACAGGCCAGGCAGTCTCACCTTAGTGCCTGGCAAGATAGTGGAGCAGATCCTCCTGAAGACTCTGCTAGGGCATATGGAAAATGAGGAGGAGGCTGGTGACAACCAACATGGCTTCACCAAGGGAAAAGTCCTACTTGCCAAATTTGGTGGCTTTTTAGGATGGTGTCACATAAGCAGTGGATAAGGGAAGAACAACTAGCATGATCTTTCTGGACTTGTGCAAAGCATTCAACACTGTCCCACACAACATCCTTGACTCTAAATTGGAAACACACAAATTTGACGGATTGACCACCTGGTGGATAGGTGGCAGCTCTCAAAAAGTTGCAACCAATGGCTCAGCATCCAGATGGAGACCTGTGATGAGTGGAGTCCCTCAGGGATCAATACTGGAACTGGCGCTGTTTAATATATGTGTCAGTGACACAGATGGTGAGATTGAGTACATCCTCAGCAAGTGTTCTGATGACACCAGGCTTTGTGGTGCTCTTCAGAGAGACCTTGATGCACTGGAGTGGTGGGCCATGCCAACCTCATGAAGTTCAACAAGGCAAAGTGAATAGTCCTGCTCCTGGATGAGGGCAATCCCGAGCACAAATACAGACTGGGTGATGAGTGAACTGAGAGCAGCCATGCAGAGAAGGACTTAGGGGTGCTGGCTGATGGGGCACTTGACATGAGCTGGCAATGTGGCAGCCCAAAAAGCCATCTGTATCCTGGGCCATGTCAAAGGATGTGTGTCCAGAACATTCAAGGGAAGAAATTTTGCCCCTTCACTCTTGTAAGACCTCACCTGGAGTACTGTGTCCATCTCTGGAAACCCCAACAGAAGAAGGCCATACATCTGTTGGAGAGGGTCTAGAGAGTCAAGAAGGTGAATAGTCAGAAAGTTGGAGTGCTTCTCCTATGAGGGAGACTCCCTAAGGGAATTGGGACTGTTCAGTCTGGGGAAGACAAGGCTCCAGGCAGATCTTATAGCAACCTTTGAGTACCTGAAGGGGCCCTACAGGATAGCTGTAGGTGTGGGAGTTTTCATAAGGACATGAAGTGATAGGTCAAGAGATAATGATTTTAACTTAATGCAGAGTAGATTTGAATAAGACGTTAGGAAGAAGTTCTTTACTTATGAGAGTGGTGAGACATTGAAGTGAGTTGCCTACAGAAGTTGTGGATACCTCATCCCTTCAAGTGTTTAGCACTAGGCTGAACGAAGCTTTGATCAGCCTGATTTAATAGGATATGTCCCTGCCCACAGCAGTGTGGTTGAAACTAGATGATCTTTAAGGGCCCTTTCAACTCAAGCCACTCTATGATTCTATGAAATGAGTTTGACAGATTTCCTCTGGTTGCCCTTAGTAAAATTACTTACTTCTGTGGTCAGGACAAGAAATGAGTTGTGACAGTTTTTGTCTCTCCACAGAGAGAATGTGAGGTATGTCACCTATATCACATATAATATGTGTTGTCCTATTTGCATATATATATTAGACCGTATAACAGACCAAAGTAAGACAGAGCTTTACAAAGGCTTCTGAAGCAAAGCAGAAAGAGTTGAAGAAGGTAAAGCAATTTTCTAATGTAAGTTGGAAAAACATCATATAACATAAGGAGTAATGAAAGGTGTTCGAGGTAAGGCCTGTAATAAATCAGAACTCAAGCAGGAGAATTGTAATGATCCAAAAAGTCTCAGGAAGAGAAGAGAAGAGAGGAGAAGAGAAGAGAGGAGAAGAGAGGAGAAGAGAGGAGAGGAGAAGAGAAGAGAGGAGAAGAGAGGAGAAGAGAAGAGAAGAGAAGAGAAGAGAAGAGAAGAGAAGAGAAGAGAAGAGAAGAGAAGAGAAGAGAAGAGAAGAGAAGAGAAGAGAAGAGAAGAGAAGAGAAGAGAGAAGCTTTAATACATCTAAGACTCCTAGGAAATGCAAAGTCCTTCCCATCTCCCATTCATGATAACAACAGAGAGGGACAGAAAGCTGAAGATCAGAAGGACCAGTTTTAAAGTGTTTGCAGTTTTGCTTGTTACATGAGGGTGTCCAAGGCACTCTGCTCACCTCAGTTTCCCCCTAACTGTGCTTTGCCCAACCAGAAGAGTATTTGCTCTTCTGGGATAGGTTTTTAATTCTCAAAATTCTAATCTACACTTACAAAATCTTCCCTTCAGGACTTCAGTCAAAACCAAATCATTTTGGTAAAAAGAAATTTCAACTTCAGTGAACCGTGGATTGTTTTTTAATAATGGAGAAACATTGGGTTGAAAGATTAACAGCCAGCTCTAGATGATACCACTTGTAAGTCCCAATGCAGTCATGTAAGGCTCAGAAGCTAATTGCTCATAAAGCTGAATATTTCTTTACATTTGCAATTGCCATATCCTTCACTAAACTTCAAAGGGAGGAGCTTGGAATTGAAGATGGCCTCTAAACTCTTAGACCCTTCATTCTGTACTCCGATTTCTCCTATGTTCTGCACTGAAGGGTGATTTTCTCCAGCTGGCACAGAAGATTGAGCCAAAGTCTTCTCCTTCTCTTGATTTACAGAAATATAATTAATTCTCAAGTCAACTGAGCTAAAAATGTTGTAAACAAGAAGAACCACCAGGCCCTCAGGAACAGAAGTACTGCAGGAGCAGCCATTACTTTTAAAGCATGGCAGCGTTTCAGAAAAACACTGCAGCTGCTTTGGCTCTGTCCCTCACCCAAGCTGAGCATTGCTTTTTGCCTCTGTACTTTGCTTATTTCTATCAAGCCTCCTTAGGCATTCATGCTAATACCTTGTACGCGATATAAGATGAATGTTTTATAATTAAGCACACATACATGAAATACCCCAAACTATATTAAGCTTAGACACATTTTCAAAAAGTTGTAAAATACTCTTGCCAGATTCTATACTCTCGAATGGATTAATCTGAAAAACAACTGGGACTCAATTTAGACCTTCCTGGCAGCAAGCAAGAGAAACGTCAAGCTCAATGTTTTACTTTATTGAAGACCCTCTTAGGAGTCCATCAGAAAGAACTCTGCCTGGTAGCCAGTGATCAGTGGGAGCTAATATTTAGTTTATTAATGTGGCTTTTTTTTTTTTCCACACTGTTGATGAACAGTAGTAAACTAAAACCTTGATCCGATTTCCCCTTCTGTGCTTTCTGCAAAAAAGGCAATGAAACAGAGATAAAGTTAACAAGATCTTGCATAATATAAAAGGGCATTCAGTAGGTCCCAAGTTATGCAGATGTATAGTTTATTTGTACACTAGAACGCCTGAACTAAAACATATACACAGTAACTGAACACAATTTAAGAGCTCCTGTGTTGAAGTCAAGGTTAATCTTCAAACAACCCTTCAGTTTCAAGGCAAAGGTATGGATTAGTAAGTGTTTGTTTCACAGAAAAGTGGCTTTCACTGGTACTTGACAGTACAGGTAGACCATCATAGTGTTCTGATCATAAATAGAATGCAGCTGAGTTACTAACAATGAATTTGAGAAACAAAAGGAGCCGAAGCAAAATGCAGAAACTTTTTGCCCTGTTTTCTTCTCAGTAAATCATAATTAATTACAGGTGCAGGCACGGATGCTGCCTCGAATATTATGTTTTCCAACTTATTAGACCTGATTTATATTAATACTTGTGGTATTTCAGATTGTATTGCTGGGGACTAAGAATGTGCTGAGGGTAACAGCTGGATTGGGTAAAACTCACATGGAATAAATACTCAGAGCTTGAAAACACAGCAGAAAGTAAGTGTCCAATGTCAGTAAGACAGGAACTCTTGACTATGACTCTATGACTCTGTCATAGTAAACCACATATGGAGCTCCTTACTCCAATTGGTGGCTTCTAGTGAGGCTCTCATGTGCACCTACTGTTGATAGAGGGGCAAACAGGTCACAGTCCATTCCACATAGAAAGCTAACAGGCAGCTCATGTTGTTGAAAAATCCGTAGACTGATTCTCTGGCCTTCAACGGTGAGATACATTACTGATAATGCCTGAATTGCACAAATATCCAGAACACGCAGATTAAGCTTCCTGAATCTTGCTGCAGCATGAACCCCAGGCTATGGTTTTAGCTGGGATTTGTTTTACATTTCACCAAGGGCAAAGCAAGGAAGAGTATTAGTCCTGAGGGAAAAATCTCCAAAGCATTGCTGCTTGCAGTAGCAAATGGCAGTTCAGAACACCTTCTCCTGTAGTGCAAGCAAGAGACCAAGAAGAAACCAAACAGGTACAAAACCAATGGTGTATATGTTAGCACCTGTGGAAAAGTAAACTAACCATGCAAAAGTTTGGGATGTTGCAATGATTTCAATAACCAGGGAGCTATCTCAACTAGAATTGAAGAGATAATACACATAAGTAACACAGAAATAACCACTGGCCAACGGGTTTAGATGACATATTAGTGTACAAAAAAAAACTTAGAGGAGCAGAGCAGTTGGTCATGGGTAATATTAAATATTATTTTACCATAGAAAGGCACTTAAAAAAAACTTCTCAGATATCTAGTGTATAATAAAAAATACTAATTTGAATTGCATTAACGTGGCCGAGTCCAACTGATTAAGCTTATTTCCATCCTTCTCTTTCTTTTGAGGGAAGGTGAAGTTCAGAAATAAATATAGTTGTAATGATTTGCTAACTCATTATTGGCTTAAGAGGATTTTAGGGAAACTTAGGGGGGTTGTTTCAAATCTAGGAAACAAAAAATAGACTGTGAAATATAAATATCTACAAAGATGCAAAGAGGAACCTGATGAGGTTCAAAGGATAAATGCAGAATCCTGCACATGGGAAGGAACAATAAACTACACCAGTATAGGTTGGGAGGTGATCTGCTGGAGAAGGACCTGGGAGTCCTGGTGGACAAGAAGCATTCCATGGTACAGCAATCTGCCCTTGTGGCCAAGAAAGCCAATGGGATTCTGGGGTGCATTAAGAGGAGTGTGGTCAGCACATTGAGAGAAGTTCTCCACTCTCTCTACTCTGCCCTGCTGAGACTTCACCTGGAATATTGTTTACAATTTTGGGCTCCCCAATTCAGGAGGGACAGGGAGAGAGTCCAAGGGAGGGCTCCAAAGATGATTAAGGGTCTGGAGCACTGCCCTATGAGAAGAGCCCAAGAGACCTGGAGCTTTTTCAGTCTGGTGAAGAAAAGACTTAGAGGGGATCTAATCAGTGTTTATAAATATTTGAGGGCTGTGGGTCAAGAGGGAGGGAACAGACTGTTGTAGAAGATACATGTTCTGACTTGCCCAGGCATGATCCTATGATCCCTTCCCTCTGCTGGGGGAGAAGGAAGCAGGGCATAGGGAGAAGACAAAAGGCTTGGAGACACCTACTTTGAGGGTTCAAGGCTTGCCCAGACTTGTTCCTCCTAAATAAGGGAAAGCAAGCTCCTGACTTCACCTAACATGATCAGGTTTGGCAAAGTGCCATTCTGATTGGTGAACTTGTGTGGCCAGGGCAGCCATTCACATTAGGACAATCAATAAATAGGCTTCTGCCACAGGCTTTGCTGCTTTCTCTTTTATTTTTTATTTGCCTGCTCTGCCCTACTACATGCTCTGCTTTGCCTGCAATGACTTACAAGATGCTGAAAGAATTCCCTTCAAGTTTTGGATACTGATACTATTTTGTAAGTATGTATTTCATAGCCTCTCTAAGAAATTCTGTAACTAGCCTCTCAGTCCCCCGGTGGGCAAGAGGTATAATTGAAACTAGGAATCTCCAGTTTTAATGTTTGCATTTGCTACTTACTTCTTAAAGTGTTCTAGTTTTCATAGAATCATAGAACGGTTTAGGTTGGAAGAGACCTCAAAGATCATCCAGTTCGAACCCCCCACCATAAGCAGGGACACCTCCCACTAGATCAGGTCACTCAAGACCTCATCCAGCCTGGCCTTGAACACATCTAGGGAGGGAGAAGCCACAACCTCCCTGGGCAACCTGTGCCAGTGCCTCACCACTCTCACTGTGAAGAACTTCCTCCTAACATCCTGTACAAATCTCCCCTCTGCCAATTTGAACCCATTCCCCCTCATCCTGTCATTACAAGACTTTGTGAACAGTCCCTCCCCAGCCTTCCTGTAGGCCCCCTTCAGATACTGGAAGGTTACTATAAGGTCTCCTCGACCTTATAGTAGGTCTGAAAAGCCCCAACTCTCTCAGGCTGTCCTCATAGCAGAGCTGCTGCAGCCCTATGATCATCTTCGTGGCCTCCTCTGGACTCTCTCCAGCAGTTCCATGTCCTTCTTGTGCTGGGTGCTCCAGAACTGCAGACAGTACTCCAGGTGGGGTCTGAGGAGAGCAGAGTAAAGAGGGAGAATCCCCTCCCTTGCCCTGCTGGCCACGCTTCTCTTGCTGCAGCCCAGCACACAGTTGCTGTTTGGGCCACGTGTGCACACTGTCCACTCATGTTGAGCTTCTCATCTACCCAAACAAGATGGGTAGATGAGATGGGTTGCCTGTTCCCTGTGTGTGTAAGTATCCAAACCTTGCTTTTCAAACATTGCAAATAAGTTTTCCAGTGAGTGAAATGTTAACAAACGGTTTTCATAGTTGTTAACAAACGGTTTTCATAGTTATTAACAATCTTTGCCTGAATATCAAAATTAATATAGATTAGTAATTTTCCATAATTCAGAACAAGACTCTTCTCAGTTGTGCCCTGTGATAAGACAAGGGGTAATTGGTATAAGCTACACACAGGAAGTTCCATTTCTTTAACACAAGGGTTGTGGAGGTTGTGGAGGTTGTGGAGTTTCCTTCTCTGGAGACTTTCAAGCCCTTTCTGGATGTGTTCTTGTGCAACCTGTGCTACATTCTATGGTCCTGCTCTGGCAGAGGGCTTGGACTTGGTGATCTCTGGAGGTCCCTTCCAACCCCTAACATCCTGTGATCATATGTAAGCAGAGTCACTATATTGCATATGATAAACATTGTTAAACACCTTAGGAAAGGTCATTCAAAACCTGGCCTCTGATTCAACCAGTGCAGTGTCCATTTAAATAAGTGGCTTCTACCAAAGGCATAGGTGTGGTCATTAGTCTTTTTTTTTTCTCAATTTGAACAACCAAGGTTTAGACATTGGAAGTGCTTAGTGAAAGAAAACAAGGTTCACTTCTAGTGGTAATACAGAACTCTGTTTTCAACAATGTTTTAAAGATTGTTTTATTCCTTCTTCCATTTCAAGGGGACTGCTACAGGACATCTGTTACTTAAAAAAAGCAACTTTCCTTATTACATATTGGTAGCTCTAATAAAATTGTGTTTATCCACAGATATATAAAACAAACAGCATTTTTCTGATATTTATATATAGTATTTACAAAAAGGGTTTCTAGTGTGGAAGTCAATCCAACCTAATCACAGATTTTCCGTCACATTTACCTTAGTACCAGGACTCGTATCCATCTAGGAAATTATTTCTTGTAGAGATACAGGGCCAAATTCTCCTGTCAGTTACACCAATATGCACTTGGAGTGACTCCAAATTAGCTAAAAATCAGCAGAGGTAGCTTAGTGTGTTCTGGTATAAATCAGAAGAGGAATTGGCTTCTGATCTTTTGATAATTATTCAAGAGTAAACAGCACTCAGTTGCATCACAAGAGAGCATTGGAATGTGAAATATCAGAAAATTGCAAATATGCTGAAACAATAAAATTAGGGAATTCAGCATAAAATGCCCTTTCTTTACTGTTCCATCCATTGTTATTTCTTGCAGAACACTTTTTAGACTGTTGATCTGCACCTAGGAAACCCACAAGATGTTGGTTTATTATGTTTGGTATCTTGTAACTGCTAGCGCATTATGAGATAAGAGTTTGTAGCAACACATGGCAATAGGGGATCTGTACGCCCATGCTTCATTACTTCTTGACCTTTCAGATGATACCCAATTGAAAAAGGATCAGTTCATACATCTGGCAAAAGCCTAATTTACTAATATGCTGTCCTCCTGAGTCACTGCTGTAATACATCTGCTGAACTTCTTATATTTCTTGACCCTTGTTAGTTCATTGTTGCTCAGTTATTTAGTTTGGACAAGCAAGCGTGCATAACCTGGGGGGTGACTTTGGAGCTACAAAATCTGTGGTTGAGGGGCAATTGGACTTCACTTTTGAAGTGCTCCACAAGAGACCAAACCAGTAATGGATCTTTAACACAAAATTCTCAAGGCAGTCATTTGCCAGAAGTGAATGGAAAAAAAAAAATGTCTGCCACAATAAAACAGACACACAAACCCCCTCACAGGCTGCCAAGAAATTTAACTTGGTTCAAAACCCTCAGCATGTTCATTAGGTCACTGATTCAGAGTCTTCTTTACAGTAAGGATGTGGAGGTGCTGGGGCCAGCACAGAGGAGGGCAGCAAAGCTAGTGAAGGGCATGGAAAATAAATCCTATGAGAGCAGCTGAGAGAGCTGGGGAACGTTAGTTTGAAGAAGAGGCGGCTGAGGGGAGACCTCGTCACTGTCTACAGCTACCTGAAAGGAGGTTGTGGAGAGGCTGCTGCTGGTCTCTTCTTACAGGTAAATAGTAATAGAACAAGACGGAATGGCCTCAAGCTGCTGCTGGGTGGGTTTAGACAGGATATTAGGAAATATTTTTTTCACAGCAAGAGTATTCAGGCATCAGAATGGGCTGAGTGGTTGAGTCACCAACCCTGGATATATTTAAAAGTCATGTGGATGTGGTGCTTGAGAATATGATTTAAGGGTGAACTTTATAGATTAGGGATAATGGTTGGACTCGGTGATCCTGGGCATCTTTTCCAACTGGAATGTTTCTGTGATTCTGTGATTCTTCTTGCAGTGCCTTCAGAAGAAGTTTGGCATTCCACTTACCTCATGAACCCCAACAGCACTTGTCACTGCTGTTCAAGGGGGTTATCTGAACTGGATGAGGGAGTGGGAAAGAATCCTTGTTTGAATTGTTGTTGGAAATTACTCTTTTCACTTAATAATTCCCTCTGTTATTTTACCTCATCTCAATTCTCGAGATCCAGTTCACCACTTAAGCCACAGAGTGTAGATGCAAAAATGTTGGGCAGGATGAGGACTTGGGAGGGAAAACACAAGGCTGTGGCAATATCAGTCCATGTTGGCTTAAAGAGACTGGCTACAAGACAGTGTTTCATAGTACAGCAAAGTAATGGCTAAAAAAAAAGGTAAATGTCATCATGTGATCACATATAATTCTCCTTTTTTTTTTTTTTTTTTTCATTATTAGCTGTCTGTTTCTTCTAAGAGCTACTCTTTCCAAAGTTTTAAGCAATTACCATCAAATGTCACTTTTGGAATGAAGGCATTCCTCATGGTTTTTGTTATACAAAGGAAAACAGAGATTCTATCTCTGAGTATCTGGAATATTGAAACACGTAGTATAACATATAAGAAATCATTGTACAGAAATTTTACGTGCATAGGAAGGACTCCAGTAAATAGTACAACCTTATCTCTTCCTTTCCTCATTTTGCTGCTTGCCCATTTTTAAGGGTGGGATTTTTCACACCTAACCACTATGGCATGAGCTCAATTTCTTTTTCAAAACCTTGGGCATGCCTGACTGTCCTGTGCTTTCCAATTTGGCTGGTTTCTGTGCATGTACAGATGGAGTCTGGCCTGGTCCCTATATATATATATTTTTTTTATTTTATTATTTTTTTTTAAACAAACCATACAGGGATTCTTGCATGCCAAAGGTTGTAAACTGACAACACAAAAACTTTAGTCCAGAAACAATTTTTTGACATTGCTATCAACTATTTCTCTTTGTTTGGAGCCTATGAAAGCAAAGGTAGTAGAAAGAAATAAAGTGAAATCTGCACAGGAAACAACATGTTGAACTGATTCTGTAAGAAAAAATAAAGGCTACCCCTTGCATTCTTCAAGAATGGTGGTAGGCTATTGTCATAAGCATTGCCATTTCACAGAGATGGAGACCACACATTTAATTCTTTTCTATAGGTTATTTTAAAGGTGGCTCCAACCTACTCTCTGAGGAGAGGAGCTGGTTAATTGTAGCCCTGCTGGATTCCACATATCACAAAGGGCTCAACAAGAGCTAAATAAAGAGAGATTAATCAGATCTGGTAAAGATGGGTTTTAATGGAAGTGAATTCTGCAGAGGATGATAATCATTAAAACTGAGAAGTTAATCGAAAAATCCTAAAACAAGAAGAGAAATTTGAGGCATCCAAGAAACATTATCCCTCCTCCAACTCAGATCCTCTTTATAAGTAGGTGAAAAGGGGAAAAAAAAAAGAGGAAAAAAAAAAAAGCAAGGCCAAAATTAACAAAATGTTTTAAAAACAAACTACAAAATGCTCATTTCTCAGTCACCTCCTCAACCACAGAAAAGGGGAAGTTTCTGACTCCTGAGTCAGAATTGCAGGACAGGTTATTGCATGGTGATTACTTTGAGACGGTGATTAAACGAGTAATTTAAAACACTAGGATTACTAAAGGAAAGGGGAAGTTAAAACTGCCTTGGGAAAATTATTCCACATCCTTTACAAAGAAGGAAAATAACCTATCCTTGAATGCCACTCTGGAGGACATAATTAAAGAGGAATGAGAACTCCCTTAACAAAGGAAAGTGTTTTAATGGGGTAATACATGAAACTGTGCCATAGAAAGAGAAAAGCCAGTGTGTGTGGTGGGTGTTGAGGAGGGGGCAGTTTCAACAGAAGCCCCAAAGGCAAGCTGTGGCCCTAGCAAATGAGGCAGTGAGTCCTTCTAAGGTAATATCACTGCCCTATATGCCCCTTTAATAAGGAAGTGGAAGGCACTCCTGAGACTAAATGATGAGACTGCAGCTGTTTCTTTGCTGACACCCTTCTTAGCCACCTGCTTTGCCAAGACCATTTTAGTGCAGCATCAGGAGATAAAAGAATGAGCATGTTCTAAGCTTAAACATGCCAAGTCACTAAAATGTAAAATATTTTTGTCCTTAATTACCACTACTAATGGTTTCCTGTCTTCTACAGGCCCTACTGCTTTGATTTTTCAACCTTGGTTTTCAAACTTGCCCGGAGAGGCAAAACTTAGCACAGCAACCAGTCTGAATTCAGTATTGACCTTGCTTGGAGCAGGAGTTTGAACTCCTGGGGTCCTTCTCTACCTGAATGACCATGAAGAGAATAGAATAGAATAGAATAGAATAGAATAGAATAGAATAGAATAGAATAGAATAGAATAGAATAGAATAGAATAGAATAGAATAGAATAGAATAGAATAGAATAGAATAGAATAGAATAGAATAGAATAGAATAGAATGCCAGGTTGGAAGAGACCTCCAAGATCATCCAGTCCAACCTATCACCTAGCCTATCCAATCAACCAGACCATGGCACTGACACAGACATGGCTCCATCCAGTCCTTTCTTGAACACTTCCAGGGACAGTGACTCCACCACCTCCCTGGGCAGCCCATTCCAGTGGCAAATCACTCTCTCTGTGTCTCTCTGGTTAAGGTCTCTGAAAGATGAATGCTCTATGACAGGGAGTCACATTCTAACACTGATTTTAAAGCATATGTATAATAAGATAGAAGACAGAGCATGAAAGGGATACAGTATCCTTCCCACCTTGCAATACAGATTAAAATACAGATTAAAACACTTTAGACATGGTGAAATAATGCATTTAGGAAAGCATTTTTATTAAACACCATCAAAACAAAATCAGGTATCTTTTTCATTTCCCCAGAAAGTTAGGAGGAGAGGGCAAATTCTTATCAAGATGTGAAATGAGGCATAATTTAGAAGAAAACATCCTTAAAATGGATGTTTTGTGACTCCAGGCAGTAGCCTCAAATACCACAAAAGCTAACGTAAATCCTATTATACTAGTTTTGGGGGAGGAGAGGAAAGTGTTGACTCTTCAAGTATACCATCTAACTTACAGCTAGTTACAATCTGCATTTCTTGCAGAATCATAGAGTCATAGAATGATTTAGGTTGGAAGAGACCTCAAAGATCATCCAGTTCCAACCCCCTTGTGCCATAGGCAGGGACACCTCCCACTAGATCAGGTCTCTCAAGACCTCATCCAGCCTGGCCTTGAAAACATCTAGGGAGAGAGAAGCCACAACCTCCCTGGGCAACCTGTGCCAGTGCCTCGCCACCCTCACTGTGAAGAACTTACTCCTAACATCCTGTTCAAATCTCTGCCAATTTGAACCCATTCCCCCTCGTCCTTTCATTACAAGACCTTGTGAACAGTCCCTCCCCAGCCCTCCTGTAGGCTCCCTTCAGATACTGGAAGGTTACTCTAAGGCCTCCTGGAAGCCTTCTCTTCCCCAGGCTGAAAAGCCCCAACTCTCTCAGGCTGTCCTCATAGCAGAGGAGCTCCAGCCCTCAGATGACTGCCATATCACCATTTAAGATATTAATTTGCAGGCTGCAGTCTGCAACATCAAGTCTTGGGCCACAATAGATGACATAGGGACATCTCATCTTAATTTTTTTTTTTTTTTTTCAGTATTACTTACCAGCCTATCCAGCAGGCAATAGTTTTCATCAAAGTATATAAACTTGCTGACATGGCCTTAATCAGTTCCTTGGGAGTCCAAGCACTGGGTGATTTCTTCCTTGAAAGGCACGTTCTTCTCTTCAAAAGGTCTTGCACTCGTCAATAAGGTACCTTCTGAAAACCGAGTGCGTTCATCAGCACTATCTCCTGCTGTCATACTGTTTAATTTCTCCTTGATGGAGAAGTCTGAGGGAGAAAATACCTTGTTTTCGCTGTCTTTTCCATACAGTTGATTCATCTTCAGAGCATCTGTCAGCATTGGCATCGGAAATACAAGTCTGGGACTTCCCAAATGCAAGACTTTCAGTGCCACGTTAGGCAGCGCTGACCAAGCATAGCTTTTCCCTCCCTACCACTACTCATAGAATCATAGAATCAGTCAGGGTTGGAACGGACCACAAGGATCATCTAGTTTCAACATCCCTGCCATGCCCAGGGACACCCTACCCTAGAGCAGGCTGGACTGAGCCTCATCCAGCCTGATCTTAAACACCTCCAGGCATGTGGCCCCAAACACCCCCTTGGGCAACCCATTCCAGGCTCTCACCACTCTCATGCTGAACAACTTCCTCCTCACATCCAGTCTGATTCTCCCCACCTTCAGCTTTGCTCCATTCCCCCTACTCCTGTCACTACCTCCCTATAAAGTCCCTCCCCAGCTTTTGTGTAGGCCCCCTTCAGATCCTGGAAGGCCACAAGAAGGTCACCTGGGAGCCTCCTCTTCTCCAGACTGCACAGCCCCAACTCTTTCAGTCTGTCCTCACAGCAGAGGTGCTGTAGCCCTCTGAGCATCCTCATAGCCCTACTGAAAGAGGTCACACTGCTCCTCTTGTTCCATCTTCTTCAGTTAAAACTAAATGTTTTCTCTTCATCTGTAAAGTTCACAGAATTTTACAGGTTAAAAGGGACCTCAGAAGATCATCTAGCCCAGCTGCCCTGCCAGAGCAGGATCACCTAGGGTAGACTACACAGGAATGCATCTGGGTGGATTTTGAATGTCTCCGGAGAAGGAGACTCCACAACATCTCTGTTCAGCCTCTTCCAGGGTTCCTTCACCCTGTCGTAGTCTGAGGCCACGAACAGCCCAGACCTGGATGGCAGGAGGGACTCTGACTCCTTTTAGAGAGTGAGAATGGAGACACTGCACACTTGTTGGAGGTTTAACGAGAGATTCTGTTTACTGGTGCATATATGCAGAAGGCAGTCGGGTAGAATAGCTACATTTGCAAGCTAAGCCAAGTCTATCAGACTAAATCCATCTGGAATCCTCACCCACCCCACCCTCGGCAGGCCTGAGAGTAGGCCACAGCTGCTGCCCCTGCCCTGCCCCAGCTTAGGCCTACAAGGCCTCGGCAGGCCGCGTGAGGCAGCTGGAAATCCCCTGCCAGCTGGGAGCCATCTCCCCACACCAACCAGCACACAAACTGCGACAGGCTCTGCCCGGAGAGAAGTGAAGGGAGAAGAGGCAAGGAAGGAAACAGAGCAATATCAACAAGTCATTGTGCCAGGGGAGGTATAGGCTGGGTATTAGGAGGAAGTTCTTGCCAGAGAGAGTGATTGGCATTGGAATGGGCTGCCCAGGGAGGTGGTGGAGTCCCCATCCCTGGAGGTGTTCAGGAAAAGCCTGGATGGGGCACTTAGTGCCATTGGATAGGGCTGGGTGATAGGTTGGACTGGATGAGCTTGGAGGTCTCTTCCAACCTGGCTGATTCTATTCTATTCTATTCTATTCTATTCTATTCTATTCTATTCTATTCTATTCTATTCTATTCTATTCTATTCTATTCTATTCTCTCTGTCTCTCTTTACGTTTATCCCCCTGGCTAGGACTCAGAAACACTGGAAGTTAATAAATGAAGCTTTATATTTACAGCAATGCACAATATACAAGCAAATATTTACAAGGTATAACAGATATTTACAGATATATGCAGTGAAAAGGTAATACAGAAACACCACAGCCCTCCCAGAGACCAAAATCCCCAAGAGAGGGTAACCAACCACCCCCTACCACCTTTCCCCCCTTCCCCCAATCTTATCTCACCACCTGTTGATGCTGAAGGTAAGCAGAAGTAGATTGGCCAGGGGGGTCAGTGCAGGAAAGTAGTTAGTAGAATTACTGAGAATTATCTACCAAGGCAAAGACAAAGGAGACCATGCAAAGAGAAGCAGCCGCAGCCAGAGCGGTCAGAAACTGTCTGATATCTGATGTTTTGGGTACAATACTTTAAAAACCCTTTTTTTTTTTTTTTTCTTTCTCAGTAAAAGTCTGGGCTGAAGTGCCACACTGTGTTTACCTCTCTCAGCCAATAGTCTAATTTCTCACTCAAATTCTCCAATGAATTCAAACCAGCACAACTCTCTTCTCCAACTGCTTGTATCCACACAGAATACCAGCACAAGACAGACTCCTGTCTTGAAAACCCCACAAAACAAACACTGATTAACAAGTACACTGAAATTAAAGCACCTTCAGCAACATTTGACAGGAAGAGGCTCCCATACACAGCCCAGTCACTTATCCATCATGTTTATGCATGGGTCATTATCTTCCCTGTATTTCAAGCCAACAGTTTGCAGGAGAGTATCCATTTTTCAGAAAACATTATACAGAGGTGCTGTATTTAAAACCTGAACTTTAAGCTTAATGGCTACCTCAATCACTTTCATAGAGGAAATATCTTCTTACTCAGCATTCAGAACCATGAAGATCATACAGATCTGCAAGAAAGCATTTTAAAACTGCTTATGGCCTCTTAACCAGCTACATTTTCTCCCTACACATAGGCATTTGCAGAATGAAAATATTAGTTGTATATCTGCATCAGATCTAAGAGACACACGTATGAAAGGCACACTCCTGTGTTTTATTGTCATTTTTGCCCACCCACACATACCCACTGCAGCAGAGTTAATTTTTACACTATTGAGTGTCTTATAGCACAGCTGTCTAAATAAAACTGGGATGCAAACTATTTTCTTAGCTGGCATTCAAATACTTTTCTCTTCTCACAGATTTGGCTGCTAAATCCTTCTGCAGTTGAGTATTAGCTAACTAATATTTGGCTTATTCTTCCTTCAGGCAAGCTGTCCACATTCAAAACATCTGCAGCATTTCTTCGCTACTTTGCTACCGTCTTGTGGATCTGCATTGCCACATTACCCAGATTTCTTCTGACAGTTTCTCTTCCCCTCTCGTTTTACCTCTCTGCACAGGACACCCCCACATTACTGCGCACACCACAGGACAACAGCCACTGTCCTGTTTTTTATTGGCCAACCACCAAGACTGCCTTTAAGATCTGAGCAGATGGAGTTAATAGCAAATAGCCAACAATTTTTGTTGACTACTTATTGCTGCTATATTTCACTTGGACTTAAAAAAAAAACCTCACAATAAACCAGTTCACCCAAAACTGATTTAAAAGAAAAAAAATTTGTGGACACAACCTTAGATTTTCCATAGAAGATCTTTTCTTCCCCTAAATAATAATGTTCAATGAAAAAAATAACAGTTTTAAATTAAGTTTCAAACAAAAAAAGGCCCAAATTCACTCAGCAAATATATGCTAAACTATAAGACATTTGTAGTGGTTTAGCAGTTCTCTGCCCCCCCAACCTTTTATAAACCCCAGCTAGAACTCAGAGACCCTGGAAGTTAATAAATGAAGCTTTATATTTACAGCAATGCACAATATACAAGCAAATATTTACAAGGTGTAACAGATATTTACAGATATATACGATGAAAAGGTAAAACAGAAACACCACAGCCCTCCCAGAGACCAAAATCCCCAAGAGAGGGTAACCAACCACCCCCTACCACCTTTCCCCCCTTCCCCAATCTTATCTCACTAACTGTTGATGCTGAAGATAAGTTGAAGTAGATCAGTCAGGGGGATTAGTAGTAGAAAGAAGTTAGTACTTTTATTGAGAATTAGCTACCAAGACAAAGGGAAAGAAGGCCATGCAAGAGGAGCAGCCGCAGCCCAGAGCAGTCAGAAACCATCTGATATCTGTGTTTTGGGTACAGCACTCTAAAAACAATTTTTTTCCTTTCTCAGTAAAACTCTGGTGAAATGCCATACTGTGTTTACCTCTCTCAGCCAATAGTCTAATTTCTCACTCAAATTCTCCAATTAGCTCAAACCAACACAACACTGCAAACCTCTTTCACCTTCAGAACATTTAAGTTCCAACCATTCTAGTTTCTCCCTCTGCTTGTTTTTTTTTGGTTTTTTTTTTCTTAATTTCTGTTTTTGGAAAATTGTGAGGGAAGAAAAGAATGCACCACTGACAAATAAAGTAGAAGGTATAATATACACAGGAGTCTTCATCAGTAAAATTCTGAAGGTAAATATATTAAATACAGTAAAAATGCATAGTTCCCTGTTAGCATAAGGATTCAATCTGTTTTGTTCACGGTCTGAAGCTCCACCAGGGGAGGTTTAGGTTAGATATTAGGAAGCACTTCCTCAGGGAAAGGGTGATTAGGCACTGGAATGGACTGTCCAGGGAGGTGGTGGAGTCACCATCCCTGGAGGTCTTTAAGAAAAGATTGGATGTGGCACTTGGCGGCAACCATTTTTAGTTCTCTTTGTATGGCAGGAGATCTGTCTTCTATTGTGGTTCAAGTCTAGGAAGGAAAATGTAGCATTTTCTGATACATGGGAAATAAATAATTAAGTGGTGATTCTTCTTTCCACAGTGAGGCCCTCACTCATGTGCTACCCCTTGACCATTACTTTCTGACCAAGACTCACTCTGTTATCAACACCCAACTTTGATATGCAAATACAGCAGAATACATGGCATACAAATAAACAGCATCTTCATCTCCACAGAAGGCAGTGCTTTTGCAATCTGTTTAGGGCTTTTCTTCATTATGGCAACATTTTCTCTATGCAAGCACTGGCCTGGTTCTTCCCAAAATATTGTCACCTGTTTAGCAGTTTTAAAGGGCCAGATTCTGGTAAGG
>VWZI01008216.1:1789265-1805508 GCA_013396835.1 Psilopogon haemacephalus
AGCTCCACCTGACACGTGTGGCTGACTTTGTAGTTTTAGCTTTGCAAATAATTCCAATATCTCAATACATACCCACTTATGACTAGAATCATAAAGTTGGCAACTCTGAAAGCCATAGCTTTTAGATGCACAAAGACACAACCTGGAAGACAAAGAAGTGAATAGGAAGGAAAAGTAAAGCAGAAAGGTTTTATATAGCATTTCTCGAGGTCCAAAATCTCTTTCTGACACAAGTTATGTATGACATTTAATAAAAAGAGATCTAATGCCTTGGTAAAATGAAACATCTGCTTATGGATTGTTTATAATCAAAACCCAAACTTAGAAGAAAATTAAAGCTTGCAGTTTAAAAACTTCAGAGCTTTAGGGACTAATAAATGGCTGCACATTTTGAATAGGTTCCAGTACTGATGGGTTTTCTCATCAGTAAATAAAGATGTTAACAGTTTACTTTTCTTGACAACTAACGAATTATTTTTTAATATCAAGACCAAATGTTGGCACTCTCCATTAATCTCTGCATCAAACAGGTGCCCACGAGATACACTTGCCAGGCTTAAGTATACATGAAAGCCAAATATAAACAGTTAACGTGGTGCTTTTACTTCTTAGAGCCAAATTCAACACTGATGTAGTATCTCTGAATTAAGTTGTGTGTCCCCAAAGATGAGACTGGCTCTTCCGTTTTAAACAGACTCCACAACTCAAATATAATGCTATTTTTTCTTATTCAAAAAATCCTGGAAGTGAATACTTTTCATCATTAAATTATATTAACCAAGGAGTCTTGTGAGTTTAGGTGTCCCATACTGCTTTTGAAAAATGTCATGAGTAGTGTACTGTTTAATAAACAGCACAGGTGGCAGGAGTCAATAGGCATATGTTGTAGACCCATTCCATGAAGCTCTGTGTGAAGGTCAGGGGGTGACATTATGTGGTTGTGTTGTACAGGAAGTCAGATGCAAAGGTGTCCCAAATTCAGCTCACCAAAACAGCAAAACACAATTCATGTGTGAAAAGGGTTGCCCAGCTGCTGTAAGCTGCCTTCAGGACATCTATCCAAGAAGAAGCACCTCCAGTCATCTCCAGAGGGAGGGTCTTCAGTGTCCTCCTTGGAAGACAGATGTAGAAAATAGAGGTTACCCAACAGAAATTGTGGCAGTGATTGCAGTAGGTGTGTTGTGGCTACGCCAGCTCCTACTCATACTGAGTAAGTCACACTCTGCTGTTATTTCCAGCAATCTGATGTAAGTGAGCCCTTGGTTTTTAAAGCATGTTGTCTTTCCTTCAAATGGAATGGCAAATAGAGCCTTTCCTAATGCTTGAATTCTTCACTTGTATTTCAACAATTAACTCCTGAATATATTTTCTTACTCTGGAAGCCAGATTTATGGTGGACGCTTTCTCTGTGGATAAAATTTAACTTACCATGGAAAAATAATTTGCAGCTGAAGAAAGGACATATTTTAACACAGTTAATAGTATCCTTAATGATGATTATCTAATTAAAATTAGAAGTGAACCTCCAGTTAAGCCCAGCTTTTGTCTTGGTATGAATACTACAACATACTACAACCTGAAGGGAGGCTGTAGCCAGGTGGAGGTTTGTCTCTTCTCTCAGGCAACCAGCAACAGAATGAGGGGACAGTCTCAAGTTGCACCAGGGGAGGAAATTGTGCCATTATGAGGAAGTTCTTCACAGAGAGAGTGATTTCCCATTGGAATGGGCTGCCCAGGGAGGTGGTGGATTCATCATCCCTGGAGCGGTTCAAGAAAAGACTGGATGAGGCACTTAGTGCCATGGTCTAGTTGATTGGATAGGGCTGGGTGATTGGTTGGACTGAATGATCTTGGAGGTCTCTTCCAACCTGGTTGATTCTATGATTCTATATTCTCGGTTTGGTTTAGTGGTGCTTAACTGCCCTTGTTGGGCATGGCACAGTCTTCTTCTTACAACAGAAAAAGACCATCACAAATTTATCTATGGGCAAGTCACATCAGTCCGGATGAGTGTCATAAATCCATTGTGGGTACTTCCTACCCCAGCTCCTTCATCAGACAAGAGGAATGTTGGGTGGGGGTTGAGGAAGGCTGACCAACATATAAGACGAGGGTGATATATTCAGCCTCTGCCTTGCAATTCCCCATCACTGCCTAATGCTCTCATTGGCACCAGGCAAAGATCTGGCTGCAGCTCAATATGCCAAGAACTCCTGGCACCCTTCTTCCTTCCCTTTTCCATCATCTGCTCCTTCATCATATGGCAAAGGAGGAGACTCAGAGGTTTAGGGATTATAGGACAGACTGAAACCACTTGTTGTGATCAGCAGGTCAAAAAAAGTGGTCCTGGGGAAATGAGAGACCTTATTGTAGCCTTTCAATGCTTATAAAGGATGTATAAGAAAGAGAGGGAAAACTTTTCAATAAGGTCTGTTGCAACAGGACAACAGGTAATGATGTTAGATGAAAAGGGGATAGATGTAAACTAGATATAAGGAGGAGGAAATTTTTTACAACAAGGGTGCTGAAATACTGGAACAGGTTGCCCAGAGAGGTGGCAGAAGCCCCATCCCTGGAAACATTCAGGATCAGGTTGGGTGAGGCTCTGAGCAACCTGATTTAACTAAAATGCCCCTGCTCACTGCAAGGGAGTTGGACCAGATGACCTTTAAAGGTCACTTCCAATCCTAACTACTCTATGATTCTGTGATCTAATGATAGGTATACATAGCCTATACTCAGAGACACTAGGAAAGTTGTTGCTGTGGACAGTTTAGAAAGGTTGTCTTGGCAGGTCACATAGGTTACCGATGTTTCATCCTCCATCTAAGGAGAAAACTACGTTTCTTGTATCATCTCTCTTAAAATTACTCAATGAGATCAGGGATTTTTTTTTTCCTTTAATAAGAGTAATTAATTTTAATTACTCCTATTCCTGTCTCCCTATAGCACCCATTGCTAAGTGTCTTAACCCTTTCCAGATGCTGCAAGCTATTCCATTCACCCCACAGCTATCACTTAGTCAGCTTAAGTGATTCTATAATAGAATATATTAAAATTCTTATCTTTTGAGCTGCCCTGATGTATCATCATACAACAGGATCTGTCACTGTGCTTGAACATCCTTATTTAATATGTTAGGATGTTATCTGCAATATGTCACCTCACTGTCTCTAGGTGTACCCTAATACACAAGGAAAAGCAGAGCAAAGCAAGCACACAGGCTGAACAAGAGTGGAAGCCTGGAAAAATAAAAAGAAACAAACCCAACAAATTAGAAAGTTGACAGTGTGTCCTGGTTTGAGTCAGAACAGAACTGATTCTGTTCAGAGTTTTACTTTTTGGTTTGGTCTCTTCTAAGCAACTACACTTTCTGAAATTAGCAGCACGGTTTTGCAGACAGTGTCTGCTTCTAGTAGAGATAACACTCAATGCTTCTAGTTACCACCAAGGATTGCTGTGCAGGCCAAGGTCACTGCTACATCTTCTACTCTGAGTTGTGCTTCATTCCACATATGTCACATTCAGTATAAAACCAAGGGATCATGAGGGTCAAGTGGTCTTCCTTAATGGTTAGTGTCCAAAGAGGACTCTCTTCTGCCTATGATCCATGAGTTGCCAAGGCCTGTTCCAGAACTGATCTCCTGAATTCAGCTCCCATCTGCTGCTGAGCCCAGTCTGGAGCTTCCCCAGTGCCTGCCACAGCATCAGTGGCGATGGTGACATAGTTGTTGTTACAGGGGCTGGGTTTGATTTGCCTTGTATTTACTTGTACATATTTCCTTTTATTGTTATTATTTTCATTAAAGTAGTTTCAGCTTTCTTTTCTAGCCTCTCTCCTTTACTCCCCTTCTTTCTCTCTTTGAGAAGGGAGAGGTTAATACATAGGGTCTTCTACTCACTTAAGTGACTGGCTCAGCCCTAACCCTTGACATAATGTCATGAAAGGAGATGTAAAATATTTTACAGTAGAGTAACATTTGAAGTCTGCTATTTCCTCTCAGTTAGGCAAAGTTACTTTGCCTGTATTCCCGCTGTTTCTTAATTTCTGTTTGCTGAAGAGTAAAGCTTACAGTGATGAGTGTCAGCTGTAGCACTCTCATCCAAAGTGTAAAGGGTTAACCCCTCCTGGGGAGTGGTCTGAACATGATCTCAGGTCATCCTGGCCCCTCCCTGGGGTGGTCTGCACCCAACCCCAGGTACAGTGGTTAGCCCACTCCCACTTCCTGTCTTGGACTCCTATAAAAACAGAGGAACCTCCTTTCTCTCTTTTTCTGCCCTACTTCACCTGCTAGCAACATCCTGGTTTCTGCTGCTTCTGCTTTGCCACATCGCTGCCCTACCACCTGGTGAGACAACCACCTCCTGAATCTATCTCCATCCTTTTCTGTTTGATCTAGTTGTATATATATTTTGTATCTTGTTTCCCTTCCCTATACCTTTTTTTAACTCACCTTAAATACCTTTTTATTTATTGTTGAATCTTATCTTTTAACTTTCAAATTAAATCAAGACTATTCTTTGGGTGTTTTACCCCTTTTCACTCTCTACATCTAATTCCTTTCTTTCCAAAGGGGGAGAGGGGAAAGCATTTTATTATTGTATTGTTCTGTTAGGCTTTGGGCTCCAGGAAGTTTAAACTAGAACCAGTCCAGATGGGTTGCGGTTAGTAGGTTGAGAGAGGTTCTCCTCTCCCTCTATTCTGCCATGGTGAGGCTTCATCTGGAATATTGTGTCCTGTTCTGGGCTCCTCAGTTCAAGAAGGGGCTCAGGGAAACTGACTGAAAGAATCCATTGCAGAGCCACAGAAATGATTAAGGCAGTGGAGTACCTTCCTTATGAGGAGAGCCCGAGAGAGATAGGGCTCTGCAGCTTGAAAAGGAGGAGACTGAGAGGTGACCTAATTCATGTTTATCAGTATGTGCAAGCTGAGTGCCAGGAGGATGCAACTAGGCTCTGCTGGGTAATGCCCAATGACAGGACAAGGGGCAATGGGTGGAAGTTGAGGCATAGGAAGTTTCATGGAAAGATTAGGAGTTTTTCTCACTGTGTGGGTGACAGAACACTGGAACAGGCTGCCCAAGGGGGTTGTGAAGTCTCCTTCTCTGGAGATATTCAAAACCGACCTGGATGTGTTTCCACACAATCTTGCTCTGGCAGGAGAGTTGGACTGGATGAGCTTTCAAGGTCTCTTCCAGCCCCTAACATTCTGCCATTCTGTGAAACATAAACATGAAATAATGTCTTAAAATGCTGAAGCTTTAAAAATACTCCTTCGCATTAAACTGGGATAAAAGTATCTTTATAGGAGGTACTTTCAGGGAGAGGCTGAAAGCAAAGAAAGCAAAAGGGGTATTTTCCCTACATACAGTGATTACCAAAGCATTACTGCTCTGTTCTGCCAGTCCTCTGAAATCAGCATTCCAATATTTATCAGGATTTTGGGTGAGATTTCCAGGTTTGTTTTTTTTCTTAGGTTTTGTTTTTAGGTTAGATACTTTCCGGTAAGTATGATACATAAAATAAAGCATGTTCTGATAACCTGATTTATATGTATTTACATTTAAATTATGTAATTATGTAGATATTTTGTCACAACTGATTCAATTTTGTGTGAACCTGAAGGGCTGTAGAGCAAACCAAAAATTGGGGTACACAGATTTAAATATTTAACTTGGAAACTACCAGAGATGAGCAAAACAGCAACAGTGAAGGCAAACAGTGGGTTTGACATTGCATATATCTGGTAACGATGATGGTACATGTGGTAAATAAGGATGCCTGCATGCTCCATCTATTCAAAGGAAAATAACTGTTTTGAGGTTCAGAGGTAGAGATGTGCATTGGTGTAAACATCAAAACCTTTTGAAAAGCAAGGATACAGGCAAGGATACCTTCTCCACAAAGGAAGCAGGAAGAAAAAAAAAAAAAAAAAAAAAAAGGTTGTTTTTCCAAGGAGATAATTCTCTTTGTGGCAACTTCTGTCTATAAAACAGCAGCTCCTCATCTGGTTGTAGTCATGGAACAGTGGCAACACAGGTCTCCTACAATCCTTAGGAGCCTTGCCCAAGCATTTCCCAACAGCGAATCTATTCTTATCCTCTGCTGTGTCATTTTTCAACACCAAATCTACTCTGAAGGAAAGGGTCTGAGATATTCATCACCTTTCTTGTCAAGGATATTTAGACTCTGTCTTGCCTAACAATCCTCATCACACTTTGCCTGGGGTTGGGAAGGCTTGGCCTGTATCACTGCACCAGAACAGATCCATCAGCTTTGCAGTTTTTCTCACCTCCTGTCTCATCCCACTTGTCTCATCTTAACCAAGTGAAGGAAGAACTATCAAAAAGGCTGCTTTAGGCTCTAATTTAAAGAACCTTGGGTTCAAAACCTTTCTTCCCCACAAATCTGTCAAGGACCACTGAACTAGCTGTTTTCCCTGAGCTCTGATACTCGATGTGCAAAGCGTGCTTTTTCAGTTCATGATGTGAGGATGAATAGTTAGATGACCAAGGCTTCACAACCATATTGGTCATGGACAGAATAGATAACTTCTAGGCTAATGTTTAATTGTATCTTGTTTATAAGCAAGCTGCTTTCCTCAAACTACAGATCGTATAACGTGAATAAGGTTATGATTCATGTCTTGGAGAGGATATAGATTACAGTGAAGAAACTAAGGTTATTAAAAAAAAAAAAAAAAGGCAGTCTGAGTTTCTCCCTGTCCCAAACAACTTGAGAAGTTCTTCTGATGAGCCCTTTTCTTCTCCTTCATCTCCACCATGGTAATGTAACTAGTTTCACGGGCTCTAATGACTCACTAAGAAACCATCAGCAATTTAATGCAGAATTCTAACATCAGCTAACAAGCCAGGTCAAAAGGGGATTCCTACAGTGTTGCTACAACTTTGCTGGGACATACTAGCAGCACATGTAACACCTGGCAATGAACTACCACCTCTTCCATCATGCCTCTGTTCTTTGCCACATGGAGATGTGTGCAAATGGGGACAGGCAGAACCTTTCAAAAAACACAGCTCCATCCATATTCATCTGAAGCCACAGGTTGTTTTTTTTTTTTCTGCAAGGTAGGGTTTGGGGTTTATTTTATTTTGCCAGCTTTCTGTTAGATGCACTTCTGATTATAACCTGACCGCCAAGTTCCCCAAACTGAACTTTTGCACTGATTAAAAGTAAAAGCAGTGTGTTTATAAAAGTCAGCAAATCTGTGAGTCAAAAGAAGACACCTTAACAAAGGGTCAGAATTTGATATAAGGAAGAAAACATCAGAAAAAAACCATGGAAGAAGTACTGCTCCTTGGGTAAAAAGATTCTGTTGCTGAGGGGAAAAAAAAAAATCACACATTAATAATTCATTTCTTTACAGACTTGCCATTCCTGAATTTAAGGAGGTAAAATAGTTTGAAAATCCCCACAAAAGTGGGGGAAAAATATATTTCCTGCATCCAGCTCATTTTAAACCAATTGACTTTAGTATGGTGGGAAGGCCTTTAGCCTCATAGCAGAAAACAACCTTGAATGCCCAATACAAAATTTAATATCCATAAACTAGAAAAGAAAGGAAAAAAAAAAAAAAGAAAAAAAAAACCCCAACAAAACAGGGGGGAAAATGGAAGCTACTGAATCATAGAATGGTTTAGGTTGGAAGGAACCTCAAAGATCATCTATTTTGAATCCCTTGCTATAGGCAGGGACACCTTCCACTAGAAAAGGTTGCTCAAGGCCTCATCATCACAGAATCAGCCAGGTTGGAAGAGACCTCCAAGATGTAGTCCAACCTATCACCCAGCCCTAGCTGATCAACTAGACCATAGCACTAAGTGCTCCATCCAGGCTTTGCTTGAACACCTCCAGGGATGGCAACTCCACCACCTCCCTGGGCAGCCCATTCCAATGCCAATCACTCTCTCTGTGAAGAACTTCCTCCTAATACCCAGCCTATACCTCCCCTGGCACAGCTTGAGACTGTGTCCCCTTTTTCTGTTACTGATAGCCTGGGAGAAGAGACCAACCCCCACCTGGTTAGAACCTCCCTTTACGTAGCTGTAGGCAGCAATGAGGTTTCCTATGAGCCTCCTCCAGGCTGCACACCCCCAGCTCCCTCAGCCTCTCCTCACAGGACTGTGCTCCAGGCCCCTCACCAGCTTCTTCACCCTTCTCTGGGTGTGTTCCAGTACCTCAACGTCTCTCTTGAATTGAGTGCTCCAGAACTGGACACAGGACTCAAGGTGTGGCCTGACCAGTGCTGAGTACAGGGGCAGGATAACCTCCCTTGTCCTGCTGGCCACACTATTCCTGACCCAGCCCAGGATGCCATTGGCTCTCCTGGCCACCTGGGCACACTGCTGGCTCATATTCAACTACTATCTCCCAGCACCCCGAGGTCCCTCTCTGCCTGGCTGCTCTCCAGCCACTCTGTCCCCAGCACTCCTTGCAGTTGTTGTGGCCAAAGTGTAGAACCCTGAACTTAGCCTTGTTCAATCTCATCCCATTGGCCTCTGCCCACCCATCCAACCTGTCTAGGTCCCTCTGCAGGGCCCTCCTACCCTTCAACAGGATGCTCCAGGGAGGGAGCATCCACAACCTCCCTGGGCAACCTGTGCCAGTGTTTCACTACCTTCACTGTAAAGAACTTCTAAAAATCAATGCCTTGGTTCATATACCTCAGGTTATAACACATCTTGGATCAAAGGAGAAAGGGGAAGGAAATAGCTCAGATGAATTTTAAACTTTGCAAGGGTCGGGTTTGTAGTTTAATATGTTTTCCTAATCTACTACTTGTCCAGTACAATCTGTTTGGTGGAATATTTTATCCTGGTTTTCTAATGCACTGTTCCCCGGTCAGGTTTGGGCAGGCAAGGAGACACTGAATGGTTATACTTATGGAGGGAGGTTTACCTTACCTGTTGCCTAACTATAGCTTGTACTAGTAACATATTCTGTATTTTTTAGGGGTGGGCAGATAATTGTAAAGCTACTATCTTGACACTTTTATATCCCTTACATAAAACAGAAAATTCAAAGACTAAAGCAGAAGTGCTTAAGAAAATTTTTTTTTTTTTTCTTGGCCAGGCATTCAACTTTTTTTGGTTGCACTAACTTCTGAGTGTAAGGTTGATGCCACTCGAATACTAGTACTTGTTTTTTAATCCAAGCTAGTAATGTTGCTACTCTTAGTTTTATTGAAGACTTCACTGAAGCAGTTGAAACCCTGAACACTTGCCTTGAAACCTCAAGTAATACTCCAGCTGGTAATGGTTTGCATTTGTTTGTGGAGCAATCTTTTGCATAGGCCTGTATGTTGAACAGTCATCTGACTCTTGGACAATTATCTGCCTCTATTTTCACTTTTTATAAAATAATTTAGCAGCGTTTATTCCATGATTTTCCCTCTATGGGACTCCGTCCTTTAGTATTCTGGGATTAAAACAAGCACAAGCAGCTGAGGGAGCTGGGGCTGTTCAGCCTGGAGAAGAGAAGGCTCAGGGAAGACCTCGTTGCTCTCTACAACTACTGGAAAGGAGGTTGTAGCTAGGGAGGGTTGGTCTCTTCTCCCATGCACCCAGTGACAGAACAAGAGAACACAGCCTTAAGCTGCACCAAGGCAGGTTTAGGCTGGATGTTAGGAAGAAGTTCTTGGCAGAAAGAATGATTGGCATTGGAATGGGCTGCCCTAGGGAGGTGGTGGAGTCACCATCCCTGGAAGTGTTTAAAAGGAGACTGGATGGGGCACTTAGTGTCATGGTTTAGTTAAGTAGAAGGCGGTAGGTGGTAGGTTGGATTCAGTGATCTTGAAGGTCTTTTCCAACATAGTTAATTCTATGATTCTGTGAAAAACAAAACAAACAGACGCAGGTGGCGGCGGCGGGGGGCGGGGGGGAGAAGGCAATTTAGCTTTGCTAAATTTCATTAGGAGTAAAGAGTATCAGAGAATCACAGAGAAATCAAGCAACAATATAAAGTCACATCCAGCTTCACTCCATAAAAAATAAAATTATCAGCAAACATACACATCCTCATAGTGTTCTCGTAGTTGAACAGAGCAAGCAAATTGCAGAATACAGAACTTCCCATAAAGGATAAATTGACACCATAAGTTGATAGCTATGGATAATCTCATCACAACCCACTGCTGAAAGACCTAGAGGTGAAGTGCCTGTCTTACCTTTAAAGATCAAACCTTATATTTATTTTTTTTTTTTAGAACAACAACATTTACTTTAGAATCAGTCTATAAACTTCAGCAAAGGCTAATATTTACACCTTTTTTTATTTGTTTTTATTTTGCCTTTTTGAAAGCAATACCAGCACTAAAGAGAGGAAAATGCCACCACAGTTTAAAAAAAAAAAAAAAAAAAAACCAAAAAACCAAGTGATAGGTCTACTGAAAAGACATGGAAGAAATTCCTCAAAATATGCTCACCATATGTACACCTGCAAATTTTACCCACAAAACCAGTGTCATATCACAGCTTTATCAGAACCGGTAAAAGACACCCCCAGGTTTCATATCAGAGTAATTCTATGCTACAGATATCTGAAATTCAGGTTTGTTCTGGAGGGAAAATTAAGAACAAATAAAAATAAAACAAATGCTTACAAAATCCTGCTGAGGAAGCAGCCTATGCTATTCACAACCCAAAGACAACATATTGGTTTAGTATGGAACAGGCATGTTTCTTTCTTCCTCTTCTATTTCTTTATGATACATAATTTTTGTAGCTAGCGTAGTAATCGTTTTGTCTATTAGCTTGATAATAGCATCGAATTATTTTCATTTAGTACCTGTAACAGTTGTCTGTTTCTGCCCAAATGTGTTGCTATGCAGCAGATTACTGAAAAAAAAATGCCCCCCCCCCAAAAAAAAAAACCCAAACAAGCCAATTCCAACATAACCATTTGCAAAATAAACACTGTAAATTTTAAAAGGAGTTTTTCTGAGGTAGAGCTGCACAAATCTTTCTTAAGAAGGAACAAATCATAATCAGTACAGGTCCTTTCAAGAGCAAAGCTGTTCAAGAAGAGTTCAAGTGAGCACAGGCATATGTATATTTATGTGTACAGACGTGGACTGATTGATTACTTGAACTACCATTTGAACTAAGCAAAATGCAGAGTTTTCTGCTGTTTCATCTTGAGTTGCTGCAAGCAAATCAGAATAAGATGAACCTCTAGCACTAAGTTTCATAACTGACCTCTGAAATCATGTTATCTCTCTATGGTTTCTCCTGCTCTTATACCAAGCCCATCTCAGCACAGTCTCCTGCCTTTCCTAAACAAGTTCTTCTCAGAGTGGGCTGTCCTTGCTATCAGGTAAGGCTTTGAGGCATGCTGGCATTTCCCCTTAGACCATGAAACATTAATACATCCTATGCAAGGTGTGTTCTCAGATACTGAACTCTTGTTTTCCACTTTCCTACCCCAACAGCTGGAGGTGCCATTACTCACCTTTTGATGATTCTTGCAGGGCATTTGAGACAGATTTAAGGTTTTAAGCTTGAAGTAAATTGTTTTGGAAATCAGAATGAACCAGGTAGGCATCTTCTGCAAGCCTTTACTAGGCATATGTACCTCTATTTCATTTGCAAGAGTTTAAACATGGCAACAAAAAACCAAAACACTTGTTGATAGAATTTTATAAGGAACATTTTCCACTACGATGTCTAGAAAAGATTTACTTGGGAAGTGCTGCAGATGCCCAGTCTACGGAATGGCCATTTGCTTTAACCCAGAGGTCCTACCTCTCAGTCTTTATGTAAGATTCCTTTCAGGCAAAGGTATGACTTTGGCTTTGCTGAAGAAATAGGATATAAAGGGATGCCTACTTATCATAATTCTTCCCTCTGCAACAGGATGGTTAGAAGCAGGCTCAAATCAGAGGTCATTTATTATAAACCTTTAGATGCTACAGAAAGGTTAAAAAAAAAAAAAATCAATAGATTACATAGTGGGAAAATGCTACCTCTTCATACTTGAGAAACAGTTTGGGATTAGTTTCCTTCTTATTTTTACATAGTTGGGTCCATGGTTTGCACTTCAAGGCCGTAACACAGTTATTGAATTCAAATTAAAAAAAAAAAAAAAAAAAAAAAAAAAAACCTGCTTTTTCACGTGCCTCTGCTGGCAAGGACAAAAGATGTACTCTCTCTGCATTTTGTAAACAACTTAAGGAGTAAACTGGGGAGTGCACTACATCGAAAAGACACAACACGCAACGTAACAACTGTGTTAAAGACCAAATGCCTAACCTTGTATAAAGCCTCTTCCAGCGCACTTGTGCTAGGAGGACTCATCAAGAACTAAGGCTGGTCTGATCTTGATGTCAACAGAATGCCCACTTATAGTTTGCATTTTAATTTCAATATACGTGGATGAGGCAGTATTAGAAGACCGCAAACAAACAGAATTTATTTGACTTCTCCACAATGGATTTTAGAGGCCAGTGTCCTTCCTCCCTGCTTCTTCTCATTTTGATCATTGGAATTTCTTCATCAATATTGATGAATACTACAGCTTCCTCCGTCTGATAAGCCTCAGTCACACTAGCCACTAAGATGTCCATATCATTACTCATATTTTAAGTAGTCTTTTTCTTAAGCAGCACTTCAATCTGCAGCTTCAAGTTGTCTGAGATAAGTGAGTCGTTGTAGGGGAGATGTGCAAACAAATGTGCAAAACGTGGAAGGCAGATCTGGAAAATGCAAAGGTGTGTTAAAAGAAGAACACAGACAAGGAGGCTATGGAGGAAAGATATGTGCAGAAGGAAACTAAGCCAACTAAATAGATTAAAGGAGCCAATAAGAAAGAAATAAGAAAATATTTCATAAGAGACCTATTCTACAGCCAAAAACTGGAGAGAGAAAAATCTCTGGACCATGTCCAGAGATGTTGTGGAATCTCTTCTAGAGACTTTGAAAACCCACCTGGAAGCAATCCTATGTGGCCTGCCATAGATGATCCTGCTTTGGCAGGGAGGTTGGGCTCAATAATCTCCAAAGATCCCTTCCAACCCCTGATATTCTGTAATTATGTGAAGAAGACTGTGGGAAAATAAAAAGTAAGACCATGACAAAGAGAGAAGCTGAGAAAATGGCAAGCTATGAAAACATGAGGCTGAGTAGAAATTCTGAGACAATACTGAAAAAACATAACATGGAACTAGGAACAGGAAACAAACAAACAGTGAAAGTGTTGGAGAGAAGCAATGCTTCAACAATTAAGGATGAAATGCTATAGAAGAAGAAATGAAGGATATGAACTGGAAAGCTTGCTCAGTGTATACTTTCATGTTGCAAAAGGTTTTGAGGATGGTAGCAGAAGAAGATGATTATGTCAAGGGGATTTTTTGAATGATCCTTTTATGTCATTTTTCAGTCGAATTCCCTGGCTCAGCCTGGGGAATAGGCTGGGTCAAAGGTGTTCCTTGCTTTTCTCCTAAGGGGTAACTAGATCGAGGGGTGACTCAGTAGACAGATCCACTTTAAGAAAGATGCTTATAGATGACATTAATGCAATGGACTGGAGATGGATCAGAAGGATTGCCTTAGCCTTTGCCTGGAGAGAAACCAGGTTTACTTTGGATTCAGTCTCAGAATTGGCGACAAACATGCCCTTTCAGACAACCTTTCAAAGCAGGGCCACTCACTTGCCCTGGATCAGCCCCCAGGCAGTCCATACTTTTTTCACCTTATCTTGGAAAAAGTTACCAGTTGGTAGCTGTCAGTAGGTACTCAGGCATTCTGTGGTGGGCATGAGGCAACCAAGGTCAGAGGTAGAGCTAAAAGGGTGCTTGGAAAAGACAGACAGCTACAAAAAACACAAAAAGAAATTAGTCCGTGATACAGCAGCCAGCTTGGTTGGAGAAATGGAAGAAAAGTGAAAAACAGAATGAATTTTAAAGGACAAAAAATTAGAACAATAAAATCCATTAAAAAAAAAAAAAATAAAAAAAAAAAAACCAATAAAAAAAAAAAAAAAAAAAAGACAAAAAAATAGAACAAGTGAAAAAGCCCAGTAAAAGTACAGTTAAGTGCACATCCCAGCTGAGTTTCTTTGGGAATAGGCAGTGCTCTTTCACAGCCACCTTTGTCCATGTAAAAACAATCAAGTTTCCTAACGATACAAAAATGTGTGTGTGGAGGAAGGGGTGGCTGACACCCAGTTAGGCTGTGCTGCCAACTGGACAAGCTGAGAGCTGGGTGAAGGTAAGCCTCATGAAGTTCAGTAAGGACAAGTGCAGACTCCTGCATCTTGGGGAGAGGACAAAGAGTAGGCACCAATAAAGGTTAGAGGTTGCCCTACCAGGGAGCAGCTCCATGGAGAAATACCTTGGAGTCCTGGTGGACAGCAAGTTCTCAATGTGCCCTTGTAGCCAGGAGGGCAAATGGCATCCCGGGGTGCATCTAGGAAAGTGTGTGCAGCAGGGCTAGGGAAGTTCTTCTCCCTCTCTACTCTGCCCTGGTAAGACCACACCTGGACTAGCATGTCTGGTTTTGGGCTCCCCAGTTAAAGAGAGACAGGGACCAGCTGGAAAGAGTCCAGCGGAGAGCCATGAGGATGACTGGGGGGCTTGACCATCTCCCCTGTGGAGAGTAACTGAGATCCCTGGTACTATTGAGTCTGGAGAAGAGAAGACTGATCGGTGTCTATAAACACCTGAGGGGTGGGTGTCAACTGGCTGGAGCCAATGGATACAAATTAGAACATAGGAGGTTTCACCTCGACATAAGAAGAAACTTCTTTACAGTGAGGGTGACAGCCCTGGAATAGGCTGCCCAGAGAGATTGTGGAGTTTCCTTCTCTGGAGACTTTCAAAACCCTCCTGGATGCATTCCTGTAAGGACCACCCTGGGTGATCCTGCTTTGGTGGGGTTGTCGAACTCGATCTCTGGAGTTCCCTTCCAGCCTCTAACACTCTGTGCCTCTCTGAAGCACTGTCTTTTTAGACAACCACAATGGTTCTATAGAAAGTTGCAATAGATTAAAAGAGCTCACATTTGCTACTGAACTTTCTGCACAGGTAAAACTGCAGGCTTAATTCTTCCCTTAAAGCCAAGAAGCAGGTTTTCCAAGTGCTTATGTTACAATCGGTAATGAGTAACTTCAGTGAGCTCACATCAACCTAAGCAGTGGTTCTGTCTCCTGTTTTGCTTCTTTTCTTTACCTCACAATGACAAAATAGAGTCTGAAAGCAACAATCAACAAAACTACACCCAGCTTGTCATAGCAACTCAGGGAAGGAATTTGTGGTAACTGACATATTTATAGGAATAGCATAGTAAAAATTAGAAATAAATATGAGGTCATTTAGCTGGTGACCAAAATGACAAAGCTGGTGGCTTTGGCCACAACAACTGCAAGAAGTGCTACAGGCTGGGGACAGAGTGGCTGGAGAGCAGCCAGGCAGAGAGGAACCTGGGGGTGCTGGCAGATAGTAGCTGAACATGAGCCAGCAGTGTGCCCAGGTGGGCAGCAGAGCCAATGGCATCCTGGGCTGGATCAGGAATAGTGTGGCCAGCAGGACAAGAGAAGTTGTCCATCTCCTGTTCTTGGCACTGGTCAGGCCACACCTTGAATTCTGTGTCCAGTTCTGGAGCACTCAATTCAAGAGAGATGTTGAGGTACTGGAACACATCCAGAGAAGGGTGACAAAGCTGGTGAGGGGCTGGAGCACAGCCCTGTGAGGAGAGGCTGAGGGAGCTGGGGATTATTTAGCCTGGAGAAGAGGAGGCTCAGGGGTGACTTCAGGGAGGTCCTAGAGGGAGGTTGTAGACAGGTAGGGGTTGGTCTCTTCTCCTAGGCAACCAGCAACAGAACGAGGGGACACAGTCTCAAGTTGTGCCAGGGGAGGTATAGGCTGGGTATTAGGAGGAAGTTCTTCAAAAGAGAGTGATTTGCCATTGGAATGAGCTTCTCAGGAAGGTGGTGAAGTCACCATCCCTGCTGGTGTTCAGGAAAAGACTGGATGGAGCACTTAGTGCCATTGGATAGGGCTGGGTGATATGTTGGACTGGATGATCTTGAAGATCTCTTCCAACCTGGCCTATTCTATTCAATTCAAAATATAAATGCCAAAAATACTTAAAATATAAACACTGAACTCTGGGAAGAGCAGGTAAATTTCTGAGATGAGGAATCAGTCTGTGGCTTTGATAATACTACTGCTTGCTTTCTTTTCTTTTCTTTTTTTTTGGGGGGGGGGGGTTGGGTTTTGTTGGGTTTT
>VWZI01008216.1:1805603-1817935 GCA_013396835.1 Psilopogon haemacephalus
GTTGTTTTTTTGGTTTGTTTTTTTTTTTTTAAGGGAAATTATTTTAAAGCATATTTTCCTGATGGAAAAATGTTCACATCGTTGTTTAGAGCCTCTGACTTATTTTATGTGAAAAAGCACAGAAATGTGTTGTAAGTTTGAATTCCTAAGTAAACTCCTAGCTATAAAGACAACATTGAAAAGAAACTAATGAAATTCCAAGGTGTTCTAGGATGCCTGTTTTATTCTGATCAGTGGCAGATTGCACTATTGACCAAGTGTCAGACGTGGAGCGATACAGTGATTGAATAAAAGTGTATACATAATCAGAGCAGAGAACTTTGCCAGAACTACCTCTCTTTCTTTTCCCGTAATACCAAGAGAAACCTTCTTTTATTTCTCCTTTCCTTCTCTTTGCCATCCACACCCTCATTTTCCTGTAGAGTGCAAATACATTTCCACTCACCTCCTCCTCGTTCTCTGTCGGTGCCCTCAGATAAAATAATGCAAGATTCCTTAGCTGGAGACACTGATGAAATATTTGCAGACCAGATATTAATCTATTATCTGCTGTGTAGGTGTGAGATGTGATGAGGATGACAGAGAATCCTTCTTTGCAGGCCTTAAATAATTTGAGCCAAAGATATTTAGATCTGTCTTTGGCCACTGCAAATCAGTTATTATGGAAGGAGGAAGGACCCTTAGGAGGCCTACCTTGAAATATGTTTCAAACGCCAAGGGACCTGCATGAAAATCAGGTAATGAATGAAATTCTGATTGCAGAAACATCACTTAGGGACGTGCCTCCCGTTGCTTGCCACTGCTCTCTATATAAACCCTAAATGCTTAATGGTGCAAACTTTGCTACTGCAGATTTTGTAATGCATTCTCTCCCTCAAACTGCCTTTTTTTTTTTTCCCCCCCTTTTGGACAAGAGGAGTGTTGGGCAGAATACTAGTTTTGTACGCTGGAGAAAGATAAATAATTCAGCAGCTGCTGTGATGGTTTAATGGCACACACGACCAGCTATTAAGGAAGTAAACTTTCTCACTGGGATGTGAGACTTAACCTAACAGAGAAGCAACAGTATGTCTGTACCTAAATTGTTGCTAAGTCTTAAGTTTTTTATATATATATATATAAGCATCCCACAAGGAAACTGTCTCTTGTCATTCCATTTAGGGTTTATTATGCAGTTCTTGGTCTTGATTTTGCCTCAGTAGAGGGAACTTCTTTTCTGTCAGAAAGGGCTTTTCCTAATGTCTGCCGTTATGATACTGCAACGAAGAACACAACTTAAACTAGAGCTTCAAGATCCACTTGGATCATCTGCTCTTTTACTTTTCTTTGAGGGTTTTCCCATTTTACATAAGGAAGGTTACTTCACCATTCCTCTCCTGAATGTTTGGGTCCATATGGCTGTACCTTGCCCAGCATAGCACTGGTCCCACAGAGCTTTCCATCTCTAGGGCTCAAGAGAGTCACAGAATTAACCGAGTTGGAAAAGTCCTTTGAGATCATCGAGTCCAACCTATTACTCTGTCATCTCTGTCAGGACGACAGGAGAAGGGGCAATAAGTGGAAGCTGAGGAATAGGATTTTTTTTTTTCCCTCTGAGGGTGACAGGACACTGGAACAGGCTGCCCAGGGTGGTTGTGGAGTCTCCCTCTCTGGAGATATTAAAAATCTGCCTGGACGTGTTCCTGTGTGATCTGGTGTAGGTGATTCTGCTCTGGCAAGGGTGTTGGACTGGATGAGCTTTCAAGGTCCCTTCCAGCCCCTCACATTCTATGATTCTATGTGTGGCACCTAATCACCCTTTCAGATTCAGAGTGCTCAGAAAGCAAGATATTCTTCTGTTTTGCTCTCATACTCTTATTTCTATATTAGAAGGGTGAACATAGAGAAGTACAGGTGGGTAAAAAGGCCATATCAGAAATTTCAGCTACCCATAAAAAAATACATGAAAAAGAAAATATTGTAGAAGGAAAAGGGGACATTTTCTCATAGTAGTGAAAGGTACAGTGCCCAGATAGGGCAGGTGCATCATCCCAACTCTTAACACTATTAGGTATTAAATTCATCCATTTCCTAAACTAAACCATTAACAAGTGAAGGTTTGATTAAGAAGGATCCAGGACTCCCAGCTACAATGTTCCAAATGAAGGAAAAGAGACTTGACGAGAAGAAACCAATCCTCATTATTCAGGCAGTTCTGGCTTTTATATTAAAATGCACAAACAGACCTATTTTCCAAATAAGGGATTGGAAGAAAATATTGTTTTATTATTGACCAGTCACAGGGGAGGGGGAAAAAAAATGAGAAAAAAATTGTTTTGATGGTTAAATATATGATCTGTGTTTTACAGACTGAAAAACTGAGTGTCAAATTGAAGCCATCTGCTTCAGACAATGACAGGAACGTTGGCCAGAGAGCAATACCTGTTGCCCAAATCTGTTGCTAAATTGCTAGTCCACAGCAATTTACACTGTCTGACAACAGTTTTTATTTTTCAGCATATCGTTTTACCCAGCGTAAGAGAGTGGTGACCATTTCAGTGGCAAGCTAACCCTGAAAATGCTAGAAATAGCTGTGCCAAAAGTGAAATACCTTACATCTGTAATTCAAGGGATAGAAACCAGATTAAACCAGACTGAGATATTTAAAAAAAAAAAAAAAAAGACTCTTTCATCAACATAGTTGCAGCCCCTCATCCTATGTTTCCCACGATTGCTAGAGACACAAGAATGGCAGCAGTAGATTCGTTTATGCCATGCCTAAAAGAGGAATTGAGATGAATCATGAAAAGCACCAGATGGGCATTTATCTGAACTTCTAAAAGGATCAGCTCACTGCATTATCACTCACTGTGTGTTCATTTTGTGGATATATGAGCAGGTGAATTCCCATGACAAGAAGGTTCACCAAACCCCAATCCTTACACACAAATTGAGGCAGTTAAGAAGAGTAAGTATCCAGAGTATTAAGTGTCAGTACTTACAGCTGACAGACAGCTATAATCTAACATTAGCACCAAGTACAATCAGTGACTTTGAATATCTCTTCTATATGCGTGTCCAGATCTGGGTCATTCAATTCAAGAGAGATGTTGAGGTGCTTGAACGTGTCCAGAGAAGGGCACCAAGGCTGGTGAGGGGGCTGGAGCACAGCCCTGTGAGGAGAGGCCGAGGGAGCTGGGGGTGTGCAGCCTGCAGAAGAGGAGGCTCAGGGCAGACCTCATTGCTCTCTATGACTACCTGAAAGGAGGTTGTAGCCAGGAGGCATTGTTCTCTTCACCCAGGCAAGCAGTGACAGAACAAAAGGACACAGCCTCAAGCTGTGCCAAGGCAGGTTTAGGCTGAATGTTAGGCAAAAGTTCTTGGCAGAAAGAGTGATTAGCATTGGAATGAGCTGCCCGGGGAGGTGGTGGAGTCACCATCCCTGGAAGTGTTTAAAAGGAGTCTGGATTGGGCACTTAGTGCCATGATTTAGTTAATTAGAAGGTGTTAGGTGGTAGTTTGGACTCAATGATCTCGAAGGTCTTTTCCAATCTGGTTAATTCAGTGATTGTGATTATTTCATCCACTTGATTATGTGACAAGTATTCGTTTTCATGTCTGTACCATCTTTCATGGAAACCCTGTTTTGTTTGATTTTTGTTATTCAACACACAAACTGCAAGAGATGTGTTTTCCCTGGATATGAACCCTAAGGATTTCTAAACACAGCATTTTTAATTGCCTCTCAGGAAGTTAGATATGGTAAGGGCTGTAGAGGAGAAGACAATGAATGGTGACCCTCTGTGCTGTAAAGACTACAATGTCATTACTGTTGGTAACTCCAAATGGGAGTGGATATAGGGACTTTTGGTCAAAATAGTGGCTTCAGTACCTCTACATCTCTGTATCCAGCTGCAGTTGATTTTACTATGCATTTAATTTTGGCTGTGGTCATAGACTTTTGACTTAGGGTCATAGACAGGAACATCTGCACGAGCACTTTATTTCTCAGGGTAGTTCTCATAAATATCTACCAGTGTATGAAAATGACAAATATAAATTGAATTTTTATTTAATCATTCGAACTTAATAACTTTCATTTCATTTCCACCAGTGTCGTCCATTTTCACTGTGATCTCTTAGCAGAAGCTAATTGTAAAACTTAACTGGAGATATGACTGGTTCCACTAATTACCCAAGATAAGGCAGTGGGTAAATGAAGATTTACAAACACAAGATTTACGGGACAAGGACAAGGAACGAGTCCACAGGAGGCTATGAACATGATCAGAGGGCTGGAGCAGCTCTGCTATGAGGACAGGCTATGAGAGTTGGGGCTCTTCTGCCTGGAGAAGAGAAGGCTTCGAGGAGACCTTGTAATGGCCTTCCAGTGTCTGAAAGGGAGCTACAGGAGGGCTGGGGAGGGACTATCTTGTAATGACAGGATGAGGAGTAATGGGTTTAAATTGGCAAAGGGGACATATAAACTAGATGTTAGGAAGAAGTTCTTTACAGTGAGGGTGGTGAGACACTGGCACAGGTCGCCCAGGGAGGTTGTGGCTGCTCCCTCCCTGGATGTGTTCAAGGCCAGGTTGGATGAGTCCTTGAGTGACCTGTTCTAGTGGGAGGTGTCCCTGCCTATGGCAGAGGGTTTGGAACTGGATGAGCTTTGAGGACCATTCTATGATTCTATAATATAAATATTATATACATTATTCCAGAAAATAAGAAAAAGCGTTCAGGAACAGATCTAGTTGAGCATAGGGCAGATGACAACATCCAGGTATTGCTTTTTATTGGCAAGTTTCAGAAGCATTGCACTAAAAGCTGGGGCCCTGTAGGGCTGTGTGTGTGGGAAGCAGGAAAGCCTGTCAGCTTTTCATTAGGTGCATAGGAGAAGAGGTTGAATATCAATTTAAGATTTCATGTGGCACTCTGTCTAGGAGCAACTAACCTCTGTGTTCAAGGACAGTAAAGGGCACCTTGACTAGTGTCAAGCAGAGGCAAAAACCTCAGCATAACTCTTCAAAGTATTCCCTCCATCTCATGAGTATCACCAGGTCCAAGGGAGAGACTGCATGTCAAACAGAATGTTTAACTGCCCAATGTCAAAAACCGATCCACACTATCAGCACTTTGCTCTACAACCCCAAGCAAGTTTCCACATATTTACATGCCTCAGTTTCCCCACCTTCAAGAGAGCAGCAGTATTTATTGTATTAGAGCAGTAAGTCTCTAATGAGGCTGCTGTCATGTTGATAAGTGGCTTAGAGATCCCTAGATAGATGCTGACTTGGCATGTAAGTGTGTGTTTACAAATGAAGATGCATTCTATTGCTATGAATAGTGTGTATTACAGGCTGTTTGCATTATCAATTTATTGTACATGAAGATTCAATCAAAGCTGTTTAAGACCTTGAAAAAGACGCTGTTCTATGTACATTCTGATAGGCTAAGTGTTGATTCAGCCTACACACACATACAAATAATATCTGGAGTCATTAGGGTCTAGCTTTTTTAAAAAAAAAAAAAAAAAGTAGTTTTCAAACTTTCAAAAAAATCCTTTCTGTGTGTGATCTATGAGTTGCCTTCCACATTCAAAGCCGATAAAATGCAGGAATGTTCACATTCATGAGACAATAGCTTTGACTGAATGCTGTAAAATGAAATCGTCTCTTTCAGTTTTTCCTTTCAAAAGGAAAATTGCATAAATAATACATTTGGGCCTTGCAATACAAAACAAGCACAATAGCTACTTTACAGCTTTCATCAAAATGAAGGCCATCTTTTTCATTTGTATTATGAAACTGGTAATACAATATCATCATCTCCGATTGGCTGAAATCATCTAGACGGTGAGCTCTCCTTTCCAGATAATGCCACTTGGTCCCTATGTCAATGGAATGTGTAATAGCAGGACATATAAGACAAATTTTTTTTTTTGTCATCGGTTAGCAGCGAAGCTTAAAAAAGAAATAATAATGGAGCTTCATAGACGGATAAGCAATGCTTCTCGGTGAAGAAAAGAGTAAGACAAGTATCTGAAATATTTCTACGCTCCTTGCCAATGTTTTGCTTCTATATTTGTGCTCCTTTACATTCTTTTAATATGTTCTGTTTCAAAGGGGAAAGCGTATGCAATGGTGGAAAGTGTAGCTTGGTCTCAGAAGGACCTAAAATAAAAGGTATATCCTTCACTCCCTGGTTAACAATAGACAGATTTTGCTCTGCCAGGCAGGAAAACCAAAAATCGTTTCACAAAAGAGTAGGTGGCAGGGCTGGAGGTGGCAACGCTGCTCTGCACCATTTCCACAGCTATCCTGAGGGCCATTTTCTGCTCCTCACTCTCACCTGAACCCTCTACTTTGGCAGCTGCCTTTGTGTTCTCCACTCACTGTTTCATGCCTTGCCCTCAATCTTGGAGCAAAACTGAATTTGAAGCAAATATGGAGTATGCCTAACCACATAAACCCTTTCTCAGTCATCCCTAGGGAATTCTCAGGCCCTCATTACTAGGGACAGTTTGCATTTCTCTAGCTCTCTCCTGTACCACGAAAGAAAATTACGTCACGTCTGGGCAAAGAATGATTATTTCCTTTCATGATGAATTCTCTACCCTTCGTTCCCTCTCTCAGTTGTGGTGGCATTCTTCACTTCTCAGATGCACGCACCAATTTTTCATGCTCAGAAAACACTGCCTGTCCCAAGCTGACTTTTCTCCCTCTTAGTGACATTTCAGAATAGGACATGCACCCAGAATGGAAACCAAAGCAAAACCAGACTAAGTTTTTAGATGCCAGGTGAGGCAGACCCTTGGCAGAGCCACCACTTTGACTGCAGAGTATATCTGTACAAGAAGCCAGTGCATTGTTACAGATCTGACGGTTGGTATGTTCTAATCTGTTTAGTTCTAGTTCTGCCCACATGGCAGTCCACTAAAAACAGGAGTAAACCTACTGCTAAGTGTGTCGGCCTTAATATGCATCAGAGAGAGACATTTTACCAATCTTTCCCAGATAACTGTCTGCTGAAACTACAGTCCAAATGGGATGGAAATACCAAAATCAACCTAAAATAGGAAATGTTTTGCTCTTGGCACAGATAGTTATCTCAGCCTACCTTGATGCATGTTTGTTATGCCTGCCTTAGTCAGATTAGCATACAGAGAGTTGCCTTTATGAATCCTAAATCTTGCCCAAGGTCTTTGACTACACCACATCCAGATCTGGAAGGGATTCAATGTACTAAGAAAGATGGACCATGTGTTCAAGGGCCAGACACATGTGCTGTTGAAAACACCACCTATTTGTCCTAGCTGACCAAACAGTTCCTTGGGAATGTTTTCTCCTTTACTGTGCCTTGACTTTTCCCTTTCTAAAATGGTTTAAGTGCTCTGGGAGCATTTTGATCATGACTTGCCATTTTTAATCCATAGAATTATGTCACTAGATACTTGCTTCCTCCCTGGAGATGTTCAAGGCCAGACTGGATGAGGCCTTGAGTGACCTGTTCTAGTGGGAGGTGTCCCTGCCTATGGCAGAGGGTTGAAACTGGATGGTCTTTAAGGTCCCTCTCAACCTAAACCATTCTATGATATTGTTTAACTAAACATCAGTCATGTCTGAGATAGAAGACTGTGCTACTAAACTTTCATGGTCAGTGCAAACCCTACTAAGTGCTTTGTTTCTTCTACACTTAATCACTCTCTCATTGATTTACAATTCTGTTTTCTGCAAGGACAGACTTCCCTTGTTCTGTTTATTGAATTCACCAGTATGGGTTATAATCCTCTTTCCTCATTTTAACGTGAGAGAGAGTAGAAGCCTGCATGAAGCTTCTCACTTTCAAGCGGGGACCTTTGATTTTAATTGCAAAATACAGTAGGAGCAGAAATTCATGTGTTCATAATGTTACAAATTTGTATTTTCCCAGGCAGACAAACAAAGCCAAATTTTCTGTGCAGGCACTACATTTGGGCATTTGAAATCCACATCTGGAAACTGAACATTGACACATCTCTTCCGGGCAAAGCTGCAGCTATTAGATGTTACTTGAATGCCAAGGTCAACCATTAGAATTATTCCCTCCTCCACATCATTATAATATTGTACTACAAATGTCATCAGGACTGTGACATGGATTGTAAGACTATAACATTAATTTTCAGCTGGTCTGCAATTATATTATGTTCACCGTGGAAGTGTTAGCTCTGATTTGATAAAGAATAATGCTGTGTCAGAACCTGAGCAGGAGACTTGCAGAGGAAGGATCCCAGGTACTGAGAATTCACCAGGAAGACCTTGTCCCTAGAAAATAAAATCATCTGGGTCAGATCAAGTACTGACATAGGTCTGCTGAGGTATAAAACTGAAGGGCTCATGATCAAATAGCCCATGGCCCATTTCACAAAAGGTACTTTAAGCACATTTCTGGCTCTGTAGATGTTTCTTCTGTAACTCACTGGCCACAGCATTTCTCACTCTTCCTCTGTCAATCCCACATCCTGCTGCTTCCCTTGAAGCCATTTCCTGCTTCCTTCTCTCTTGCCTTTGTTCAATGGGGTTTCTTCCTGGGTTAGTTATCTGAATTTGGTCACTGAGCATTTTCTGGGAATTCGTCTGGGCTAGCTTTTCTTCATGTGTTCAGAACATAATAAAAGAGAAGTGCAAATATCTACTAAAGAGAAAGTCACCAGAGTGCTTCCCACCGGGTCAGCCTGGCAGGCAAGTGCAGCCAGCTCCACCACTCAGTGTGGTCCAGAGGCAGCACGTTCTGGTTTGCTTTGCTCTAGGCTTTTCCTCCGGGCTTTGCAGATCCTGTCCTAAGGTGGCTGAGCCAGCAGAGACCACAGAACAAAGACAGGCGTTCCCCAGTGAGAGTTAGTCACTTTTGCTTAGCCAGAAGCTCTTCCATTTTCACTCTTACCAGGAGCCCTACCTATAGTAAACCTCCAACAGACAGGGAGTTGACTGGGAGTAGTCAGCACCCTCGGGGAAGAAAAAAGAGGAGGTCTTTGAAGACTCGTGTTCAACGATAAGCACAGGAGGCTTTCGTCTTGTTAGATGTGGACTTGTCCTTTCTGCCAGTTGTTAAACTTTTTTGCCTAACCCTTTTTTTGTCATATAAAAATGTGTAATAACTGTTTCTGTCGAGGACAAGCTGAGTCCTTGATTTAAGGAGTAACCTTGAGAGGAAGTTCATTGTGGAGGGTGGATACTTTATGTCCAGTGAAAGGAAGTGTCTTTCTAATCCGCTGCACAAGTATCTGAGTAAGAGCCACTTCTTTCTCAAGAAACTTCTTGTTTGCAGAACTCATAGCCCTGTTACCACTCCCAGGTTTCTCCCTTCATGTGCTCAGTAAAAAGGTACACTGCAAGGTGATGGTAAAATACACTTCCTACTTTTGCACCCTATGAGCTCTTTGGGGTATGAATTACATGCTGTTAGTACAACCTATTTACGTCCTACTACTTACTCACCACCTCCTGTTATCCTGAAATTATTAACAACAAATAGCAAGTTCTCCCCTAAAAATAGCACATTTGATGGTGTAACAGGAGGCAAGAAGATAAATATCTTACCTACTGCACACTTGTTTTTACCACACCTCTGCATCACGCTTTCCTAAGGGAGAAGTCAGAGCTTGAGAAGTGTGGGGAGAAGGGAAGCTAGGCCAAGCTAAAATCTTAGCTTTAGCCTATGAAAATCCTGGTGAATAGATACTAACAGCATGCAGTCAACTCACAGAGAAGAGAAATTGTTTCTCAGCAGAACAAAACTGAATGCATGCAGGAAAGGAGTACATACTGAAAAGCACAATAAATTGTGCTATCAAACCTACAGCTCTTAAACAAGGCTGTAACAAAATTAATCGGGGTTGGGTTTTTTTTTTTCCCCTCCTCGTATCTAGGTTTTCAGCTTTCTTATTTCACGTATTTGCACATACTATCTAAATAGCACATTTACACTGCAATGCTTTAACGTACAAGTTCCTAACAAGTAAGGCCCAGGCATAACCCAGGTTCAAAATAGAAGCCAATAAATTGCGCCAGAGCTCTCCTTGTAGGACTGTCTCAGAATAGATAAAGTACTAGAGGTGCAAGGAGAAAGCAGCTCTAAGCCTAAGGTTGGGGAAAAGGGAGAGAAGCTGGCAGGAACCTCAAAGAGAGTAGGCAGTGATTCCCGGAGGCATGTGGGTGTTGGTTAGGTGGCCAAGAGGCAACGTGACAGCAGATGTTCAGAGAGCAGTCAAAAGGTGAGAAGTATGCAGTGGGAGTGAGACTTGACATCAAGAAATGGAAATCATTTACCTAGGACAGGATCACCTTGCAGAAATTATTTCTCAACCTCTTTACTGAATTTATGATTTGTAGCTTCCTTAGGTTTTTAACTCCAAACATTCAAGGGTATTGTTTAACAGACACAGACACATCCACATCTAGCAAAATTAAATCCTCTTGTCCTTAGTCGCTGCTGAAAGCAAATCTGTTGTTTCTATTAAAAGTATTAAGTATAGGAGGCTTTATGTTTTCCCTTTAGCTCAATTCATTCATTCAGCTAAGACACTGCTCTCTCCAACTGGTAAGGAAATCTAAGTACTTTAAACACGAACAGACTCAATTATTTTTCTCTTTGCTCCCCACCTTACCCACCTGGCAGGTGTGGATACCCAACGTGTTGTTATGGAAGCCTTCTCAACTAAGTGAGAGAGCTCCTTCCACTTTTACTGCAAAAGGTGCAAATACCAAAGCCTTCATGACAACAGGTACACCTCAGAGGTGGAGGTGAAATGCATTCAGTTCTTCCAAACCCATCACCTTCTGCCAGCCAGCAAAGAGGTGGCTTTAATCTGCTATGCAGTCCATTTGCTTTAATTTGCTCAGCCTCTCAAGAACATAACCCTCTTGAAAAATGCCTCTAGTGCAGACATTGCTTCACAAAGAGCTATAGGATGTATCCAGTAAGTGAAAATCTGTGGGTCCTTCAAGCTAAGTTACTCAGCCTCGTAGCCTCTGTGAATTTAGAGATGCATAAAATATTTTGATTTAATTTTTTACCTCCTTATCTCTGCTCTAACATCTTATAAAGTAAGTGGCTTTTGGCTATAAGTCCATTTTTAGTTTATGTATTTTCTACCAAATATTTTTTAGAATGAAAATACACATACATTATATTAGAATTGCACATGCTGGACAGAAAGATCATCATTACTGATATTGAAGTTCATATCACATAAATCTGGGTGCACAGGCACTCTTACAGCCAGTAACCAGGGACTGGTTCAGAGCAGGAGTGAAAACCTGGTGCTCACCCTTTGGTGGATCCTTCAGGGCTCCTGAACTCTGGAAGATGACAAGGGAGAGCTGTCATTCAGAAAATTCAGAACAGCAAAAGCACACTGGAATTAGTTGTGGAAGTTCTGATATTGAGTATCATACACATTATTTCACAAAACCAACAGTGCTCCATGGATTACCTAGACCAACCTCACCTAGGCTGCCACAGCTTCAACCTCACTCCCATTTTCTCCTAAATGTGTATGTAGGTCAGACAGCAAAGACAGAATAAGTCAGGTTGGAAGAGACCTCCAAGATCATCCAGTCCAACCTATCATCCAGCCCTATCCAATGGCACTAACTGCCTCATTCAGTCTTTTCTTGAACACCTCCAGGGATGATGATTCCACCACCTCCCTGAGCAGCCCATTCCAATGGCAAATCACTCTCTCTGTGAAGAACTTCTTCCTACTATCCAGCCTACAGACAAAGACACAGGTAAACAGTTGTGAGCTATACAAAACTCCATTGGGGTACATTTCCTGGAGACTGTAAATTGTGTTAGTTAGCAAAAGCATGAAGCTTTTTTATCTTTGGCCTTTGCAGTCATAATCTTCCAGACTCTGTAGAGATGTCCATCACCATGTCAAAGGCAAAAGTGTCTCCCATTCAAGCAAACACCCACACTGAACGAGTGCCATCATAACGTGTCAAGCAGAAGGGCATGATAAAAGTGGGGAGGTGACCACGAAAAATATAGGAGGCATTTACTGCAGGAAAGTGGTATCATATCATTCTGTTCCCCCGGTCATCTCATTTTCAAACACAAAAGAAGATATCTCCATTTATTCCAAAATAATTGTGAAGGTATGGGGTTTTTTTTTTGTTTGCCTTCCTGCTGTGGATGGTTGGAAATGGCTCATTAACACTTTCCGGTGAAACTTTGTAACCGTTTTGGTGTTTTTCCCTTTTCTCTGTGGAGTTCAATACATCAGAGATCTCCAGCCACAGCTCACAGAAAAGATTGGAAAGAAGCTCGTGCATAAAAACTCAGGCATGAAAAAAAAAGGAAAAAAA
>VWZI01008216.1:1826993-1840418 GCA_013396835.1 Psilopogon haemacephalus
TTTTTTTTCACTATTCAATATCCACTACAGATGGCCATTCACCCTAGATTTTGTTCTGTGTCACTGGAGGTGAGATCTCACACTGAGTAAACTCCTCTCCAAACAAACTTACCCACTTGAGCAGTTCACGAGCACTCCATTTCTGCTTTCCAGACTCCTTCTCTCTTGTCTTGAGTTAGGATCTGAGCAAATTTCCTTTTGCATTTAAAGGTCATTTGGGCGTGGTGCTTGGGGATACGATTTAGAGATGAACCTTATAGAGTAGGGTTATCAGTTGGATTTGGTAATCCTGAGGGACTTTTCCAATCTGAATGTTTCTGTGATTTTGTGATTCTGTGTCCCATCATCAATGCAGACTGAACACCTCCCTTTGCAGTCAGTCACTGCAAAGATGAAACCATAGAACTGTCATAGAATGCATCATGTTGGAAGGGATCCTCAAAGGTCATCTTGTTTAAACATGTAATGTCCTAAGATCAACTTTTCTATACATTCACCTCAATTAATTCACAGTTATGGCAATTGCCTTTCCTCCAGCCTTGACCTTAGGTAGCCTTATTCCCCTTACACTGGTGCTAAACTTTGCTGTGCAGTCTGTTATCTGAAGTCCTGCTTTAGAAAAGGCCCATGCCATTCCCCTCACTGTGCTATCTGGTTCCTCCTTCCTGCTGCATCAGATATGAGATTTTGTTTTCCCCTACCCTACAATTTCTATTCCACCATTAGGTCCCATTGTCATTCCACTTGTCACATTTCCAGAGTGCCAGTGTATGTTTTCTCTCACAGCACATTATAGCTCGGGAAAGATTTCTCTGCAAACAACCATAAAGCCACGACAATTACTTTCCTTCTTTTAAACTCCTCCCAAGGCACTGAAAAAAAATCAAATCCTTCGACATTAAACTACGCACAGAGATGCTTTCACTTCTATTTTCCCTTTGCCCACCTCTACAGCTGTGCTGGGTTTGTGCAGGGCTCAGCACAGGGCAGTTCTACCCTGTGACCACAGCTCTCATGGGCTGCAGGGATACTGACAAATAATCACCAAGAAATACAAAATCTACATGAAAGATAAAGCAAGGGCACAAGCCACATTAAGTCACCTTCTTCACACCACTACAAGACTTGATGTTAAGGCAATAAGGAAAAAAAAAGACCAGCATGCTGTCACACAAAACACTTGAAATTAAAGACCAGCAAAGTCCTGCACATATCAGCTCTTTCCTGCTCTCCTCTGCAAATAGTTCTGTGTTCTGTAAGTAGCTGGGACTTGAAATGATAATTCATGTTCAGCTTTTCAAGCCTTGCAGATATCTCATCAGCACAGCGTTACTTCATGTAATGAAACACAGACATTAATTCAGTGTGTTACTACCTCCCCCAGCCAGTCCAGAGGCAGAAAGCAAAACTGCAAAAGTTCTGCAGTCTATATCATTTACAAGATGTTCTTAAATTAAAAAGGAAAAAAAAAAAAGAAGCCTGTCTTAATAACAAGTGCAAGATCTGATGCCCAAGAAATATATTCAAGCCTGCTTCAAATGTTGGCATTTTCAAGCCAAGACCATTTAAAGGGCATAACCTAATGAATCATTAGCACCAAAGCCCATCTAAATTAAAACTATGATGGGATGCTTTTAGAATCATCACGTACACACACACACATACACACACCCTTTTTTTTTTCCCCCTCTCCACCCTTGTTATTTCTCATTCAGAGAGCATCTAGAAGTCTATTTACTTACATGTGCTCTTAAAAATAGCTCGTTCCAATAGATTTGATGGAGGCCCTTTCTGTCACAGGAAATAGAACTGACCGGGGGTTTTAAGAAAGAAAATGTCTGATATCAGGTTTCTGTTCTCCATGGAAGGGGAAAGACATTTCTCTCACTGTCAGGGTCGCCCTAATCAGAGATTGAGCTTTACATAATATGGATGGATTCGTGTACTTAAATTCTTTCGACAGGTGTCCAGTTAGTGTTAATGGCATAGATGTTCACACAACAGTGTTTTCTGTGGGGTTTTATGACAACTAAATCACAGAGTCACAGAATCACAGAACATTAGAGGTTGGAAGAGACCTCCAGAGATCATCAAGGCCAACCTTTAACTGGCTAATGTTATCACTCTGCCACTCTCCATCATTTTTGCCAAATCGTGGCACAAAAGTGCCTGAGGACTGGAGGAGAGCCAATGTCACTCCAGCCTTCAAAAAGGGCAAGAAAGGGGTTCCAGGGAACAACTGACCAGTCACCTCACCTTCATCCCTGGAAAAATGATGGAGCAGCTCCTTCTGGAGGGCATCTCAAGGCACTTGGAAGAGAAGAAGGTTATCAGGAGTAGTCAGCATGGATTTACTAAGGGGAAATCATGCTTGACTAACCTGATAGCATTCTGTGAGGACACAACTGAGAGGAGACCAGTGGATGTAGTCTACCTTGACCTTAGCAAGGCCTTTGACACTGTCTCCCATGACATCCTGGTGAGGAAGCTCAGGAATTGTGGGATGGAAGAGCAGACAGTGAGGTGGATTAGGAGCTGGTTACATGATAGAGTTCAGAGAGTGGTGATCAACGGTGCCAGGTCCAGCTGGAGAGCTGTAACCAGGGGAGTGCCCCAGGGATCAGTGCTGGGTCCAGTCATGTTCCACATAGAATCATAGAATGGTTCAGGTTGGAAGAGACCTCAAAGATCATCCAGTTCCAACCCCCCTGTGCCATAGGCAGGGACACCTCCCACTAGATCGGGACACTCAAGACCTCATCCAACCTGGCCTTGAACACCTCCAGGGAAGGAGCAGCCACAGCCTCCCTGGGCAACCTGTGCCAGTGTCTCACCACCCTCACTGTGAAGAACTTCCTCCTAACATCCCCTTTAAATCTCCCCTCTGCCAGTTTGAACCCATTCCCCCTCATTCTGTCATTACAAGACCTTGTGAACAGTCCCTCCCCAGCCCTCCTGTAGGCCCCTTTCAGATACCAGAAGGCCACTGTAAGGTCTCCTTGAAGCCTTCTCCTATTCAGGCGAGTGGACAGACAGACAGAGTCTACCCAGCAAGTCTGCTGATGACACTAACCTTGGAGGCTTGGCTGATGCAGCTGAAGGCTGTGTGGCCATCCAGCGAGACCTGGACAGACTGAGAGCTGGACACAGAGGAACCAAATGAGGTTCAACAAGGACAAGTGCAGAATCCTGCACCTGGGGGGAATAATAAACTGCACCAGCACAGGCTGGGAGGTGATCTGCTGGAGAGCAGCCCTGTGGAGAGGGACCTGGGAGTGCTGGTGGGTAACAAGTTAACCATGGGACAGCAATGTGCCCTTGTGGCCAAGAAGGCCTATGGGATCCTGGGGTGTATTAGAAGAGGTGTGGCTAGTAGGTCAAGAACTCTGCTCTGCCCTGGTGAGACCACATCTTGAGTGTGGTGTTCAGTTTTAGGCTCCCTAGTTTAAGAGGGATAGGGATCTGCTTGAGAGTGTCCATTGGAGGGCTACAAGGATGATTAATGGACTGGAGCACTGCCTGATGAGGAGAGGCTGAAGGACCTGGGGCTCTCATATTCTCTTCCAATGCCAACACCACCTCTGTGGAAAAAAAAAAAGCAGCATTCCTTTAAACTGCTTCCTACAACACAAACATTTCACTCTGAAGGATAGAGCCTAAGAGAATCACTCTTGGGAAGTTTACTTACAAAATTTTGCCAGTTTACCTCATTACATTTTCTTATGTGATTTCCTGCAAATTAGTTCTCTTTGATTTAACTGCCCTGCACCTACTTTGGGTTTTTTTTGTTCTTTTTTTGCACACAGACTGTCCAATAGGACTTGTTAAGCTTCAAGTCGCAGATCCCCGCAAAGGTAAAACAGAGATAATCCAGGACCAAAATAAGCAGAATCAAAACAGAAGCCCTACACATTTTGATGTCACATATCAAATACAGATACCATTTTGAAATACATTTGATTTCTGTAATGGTTGAACCGAAAGCAGCAATGTGAATTTCTCATCATTCTACCAGTGTTTAGAGATACTAACACGGGAGGTTTGAGTTCAGACTGTACTAAGAGAATCGCTCTTGGGAAGTTTACTTACAAAATTTTGCCAGTTTACCTCATTACATTTTCTTGTGTGATTTCCTGCAAATTAGTTCTCTTTGATTTAACTGCTCTGCACCTACTTTTTTTTTGTTTGGTTTTTTTTTGCACACAGACTGTCCATAGGACTTGTTAAGCTTCAAGTTGCAAATCCCTGCAAAGGTAAAACAGAGATAATCCAGGACCAAAATAAGTAGAATCAAAACAGAAGCCCTACATGTTTTTATGTCACATATCAAATACAGATATCATTTTGAAATACATTTGATTTCTGTAACGGTTGAACCGAAAGCAGCAATGTGAATTTCTCATCATACTACCAGTGTTTAGAGATACTAACATAGGAGGTTTGAGTTCAGACTGTACTACAGGTAGGCTGAGGAACTTTGAAGGCCAAAAAAAAGGGCTCATTTTCAGAATTTCAGTTCCCAAGTAATTTAGATGCTTCCAGAAAGCCCACTTGCATGCACAAATACATAAATGAGTCCCTATAGTCTGGATGCTACATACACCCACTTCACCAGCCTGCTGTTAGTCATCTCCAGCAGTATGTCTATTGCACAACTTGGCATATGAGCTCAAGTATTAACTTTTGGCTTGTTTTGATCTTCGTACACATAAACGGCAACTGAAAGGTAAAAGAAGTGCAGCTAGACAACAAATAATAATTAAAAGACAATATTTTCATATCTGTTTTGATTTAAATGGTCTAAGTGGGATGAATATGGGTGAAGAAGCTGACTGCATAGAAGAAAGAGACAGTAAGACTTATTCATGATCAGTATATCATCAAGTCACAAAACCAAACAGAGCACTGAATTATTCTAGGGAAGAGGTGGATGAACAGCATCATATTCTTCAAACAGTCTGTTAAATTCTGGGAAATCCCTCTCTTTAAAAAACAATTAAAATTTATTTTTTTTTAAAAAAAAGGTGTCAGGATTAACTGTGATAACTTTGTAATCACTTTCCATTCAGTATTTTCCAAATCTGAAATTCCTGGGGAACATGGCACTCCACATGGCATGACAGGTTCATCGCTCACAGGATATGTGCATCCATCTTTCCAGCTTCCCTGCTAAGGGATGGGTCTCTTAGAACTACAAGGAGTATTCCTCAGAATTTGGAAGGGCTGGTCATAAATATTTCAGTGAAAACCACAACTTTGTTGTTTTGGTTTTGTTTTTGGTTGGTTTTTTTTTCCCAAAAAGGTAAGAGTATTTTATGAAGCTGGCCTGGCAAGCAAGGAGAGCCCAATCAAATTCAACAGAATCTCTCTGGTGTGCCAACAAAGAGGAAGTACCAGTTCAAGGAAACCTGGATCATAAAACAAAAGTTAATCTGTTCACTACACACAATTACAAGGGAGAGTAAATCATTACAAAAAAGTCTTAAATATATAATATATTTCATTCTTTCCCCCCCCCAAGTCTAAATAAGATGTCTTCATCTGAAATTTTGGAGGGCTTATAATTAATTAAAAATATACACAACAAACAAAATTACATTCTCAATCACTCCCTGCCCTCATAAGTTAAATAAACTCAGAATCATTTAAAAAAAAAAAAAAATCCCAGCTTGCCTCATGCTCTTCAACCCTCAGCAAAAGCTCAGCAAAAAAAAAACAAAACAGTTCTGCTACATGTTATGAACACAAAATTTCAGCTATTTTGGACCTCAGGGAGGATAAATCCTGAAATCAAAGTATCTTTATGGAAACCCCCTATCCCCACTTCCTTTCTATTAAAAGAAAAGCTCTATCATTTATGCATCTCTGCAGATGATATCCATAGTAATACACAGATACCTTAAAAACGGCGTCTTAAAAGAACCAGCTGAAATAATTTTCAGTAACTTCCACTCAATTTCGACCAGCAAGTATCTTGCAAAGGGCAGAGGTGTATTATAACGTCCTAGAGTCAGATAGTCACAGTCTGCACTAGACTCAGTGCTTGAATCATTTTAAGCGTGTAGGTCACACACAGTCATCACACATCTCAGTCTCCAAGTGGAAAAGGTGCAGGTGCCTACAGCAGGTCTTAGACAACTGCCACCTTGCAGATATGGAAAGCCAGAGAAAACCTTTTGGCTAGCGATGGGCACCTGGTCAGATCTTTGCAATGTTCTCAGGACTCAGGAAAATCAGTACAATGTTCAAATACACATCCTGTGAGAAGCAGATTTCAAGGATGTCTCAAAGGCATTTTGCAAAGTGCAGACTAAAAAGAGCACGGTTTTGTAGTTCCTCTCTCTGCGTGATTTCTCAATACACCTCCCCTTTCTTTCTCCCAGCCTTACTGTTCCCACTGTCACTCTCGTCTGGGCTGAGTCTTTGCTATTTTGCTTCTTACACACACTTGCCCCAAACACTCACAAAGATGATATGAAATGAGGAGAAAGATCTGAGTGCCACCAGAGCTTCTGCCCCTTGTGGTAACTGATTTCTGTGTGAAACTGAATAAAAGGGAGTGCATACCCCAGAGTGCTATCCTGCAGGTTCTACCTGTGGTTCAACACATTAAAATGGCCACACGTGTTTCACATCTAGGTGTGGCATATCTGAATACCTTTCAAAGTCAGAACACAATCTAAAGCTGTCTAGTAAAGTCTAGACAATTGAAAAAGGATCATCTTTCATAAACTTCTGGAAAGACTCCAATTTTGTTCATAACCTACAGTCACAAAACTAGTAGCAAGCTGCCAAGATGCCAAACATCAAAGCCTATGAAAGGTGGACGTTTCCTAGTGTTTTCAGCTCTTTATTTTCATATATTCTTGTGATGAAAGACATTAATTGTTTCTCTAATCGTCATCCAACATCCTGCAATCAACGTAATAACTCGCATCACTTTCAGAGCACCGTTCACATTAAGGAAAGTGGGGGGGGGGAAAAAAAGGAAAACTGCTTCATACGTACTTGGAGTGAACCAGAGAAGAGTCAAAGCCATAAAATTAGACTTCAAACTTTGCCAAGGACAGAGGGAGCTCACAGCCACTGTATAAAATGAGAAATATTTAATTATGCAGAAACTAATTAATAGTAGAATTACAACCTTTTCCTTACATGAGCCTCAATCCACACTTTGTCCACCTCTTACTCTGAAGCTCTTCTTCAAACAAACACGTACAGGCTCTCCTTAAAATTTCATGTTCCAAGCAGATCTTTATACGGTGACCTTATTCTGATTATCACTCCACAATTTTACTCATCCCATTTGGTACTGAGCAAAACGCATTTAAAATTCCAGGGTAGCTTCACTAACTTCATGTGCAACTGACAGTGAGCTCCTAGGTTTCTGGAGTTTTTTTTTCTTATATATTGTGCCATGAGACCCAGAGACACACACCTCTCAAAAGTTTGAAGGGAGAAAAATCTTCTGAAATTCGGTGGTAGAGGCACACTCCACAGTCTGGGTCTAGAAAAACAGATGCTAATCATAGAACCACAGTATCAGTCAGGGTTGGAAGGGACCACAAGCATCATCTAGTTCCAGCCCCCCTGCACAGAGGACAGAGCCTCATCCAGCCGGGCCTTAAACACCTCCAGGCATGTGGCCCCAACCACATTCCTGGGTAACCCGTTCCAGTTTCTCACCACTCTCATGCTGAAGAATTTCCTCCTCACATCCAATCTGAATCTCACCACCTCCAGCTTTCCTCCATTCCCCCTAGTCCTGGCACTACCTGATAGCCTAAAAAGTCCCTCTCCAGCTATTTTGAAGGCCCCCTTCAGATACTGGAAGGCCACAATTAGGTCACCTGGGAGCCTCCTCTTCTCCAGACTGAACAGCCCCAACTCTTTCAGTCTGTCCTCATAGGAGAGGTGCTGCAGCCCCCTGAGCATCCTCGTGGCCCTCCTCGAGCATGTCCACATCCCTCTTGTAATAGGGGCTCCAGAAATGGATGCAGTACTCCAGCTGGGGTCTCACCAGGTAAGCACAAAGAACAAAATCCTCACATTCCCCTCAAAAGCATGGACATTATCAGATGGAAAGCCTTGTAGACACAATGGTTGCTAAAGGTAGTAGTGGGAGAGAGGTTCAGCAGAAAGGTGTCTCCCCAGCTTGGGTCCTCATCTAAATGTGTGTATCCCATTTTTTTTCTTTTTTTATTTTTAATGTGTACCTAAAATCAACACATCAATTCATACCCAAGTACCATAGTTAGCAGCCTCCCTTCCAAGAAAATGCTAACAATCCAGCAGATCTCCTACGAAGTCAAGACACTTATTTGAGAACACCAACTCAGGGCTGGAGACAATGAACCACCAGCAGCTCTACACACCACTTTCTGAGTGTCTATAATTTAAAGGTACCTAATGTGCTCTATTATAAAGTCCTGGTTTCAGTTGTTTCTAGTTTTGCCAGGCTCTCAGAATCTGCACTGAAATTTTCTACAGCAGAAGTCTGCCTCAGGCTCCCCTTCCTTCCCTTTTGTTTTCTGAGTTTCAGTTAAAGCTGTTCAGCTATTTCTGAGAACAAAGAACTAGGAGAAAAACACGTTGTTTTGTCCATTGTTTAAAAAATAATCATCATAATAATAATAAAAAAAAATCCTGCCTGCAAATCCACCATCTCCTTCTTTTCAGTGGGATATAAAAGGTCAGATTAAAAAGAATTGCCCTCATGCTAAGGATATGAATTCTTATATCCCTGTGAAAATCTGGCCAAATTTGACAAAGTTAAGAGCTTCCCCGGGATTCTGGTTAATATGCATCAGTAGAGACTTCAGAGCTTAACTTTTCTATTTTCCCAAGATTCAGCTGCCACTTAAATGCTCTAATCCTTTCCCTGTTTTCCTTCTCCTGTCTGCCTGGGCTGCCCTGTGGCCATGCCCATGGCCCAAAAGCAAACTCTTAGTGTTTCTCACCTGTTCCCACCTAGGCACCCCAGGAGCACTTAGAGGAGGGGCTTCAAAGCTCTGCTGTGCTCAGCATTTGGAGGCAAGAAAATAAAATAAAAGAGGAGAGCTGCAGGACATGAAAGTGAAATAGCAAATCAGCACCAACAGACACCTACATGAGCTAAGGCAGAAGATAGCAGTCAAAGAGGAGCAGGAAAGGATTACATAACAGAAAACATAAGAAAGATAATGCTATAAACAACATGTAGAAGACCCACATTGTTTTCAGTGAGTGGAACTATCAGGAAAGTGGGCATCACATTGCTGGCAACAGAACTGCCAGAGGCACTACCACTGTTCTGGTCTCTGGTCCAGAGACTGAGGTTGTTTTAAGCAATCTTGAAATCCACGTGAACCTCTGTTTCAGACTTTTATATTTTTATTTTATTTTATTTTATTTTTTTTAATTTTCACATTGAGGAGCCACATTAAAAATATTTGTGATGAAAGCCCAAATATAGTGGTATTCCATACAGGAAATACCAGTATTATTGCATTTACATACAACTTCAATTCACTTCTCTTATGAATACAAATCATGGTGCTGCTTTTAATAATGCAGTCACTTGCCTCATTCACTGCATGAGAGAAACCTACTTTGAAAAAAAAAAAAACCAAAACCCTGAAGTGTGTGGTGAAAAAGCACCTACAGGATCCATAGCTCATCTTTTCCAAGAGATATAAAGTGATCGGCGCAAGGCATCACAGAAACAAAAACAAGGATAATCTTCTGGTAAAACTATTCAATTTTTACAGTTGAAAAATAATTAGGACTCTACCTCTTTTATCCCTTTTTACAGTTACTAACTGTGTGCTCTTTGTTTGCGAATTCCTAATGCAAGGCACCTGGGGTCAGGTTGGCAAAGGTACTAAATACTCCCACCTGAAATGAATGGGAACGGTGCTTTCAGCGGATAAAGAACCATGAGATAGCAAACATTTAAAAAGGAACAGTGAAATCTTAGACACTCAAAGTGAATAGGCCCTGTTGAAAGTTGCAACGTTAGTAGTATTTTAGCTCTCTCTTTCTGAAATGGGATGAGTCCTTCTTTCTCGCAAGGCTTTTGAACTGCCGAATTAATCTTTCTTTGTGAATGACTCACACGCTTAGGTAAACACACCACAGGGAGAGGGGAAACAAAACATCATTCTCTACTAATTGTGGGGTTTAAAGGTTCTATCTTATAACAGATAAAACTGAAGAAATGGGATGTTGAATAACTGACAAGAGCTTGTTCCATGCTTGTACTAACGGTGCACATTCTTGCTTCAGAACTATGCTACAGCACATTTCTACCAGATAAATCTTACATAAATCTCATTTGTTCTTAATGGTTACCTGGGGATTTTCTGAGTTCTTCTCTCTACTGCTCCTCATGCTCTCTTACCAGAGCATCTTGGTGTTGACTTCTCACAAGGTATCTGAGTCCACAGGAGAAATCAGGCGTGGCAATGGATGGGATACCTTTTGAAGCAGTTGTCAGAGTCCCTGCTTTGATGAGATGTAGGTCAGGTGTAGCTACGTTTTCACTAGGGTAGCAAGTGCTCATAAAAATGGTAGTTTTCAGAAATGAGTCAATAAACATAGCTAATGATTGGCAAATGCCCTAAAGTCATCTTGCTTTTTAGGCATCTGATCTTCTCACATGTTAGGAAGGAGCAGGTATGTAAATGTGAATCCCCTGGGAAAAGCCTGGAAGCTCCAGGCTGGACTAGGGGCTACTCAGTAGGTGGCATTACATCCCCAAAGATGGTGCCAAGATGGTCCCCTTGCAGGATATTTCATAACAGCAACTTCCAAGCACAGTTCTCATCATGGAGTCCCATTTGTCTTTCTGGTTAGGTAATCCTGCATGGCTTGCTTTCTGCAGATGGCACGAATGAAGGTGTGAGTTTTGGCCCTCCTGCCCAGTCCCTGTTCAGCTTCCCCCAGAAGCGCCCAAACTGCAACACCTTAGGCCCTAAAGAGTTCCTCAAATCCTCTTTCTGTCTGTCAGAGTCCTATGTTTTGTGTACCTCTATGTTCCAGTTGTTGTGTGACAGCTCTTAATCTCTAGTGGAACCCTGACATGGGGTGTTAGCAGCTATGTTTTCTCATCTAAGGAGCTCATGAAACTTGCAGATGCCAGTCTTGATCCTGAACAGAAGATGATAGCCTGAACTAACTGTAGCATGGGTACTTGATTTCTGCTTAAAATCAGTTTAGGGCTCCACTTGCTGGTAGGGTTCAGAAAGACTGAGATAAGCAAAAACAAAGCAGGTATTTTTTTAATGTTTGTTGGGAAGGAGGTCACTGAAGTGGGACACAGTCAGAGAAAAAACACATACTTAAGGTACATACCCATTACATCAGCATTTACAAGGCATGCACGTTGGAAATGGTCTTCTGTAATAGTAAGCCACACCTTGGAAACAAGGGACAAACTAGACACAGATCCCATAGAGACTTCAGGACCTTTTTAACTCCACATTCTGTGTATTTCCATTGACCTCTAGAGCCTTGATTTCATTGAAAGTGGATGGACACACCTGTAATTTCTTAACTGACCTTTGAAAACAGGATTAATTCCTAAACCTCTGAAGTACTTTAGCAAACTTTACCCTGAGTTGTTTCCGTAGAGACAATGGACTACATTGCATTTTAAATTTCCTACTGTATGCCTTTTCTTCCTTATACACTGTGTCTTCTGTTTAGGACTCCCAGGAAGAGTCTGAACGTGAGTGATCCACTTTTTATTTATGGATGCCCTTTTGTTTTGCAAAGAGTATGTGCAGAGAATGCACAGCACGGCAAAGGATATAAGAAATTGTAACAGACAAACTTAATGCCAGTCTCTAGACCGGCCAGGCCACCTAGGTGTGGCCCTTGGACCATTACACTGATTACTTTGTTGAGACTGAAGCTGTAGTTCGTGGAATTTAGCCTTAGAAAGAACAAGCTGCCTCTATTTTGATATCCACAAAGGGAGGAAAGGGAGGAGTGGCAGGAGATTACGTTGTGCCTGAAAAAGCCATTTAGAAAACTGGCAACATTTAATTTTAATTTTTTTTTTTTTCCTTAAGAAAATCATGATAGTTGCTATGTTAGTCTTTGAACCCTTTTCTCACTAGCACTGTTGCTTCTCTGCCTTTCAGAGTCAGAAAATCTTGCTGGTTGCTATGTTAGTCTTTGAACCCTGTTCTCACCCAGCACTGTTGCTTCTCCATCTTCTAGAGTCAGTTTATTCAGTTGGTTATGAATGACTTTCAGCTGCTCTGCAAATTGTTATTGTGCAGGCTCCATTGCAAGAGGGGTCACTTGCAGTTTCCATTATACACCCAGGTTTTCAGGTGTTTATTATAACTTGGCAGTTTTCAAATCTGGGTTAAAAATTGGTACACTTTTTTTTTTTTTTTTTTTTTTTAAAGGCCAGATGGGCTTTTCATCCTTTGTCTTCTTTTCCACACCTAAATGTTAACCTTTTAGGAGCTGAACAAAATTTCTCACTGCTGCAATGTTATAAAGTTACTATTGGCAAAGAAATTGATTTCTCTAACACTGTCAGCGTTTTGCGGGTCATGTTTGTCATGTTTGCTCTTTATGACCAGCCAAAATTAGAGGTCTTCTAAATTCTCTGTTTGTAAGGGTGCCTTTAAGCTTGTGCAATCCCTACATGGCTCTGACCCAACACATAGCTCAATTCATTGCTAAAGTCCCAGTGATTTCACTGGGCTTCATGAGCTGTTCCCTTGTAAAAGGGTCACAATGTATTTGCCAAAAGCCCTGTAAGCAGGTAGTGCTAACATTCGAGTGCAGTGATGAAGAGCAAAGACAAGGGAACAGTGGAACAATGCACACTAAGGTTTTATTACAAGATCAAAGATTATTGCTACATTCTAAATTAAGAAAAAAAAAAAAAAAAGGCCAGCAACAAACCTAATGTCTATTGCATGAGGAGACAACCTAGAGACTCCTTTAGTTGAGTTTGGGACAGTGAACACTTAAATTTCCAGCAGGTTTTTTCTTCAGTGTTAGAGGAATACTTGAAACAGCTAATGGAAGGTCAGTGAAAAACTTCACAAAATTGACATGACTCTTTTTATTTTTTGGGTACAAATTTAGGGCATCATTTCAGTAAATACCCCCAACTTGACGTGTCCAGAAAAAGCATCACCAAAGCATCCATTATGCCTTGGTTTCAAAATGTGTTGGTTGGATGGACTTCTTTTGTTTGTTTGTTTCTTTCTTTAAATTCTTCAACTCCCGACCAGTCTTGCTCTGCTTCCAGTAATTCTCTTCATTGACTACTGTGCTGCAGATTCGAGCCTGATACGAGATACATGACTCTATTTATCACTCAGTGCTCTGTATAACATTACAAGCACAGTGCCTAGTTTTACATGGATGCACTTCTTCATGGGAAAAAAAAAAAAAAAAAAAAAAAAAGGGATG
>VWZI01008216.1:1852078-1884719 GCA_013396835.1 Psilopogon haemacephalus
AAAAATACAGACCTTACACTTGTTAAGAGCTTTAGATGCTGCACATCAGTCCTGCTGTGGTACGTTGGGGTGCCCACTAGAAGAGCTGTCTCCCTATAACTGAACGGCTAATTTAACAGATAATGAGTGTATAATGGTGTACTGCAAAGAGGGGAGCAAGGTGGTTGTGCTCATCTGTCATAACGAGAATTACTCTTTCTAATTCAGTGATCAGCTTCACAGGTGAAACTTTGGAGTTCAGCTTGCTGGTCCTGGAAAGTCTCCTAACTGGCTCTACAGTCTCGGTGGTCCACATAAATTTGATGTGTTCTGTGTACGCATATGTGCGTAGATCTCAGCTGATGGAACGTTTAGTCTCTTGTCTTTGTAGCTGTAACAGCCATAAAGTCATACTTGCTTCAAAGCTTGTACTCATTTTTGTGTTTTGCTTATGAGAGCTTTTAGAAGGAAACAAGCAAAACCCCCAACTGCAATTTGTTGACGTTCTGGCTCCCTGAGACTGCCTATCAGTAGTGGGGTGTTAGAGCACCAACCAAAAGCTGCTGACAGAAGCTGTGACTGTAAAGCTTTCTTAACAGTAGGTAGTAGAACATTTGTGATGAGGAGCTCTTGAATTTGCTTTTCTTTGTTGTGAGACTCTGCTTGACCTTTCCAAGTCTTTGCATAATACCAGGGTGCCATACCCTGAATTTCGAGGTAGGATTTTTTTTCCTTGGCAATAGCATTCATTCCCTGGTCTTGACAAATTTACATTGAAATACACAGGTACACTCGAAGTTGCTTCTTGTTGCTGCTGTTATATTCCTGACTGCCTTTAGAACAGAGAGATAACCAACACACAGTTTGACTGTTAGGTTATCTCTTTCTCTCCATTGATGTCCAACAAAACATCTGCGGGGCTATGATTTTTGCTTACTCTAAGAAATTACTTTCAGAGAACTGGCCTGAGTGTAATGGGATGGCAATTCGTGTGATTAACCAAGAGACCAGACTGGAAGCACTTTGGGGCAGTGACCTTCTCTCCCCATTTACTGTAAAACTGAGGGTGATCGATTTTTGTATGGATCTCTGGAAGCTGGCTGCAGTGCTCTGCATTCCACTGCTCAACTGTGTTCCTGCTTTTACCAGTTCCTTTAAAACAGTGGTTTGGCCATTTCATTTGTGTAATAGCAAGGTATTTAAATAAAACTTATATATATACTTCATGGACTCTACTGTACTACTTGTCTACAACTGCAACTAGCTGTTGGCTGAAATTGGGAATGGGAGGTGGAGCAGAGGGTTCCTTGTGTATGTCTTTTTTCCTTACAAACTAATTCTATGACCTTTTACAGATTATTTAAAATCAGATTTTTTTTTCCTGCAGCCTATAACTAAATACTGAAGTCTCTGCAAATGTGATAGTTTCATTCATGTGCCTAACAAGAACTGAAATTTCAAAAACCAAGGCACGTCCTCCCCAGGACCAAAATGTCTGTGTTAAACCTTCCTGAAATTCTGGCCCTATGTTTCCAGTATCTCCAATATTTCCTTCTTTACAATCTGACATGCTGTTACATTTCATAAAGATGACGCAAATAGGTCTAAATGTGTACATTTTAGCTATGTTTGCCGTCATGGATAGGCTATATATTTAAATTTTTGGTTGCTAAATATTGGATGCTTGGGGACAAAATGGATGATTTTTCAAGTGAGCTGTTTTAAATTTTCACTTTAATTGTTTAATCCTCTTTCTTTTCAGCAAAGGGACCAGGTAAATCAGATGTTAAAGAGAAGCTGTGGAACTTGGAGCAGTGGAAGCTTCTGCTCTCAAATTTATCTTAATGTTGTTTTCAGCCTGCGATGGACTACCTGGGTTATTTTATCCTATCTAAATGACAGCCTCTTTAATGAACTGGGCGTAGATGGGAATGGTGAGGTAGAGGAAGAACAGGGCAAGGACTGCACTCAAATGAATGTCTATTTTCACCCTTCTCTTGTCTTTTTTTATATTTCAGGTATACAAATGCTCTCAGTCCAGCCAGACACCAAGCCGAAAGGTTGTGCTGGCTGCAACCGTAAGATTAAAGACCGGTATCTTCTAAAGGCCCTGGACAAATATTGGCATGAGGACTGCTTGAAATGTGCCTGCTGTGACTGTCGCCTGGGGGAGGTGGGCTCTACCTTGTACACCAAAGCCAACCTTATCCTTTGTCGCAGAGACTACCTGAGGTAGGCTACATCTTTCTTGTGCGTTCGCTGACAAACTTGTTACACCTGTTCAGCCTTTCCTCTGTAGTCACTGTTACGTGAGTGATGCTTGAGTGCTGCAAGGCTGAGTGTATGCGGAGGGTGAGAAAACAAATACAAGCAGTACGGAGATAAAATCTGCATCAAAAAGGGCAGGTGAACCAGATTGTGCAGGTGGTTACCCGTTTGTTGATGCTCATGCTAGGGTCCTGTGCTCAGAGGACAAGGAGAATAGAGTAATCTCCACGACGCTTCCTACAAGCGTCATAGTCCTGAGGACCTGGTGGACTCAAACTCCTCCTCACAGTATGGTGATGGCCAGGTATAGTGGTCTGAAACCACACATGTGGATTTCATAAGCTCTGGTGTGGGGTTTGAACTCTCTGAGGAATGCTTCGCTTATCTTTTCTTAGCCGCTTTCGTGTGACTTTTTACCAAGGGATTTTGTTTGTGGCACTGGAAGCTTTTACGAATTTAGACTTTTGAAGCTGCATCAAGAGGACCATCTGTCTTCCACATGCTAAATAACCACCTATCTAGTCTGCCTGAATCCACTTTGTCCTGCTTCAACCTGGTAGCCTGGGTGGGACACTGGGTAACCTGTTGCTGCTTCCAGAGATAAGCAATCACCTGATTTTTTCATTTTCTTGTTTTGCATGTGGACAAATGTTCTCAGAAGTGTTTGAGGTATAACCAATGGAAAATTATTGATGAGCAGCACTAGTCAGTTTATCTGCAGGTTGTATGCGAATCAATAGAGCTGCTTTGCAGAAGTAAAGTTTAATTAGGACGTTTAGGCTCCCTAGGTTCTCAATAGTAAATAGAGAAAGAAGACTCAGGAGTGATTCAGATCACCCATTTCCTATAAGAACACCTCCATTCCCTGTAGAGGGGGTCTAATGAGACTATCTGCTCCAGGCTGAAGTGAACATCTGGGAATATTTCCTCTGCCCCTGTAGTGAAGCCTTTTCCTCTTAAAGGGGCATTCAAGTCAGTAATCCATTGGGGGAAAATTAAAATTCTCTTTGAACGCATTAACTTACAAATTCAGTTCAAGCACAGGTATGAAATAGGAGATTTCCACACACTGATCAGTTCCCAAGTTGTGCTGCATAGGTGGATCGAAACAGGAATCGAGACTAAGGCACTGTCACTAAGTGTTGGTACTCCAGCTTCCCATACCACAACCTGTTTTTGTTGGCTTGGAACAAAAACCTTTGCAAACATGTTGTATATTTGTTGAGCTGGGGCTGCAAGGCAGACCAGGGGTTTTTGGGCATGGGCTTGGACTACTTCTTGGTAAAATACGCTCTTTTACCATTTAAAACTCTGAAGTGAATGCAAGATGAAGAGCTGGGAATTTAGCATAAAGTCTGCAAGGACATCTAACTTCTAAAAACTGACAGGGAGATTTCTAACAGAATTGTTGTGCATGAATATGGGTACCTTGTGATCTTAAAGCATATGTCTACAGGGAGGAGTTAAAGCTTCGTGGGGGAAGGTAGCACTTATTTTTAAAACCCATTTTAAGAATCTTTCTACAAGTGCTTGCAGCAGTAAGAAAACTTTGCTATGGCTTTTTCATCCAGTAAATCCAAATTTAGTGGAAACTTCAAACTTAATCTCCCAAGTGCTAGTGCAGCAGATAGAGTGTTTTAAAAATCAAATGTTTAAAAACAAAACCGGGAGTGATCTAGTAGTAGAGATACTAGCAAAGCATTTCCTCAGCAGAGGTACACATGCAGAGACATCTCACAGGTCTAACAGGAGTGAATATTTTGCTAAGAGATTGTTTAAATTTCTGCTACCGATTGAGAGGAAATAAACTTCTAAATCTATCAGGAAATAATTTGAAATTGGTGTTTCAGTTATTTGTTCATACACATTATTTTGCACCAGTGAATCCAGCCAACATGAAGGGAAAAAAAAAAGGCATCAGATTTTTGTCTCTGGGTGTACCAAGTCTTAATGAAACTATCTTGTCACAAGCATTCTTTTAGTGATTCTTGTAAGTGCATAGGTTTAAACTTGGTATTTACACCAAACTTCAAACTGAGGCACTTAAGGTAATTGCAGATAGTCATTTGCCTCATTGCATCTTATCTACTTAGTTATGCAGTGAACCTATAAAAGTGATCTTTTTAGTGCTAATGCAGAAACTAGGTAAACGTTCTCTAGCTTTGCAGTCAAATAAGCTTTCATATTTAGCAACCCACTTGATAGGAGTTTAAAGAACAAATTGCTTTATACCAGCGATCAGATTAGGGTTCGATTACAGGTTCCGGCTATCCTCTTAATTTTTACTCTTTTTTAACCATAAAGGGAGTCTTTGCTACATGGAAAACTGTTCTGGCTTCCTATTAATTTATGTGGTGCCCTCTAGAGGATTTGTGGCTTGCTCAATACTGTAAAGAGTAAAATTGCTTATTAACTTGTCTCTCTGTGTTGATTGTGTCTTTCAATAAGACAGCCATTCTGCAGATGCTAGAAGCAGTAATGTGGCCAGTCTGGGTGCTTTAACATTCACAGCTAAAATGACTAAATTCTGTGGTTGTGTCTTTGGCTATTTGCAAAGATAATTCCAGCATCTCTCTCCTAGAGATGCCTGCCAAAAAAGGTAACTGCTCCCTCAGCCCCAATCTGTGCTTGTGTTCTGCATTTGAGCCCTGAGATACCCTCTTTGGTGGGCTTCTAATAAATGCTGCGTTATCTTCAGGACTTCAAAACTTGCTTTATCTCCCTCCCTTTGTAAAATTAGTTAATTTTAGTATATTGAAGCCTTGTTCTCCAGTGTTGGGGAAGAGACTTTTAATGAGGTAAAGAGCTTGGAAGATGCTTTGGGTTTGAGAGACTTTACTGTGGAATCTGAGACATGTCAGTCACTCCAGTGTTTCAGAGGTGGCATTCCACACCAAGGGTATTAGGTGGCCGCAGCAGGAACGAGCTCTGTTTTGTTAACAAGGATGAGAACGGACTAGAGCAAAAAAAAAGGACTCAATATTAGAAGTAACACACTCTGTGAAAATGATGATATGCAGAGTGTAATTCCCCCGCAGGCTTCTGTCTCCTGCTTATACACTCTTGGGTTACAAAGTGAAGACTCAATTTAAGGAACTTAGGTTTATGCCACTATTTCAAATCCATTTACAGTAAGTGAAATATGCAAGAAAGGTATGGGTTTCCTCTCACCTCAACGCCACCCCATCACCCCCCTCTTCATTTTCCCTCCACAGCTGTACACTGACATCTTAATGTATCAACCCATCCTGCCCTGTCCTTTCCTCTGACTGGCAGCATGTCCATTTACCAGCACAATATTCCCTTTGGAATCTGTCATTACTGCCATTAATGACCAGTCGTTATGTTAACAACCATTGGGCTGTTAACGTGTCAAACTGGTTGTTAACTGGAATGTTATTACTTATTTAAACTGCAGGTATGAGTTGCATGAAATGTGCTTTAGTTGTGCGTTCTGAACCACGTTTTTGCTCAAAGCAGTAGGGAAACAGGCAGAGCATTTGCCTTTGGGCTGCCAAGGGATTTGCTTTCTATTCCATCCGCTCATTTGATTTTTTTTTTTTTTGTGTATTCGTGAGGTCCACCCATCCCCAGGCAGCCTCCTAATTTCAGGTGCCACTATGTGCAATCATGTCTCTTAGCCTTGCAAGTAAATGGGCAGCCACAGATACTTCCAGATGCACGGTAATGCCTGCCACATATTTGAGATTAATATCTGGCCTCTGAAAGTGCAAAATGAAAGACCAACAATTACATGTAACTCAGTTGTATTAAATAATGAGCTTCCTCGGATGCAGCGAAAATATGAAAGTACAGCTGTGTGGAGCTAGTAGCAATGTAGGTCAATCACCCTTTTCACTTAGGTTTTTAACTACGCAAACCCTGCTGAGCGACCAATGACTACAAAGTGCTGTTTCATTCCTATTTAATTTTGGCAGCATTTTACTGAAGAGCAGGCATTCATGCAGCTAAATTATCTTCACCGTTTCTAGTTTTAACTCCAGCTCCATGACACTAAATGTTGGAGTGTGCATCTCTTAGTAAGACGCAAAGAACATGGTTTCTGCTGGTTTTGTTTGGGTTTTTTTTGTGTGTGTTGTTTTTCAATGCATCTCTTTAATGGAAATTGAATTAGAACTTTTATTGGGGTTTTTTTGGCATAATTTTCCTAGCCAAGCGAACAGATCGCAGAAAAAAAGATTGTTGAGACTGACACACGCTGGGATGGAATTTTTGCCCTTAAACACATCTAGAACTTTATTGGCGATGGGAGAGGGTAGTGGCAGAAAAGTCTACCCACCCCTACCCCAGCCTAGCTGTTGGTTTTGTTAATAAATGTACTGCAGATTCTTAAAGTACCACTGAACAGCTATGAAGATGTCCTGAAGACAGGGGCAGATCACATTAGAGTCTTTGGCTTGTTGCTCTTTTTTTTTTTTTTTTTTTTTTTTGTAACCACTTGCTGGCTTGAAGACCTGAGACAAGCCAAGTTTTTGAAATGCATATATTGGATGAGATTGTGTAGATAATGAGACGTGACCACAGAAAGGAAAGTGTTCAACCTCAAGCCTTGCAGAGATGCTGCATCCTCTCTAAAATATTTAGCTTGTGAGAGGGTGCAGACTGAAAAAGAGTAGAGTTTAGGAAGCAGCCTTTTCCTGTACAACTGCTTGCACTCTAAAGGCAATTATTATTTTAAAAAAATTATTGTGTAGGAGTACTTAGACTTAAAATGTCTTGCAGCCTGGCACTGTGTAGCAGATCCTATTCCTCTCCCATGTTGTGGAAAATAAATATTACATATTGCAGGCATCTAAGTTATCAGCTGTTTCAAATGCGTGTATAGGTACCCTATATGGGTGTTTTCATGGGCAGTGGGTTTAAGGGGGTTTTCAAAATTCACATTAATTGTATAATTTAGCATATTTTAAGTTTTTTTTTTTTTTTTTAAGCAATAATTCTCTCACAAACTGACAAAGGTTTTGAAACCCTCAAAACACCTGAAGAGTTCTTGAAGGGATCAAGATGTACTACAAAGAGTGATGCACATACACACTGTTAATGCACCCCAACTTGCAGAGAAGAGTGGGTTTGATTTAGTTACACTTTGGCTAGTCTAGCTTGTTCCTATTTTAGTTCATCTGTGATAGCTTTTAATAAGAAATATTCAATTAAGCTGTTAAAATGGATGTTTAAGTCATGTTGAAATGCTGTAAAATGTGTATACTCAAGTTTGACACTCCTCAGTAGTTCCATGTGTTTCCCTCTATCTGCTCTGATATTTTTCTTAAGAGCTGCCAATTTTTAAAATAATTGTCTTATTTTTAGTGGCTTAAAATACACAGTTTAATTTCCAAGAATTTGAGCGTTCCCTCTCATAAGGCTTCTTGAAAACCAGATGCTTCTTGTGTGTTGTCAAAATACCTCATTAATCCCCTGGAAATGTTCAAAGAATTTCAGGAGACTTTTCAGATGAAAGTATAGTGCCTCTTAAAGGCTGTCCTACAGCTCTTCATTATCTTTCTGCAGTACGCTGTATTTTGATGGGAAATTATTTTACTAGAAAGATTTTGTCAATATGTAGCAGCTCAATAAATCTTAATAAGTGGGGTGATTTGGGGGTGGCCTAGGTAAGGGTGCAGTGACAGAGAGATGGGACGATGCCCTTGGTGAAAGAGCAGCAATTCTTAGCATTTTCTGTAGCCTATTTTAAAAGAAGAAATGCAACTTTCTTGATTTCTTCCTTGCTAAATTTTTGCTCAGAAGTGACTCTGTGGCAATATCTTTCTGAAACGCTTAAAATAATACCCACATTAAAATTATTTCCTTCAGGAGTAAATATTACCAGCTATATTATGACATGTGGCTTGACATCCAAGGTTTAATTGAGAACTCTGCATTTTTGGCCCGAAGCATAGGGGAAACAATGCTTCTATGTATAGTGTAGTGGAAGAATATTTAGATCATACTACTATAGAAATACTCTTAAGGAGTTCTGATTTCTTCTGTGTAAGAAAAGCTGTTTGAAAGTCTGACTTTGTTGTTTCGGACTGGTGGGTTTGGGGGTTGTTATTTTTTGGTTTGGTTGTTTGGTTTGATTTGGGGTTTTAGGTTTTGATGCTGTGGGTTTTTGTTGGGGTTTTTTGTTTGTTTTTTTTTTTTTTTTTTTTAAATTTAAACTGAAACCCAAGTCTCTACTATGTAATTGTGAAGTTCTTTCTCAATTTTGTTGCACTGTATTAGCTGTATTATTTCACTTGGCTATTTAAATGGACGGCATTGTTCCACACTTTCAGAACCCTAATTTCAAGAATTGCTTTCTCTTTACAGTTTCTCACCAAAGTCAAATTATATTCAGAGTGAATTTGGAACCCAAAATGGGCAGTATGCAGTGCTCAAATGCTTTCTAAATTAAATTGGCCTTAACTATCACTGTCCTCAAGAATCCATATTTTGAGTATACCCTGCTAAACGCGTTGTGTTTTTTTTTCATGGCTAACTTCCCAATGGATTCCTTGGTATGATAATGGATGATGTGTTAAATAAAATCTAGGCAGGGGATACAAGCTTTTATTACTTTTAAAAATTATTCCTTTTTTCTATCAAAACATTTTTGAAGTCTTGGATACACAAATAGCTTAAGCAGTGAGTCTACATCGTCAAGAAGCTTTACGTGTTTGACACCTACTGCCTTGTACTGCAATTCTGGTACTGTTGTTTCACACCTTCCTAAGGCTGCTTTTTGCATGTTCTGAATCAATTAGCCTTTGGCACTTGAGTCTCATTGTATGTGATTGGTACTTCTTAAAATGGCTATGGGTATCAGTACATTTATATTTTAAGAGAAAAGGCTATTTAAGTAATCCCTAGAACGTGCTGCTTTTTTAGTTACATGTATGAATCTATCAATCCCTCTACCTGGGAAAAAAAATGATAGATGGAAGAGCTAGTTGTACCTGATCAGGAAACAACCAAACAAATCTACAATGGGCTAGAGATAACCAAAATTTGGATTTACAGAAACTGCTGTTTCTGCTTCTTTCTAATATCTTGAAAGGCACTAAAACAAATAAAACCCCTGAAAGTTATCCTGGATCAAAAATTCACAGAAGAAGCATCTGATCTTGTGCAAACACTAGTGAGAACATGAATTGCTTAAACAGGATAAGTAGTTGAGATAGATTTGATCTTTACCAAGCCCTGTATCCAAATAAAGGAGCATGCAGCTAAGATGCTTGGCCTGCTTGTGTCCTCTCTGCACATCTGCCTGCTACAATACTTGAGCAGGTATGTGTGCAAAAAACATGCTGCATTTCTGCATTTGACATTAATGCAGGTGCTTGCAATGTGGTCTTGTCCTCTAAAGCCAGCTCAGGTGGGCTTTAAATGTATGCTAAAAATGAAGCATCCCGATAGCCCCATGGCACTCAGTGAGGGGAGTTGCAGGCTTAATTTGAGTAGGTCCTAAAGTGGTGCCAGTAGAGTAAACGCATAATTCTATTCCTCTTCCAGCCTCGCATCAGAACTGCAGCTACAAGCAGCCGGAGAATGTTTGGCACCTATTTTCTAAAGAGTACAGTGGCCTTAAATTTTAACTGCACAATATTTTCCTTTGGGATTAGAGTGAACCCTCTTTATCAGTCCTATAACAAAGTACAACATGAGAACTTTTCTCTAATGGAAAAAGAAAAAAAATCTCTACTTTTATAAAAGAGCAGAGCATGTTCGCCTCCGAAATAGCATTCCTCTGGAAATTCTCCTGCAGGTCTTCAGCAGAGTGACATTCTGCAATACTCAGTTTTAAGCTTTTCATCTTTTCTTTTGCAAAGAAATGATTGTGCGTTATGTTGGCATGTAGTGAATACAAGTGAGAACTGCACAACCTGCAAAGATAAAATTATTTTGGAAGGGGGCGAGAGCAGAGAACATGAGGGATTTTACTGTAGCTCTTCTATATTTGGAGGAGGTGAGAGTAAATGAGTAACTGAGAAGTAAAGTTTGCATATACTAGAAGTGACGGTATACTCAACTAATTAGGAAGACACTATCCTACATCAGGTAGCAAATGTCCCCTCGCTCTTACATCATTGCTTTTATATCACACATTTGAGCAAAACTTGAACCTTTAGACTCTACGTGCAGGGGAATAACACTTTTCTCTCTTGATACTAACATGTGCAAAATGCTTGTGAAGCAATCCTGGGTTTTGTTCAAGGCAAAGCTTCCAAGCCATAAATATCAGCGTACCAGTCTTAGGTTCTAGTTTTGTGAATAGCATTTATTACATTGTAACCCCCACATTAAACAGTACTGTTGTTCCACATGGGAGAAGATAATATTTATCTTTATATTTTATAATGTTATTTCTTTACACATACCTTAAAAAAAAAAAGTGTTACAAAATGTTTGTGCAAATACAGGTTTAATAATTAATCCCCCCCTTTAAATACATCTGCTCCAAGAAACAGAAGAATTTATTATTGCTGATCAACTCCTATAAATAGCTCCAGTGACAATCACTGAACATGATTTTGATTTTATGATAGATTTTTAAGGATTAATTTCTAGGTAGTTATAAGTGAGTTGCAGGCTATGGATTAGGGGTCGTAATAACAAATTGCACTCACTGTGAATTATCGTCTGTCTTCTGTCACTGTGGTTGCTTCTACATAAATCTGATTTTTTTTTCCCCTTTTTTTTTTTTTTTACCTGAAGCCAGGACGGTTAGCCTCAGAGCTCCTATTCGCTCTCAAAATTAGCATTTGAAAATCTAAAACAATTTGAAAATTAAGATTTGTTTTAGATAGCCTTCCCTCAAAGAAACAAATCGCATTTCTCCACTTTCTAATTTGTGTTAAGCGAGTTTCACGCAGAATTCAGAAGCTCCTAGGGTTTGAAATTTGAGGTTGCAAAAACATCCTCAGAAGTTTTTTAAAGGGTTCTCGTGACGCTAATGCCTTATGCAAAGCGTTAAGGAAGGAGTGAGGGCAGTCTCAATAAGGAGCTGTTCTGTGCTGGTTTCTGTTTGTTTATTTAATTTGCAGCTTAATATGTTTCCAAACTCTATGTATGGAGATGGCATTAACCCTAATCCTACAAATGTATACTACATACTTAACTTGATGCACCCTGAATAATCCTCTTGAAAGCTATAGGGCCTATTAATTTAGCAGCGTGCCATAGTGAAGCCAAATATTTAGAATCAGAAGGGCTTTGCCTGCAAACCGATCTTGAATTGCTATGTCCTTGCTTTTTGTGTACTATGCAACAATTACTCTTGCCCGCAGCATGACATTTCTCTCTGGCCGCCTGGTCCAGGAAAAGCTCAAGGCCTACAGCTCTGTGCTCGGCCAGGCATTTTGCTGCCCTGTCCAGGACATTGCTCAGAGTTTTGGTGCCTGTAACAAACTTGCTCAGCTTCTCTTTGATAGAAAGAATGGTCCTTTGTATGCTCCTCTTCCAAGCTACCACCCCCAAATCAAAGTGCTGGGGGGCGATTCAAGGGTCTAACTCTAGGTTCGTCTCTACAACCCATTGGAAGCTCACAGGCTCTGCTCTCCACAGTTTTCCTGAGAGAAAAGAAGTGGTAGGAGAAGGGACAAAGCTGTGTTGAAACTGGGATTTAGAAGCAGATGTTTGTGAAAGTGAATTGAATTCTCAATTCACTTTCTCTTAAAATTCCAAAACTGTGCAAACAAACTTGTCCTGTGTTAGAAGTTAGCAGCTTCAGGCTTCTAGGAGGCTGTGTTCATTTTTTACCAAGATACTACATTCATGCCTTTTTATGCTTCAGATAGTATTATTTAAAGAGTAAAAAAAAACCCCAGCATTAGATTGAATACTTCTAACAGGTTACACTTAAAAGTAAATTAAAATACCTATTCTTTCTGCTCCGAATTTCATTTATCAAAACAGTCTTGAAACGGAGAAGAAACCCTACAAACATTTTGGGGAGTGTGCTGGGTTTAATGAGCCTGGCTGCAGCCTGAAGTTAGTTAGCCCAGAGGACTTCCACCAGCACAATCTTACCTAATTCAGTCATAATGCGGAGTGAACTGCTGGTTAAAAGAGTCAGTGAGCACAACAGAGAGAGATGACTACTTGGTAAGCACACAGCCAACGATGGGTGTCTTCTGGTCTCTTCCAATCTGACCTATCCTACTCTTTTTCGAGGCCTTGCATTGCAGTCCCTGATGGTTCCTTGTCAGGGTCTGGGTTCCTTTGTCTCCAGGTGCAAAACGGTCTGCAGGCTTTCCTGTAACAGCTAAAGCATCATCTTGCTACTTCTCTCTGTTCCTTGTGCACAGGTCCTCATCTGATAATTATAGGTATAATACACATACGCATTCTACAAGAGCACATCCGAAATGTGCATGGAAGGTGGCAGTGCCCTTTGCAAGGCTTTAATAGTGTAGTAGTTTGAAGGTGAGCACAAGTACTTCTTCTTGCCGTAGTAACCAGATAAGCACTTTGATCCTGTTCTTTTCCCTCCATTATTAAAAAACACCCTCTCTACTAAAAGACCCTAGAAGTTTAGTTTGCTCTGAATAAAAGCTGCTGTGTATCTGCAGAATGTACTGGAATTTGTCAGTTACCAGTCTTGATAGAAATGTACTGTGTCTAAACAAATAACTCTGGAACCAACTATTTGAAGTAATCTTACTATTAATCATGTAGTCTTAACCACACTTAAATGTTTTTCCTCGTGGCCTGTTGAAAAAGTAGTTTTTATCTAATTTCTTATGTGTGTGTCTATAAATGCATGCATAAGGCTATTTTAGCAAATGTGCAATCACTTCTTTTTTTTTTTTCTTCCTTTTTTGTCTGCTGCTTATATTTTAAACACTGCAAATCCTTTCTCTTCTGAAGGTCCATCTCTTTTTCCTCATAAACTGATCCTTCTGGTTTTAAGGTGTGCTTTTGGGGAAAAGCTAGTTCTTGCCACCAGCTCCTCCATGCCTCAGGTTTAGCTTATTGGTGTAATACTGTCAATATTATAGCAGTAGTGTGCTGTTGATTTTAGCAGAGTATCAAAAAACTGGTACAAGGACAAGAATTCCTTTTTTTCTCTCAAAGAGAATCAATTAAGAAGGGGGAGGGGGGGGGAAATTTAGAAAAAAATTTGCAAGTGTGCTTAGTTTATCAGAAAACCTAAGTGGAAAGATCTGGTTTTTTTAATGGTGTAAGCTTGGCAAACACTATCCCTGCAAAACACTCAGTAACCAAACCTTACAAACTTGGAAGAACTCTTTTATGCATGCTTTTAAGCACAGCTTCTTTGATCTTTAAGCTTCAGCTGTCCTCTTGTGGAACCAAATGTAAGCTAGACCCATTGCTCTGCTCTGTTGAGCAAAGGCATTGAAAAGCACAGTTCTGCAGCCCATATTATATTCCATCAGTGCCTTGCTTTCCAGATTGGGGTGGTGACATTCACAGATGGCAGAAGTAGACCAGGTAGTACTATTGTCTTTGCAGCCTGCCACAGGGAAATCCCAACAACCCAACCAACACAGAGCAGTTACTGCTAATTCAGCTTCACTGCCGTCTTGCTTGTTGAAGGCACTGCTGCTGATGGGTGGAGGATGCACTGACAAGTTCTTTTCTTCCCCTGCTTCAGTGGCTTGTGTCTGGTGAGCACTGTAGCCCTTTCTTCCCTCTGCTGTGTGTGAGAGGCAGAAGTAGATGTGATTCCTGTACTTTTTAATGCGAAGAATTAAAAGCATTAACAGCTGCACCTCTTTCTCTGACTTCCCTGAAATTTCACCCTGCTAAAGATGACAGAAATGTGACACTGGTTTAGGCAACTGTGCTTCCCCATCAGTAATATTTGGGGAGGAAAAATTATTAAATTGCAAATTTAAGAAAACTTGTCAAGAGTAGATGACATCAGTTGTCACTAGCTGGGACCCCTGCTTTCTGCTCCTGAAACTAAATGCAGTCACAAAGACAGCTGCATCTGGGCAAATCACTCTTCCATAGACTTGCAGTCTTGCTGTCAGTTTTCCATCCTCCTTGTGCTCAACTGGACAACTCCCTACTTTTTACCACTTGGGAAAGAGTGACAGTTTGTGTGATTGTGCTGGTTTGAACTAATTGGAGGATTTGAATGAGAAATTGGACTGTAGGCTGAGAAAGGAAAACATTCCAGTGTCTCCTTCACTTAGTTGTGTACTGAAACGATATAAAGTTAGAATCAAAACAAAGATAAAACAGAGCTGTCTGAGCTATGCTGGCTGTTGCATGTCTCTCCCTGCCTTCTTAGCTGGATCTGAATAACTTCACTAACTACTTTCCTGCTGCTAATCCCCCTGGCTGATCTACCTTCACTTATCTGGCAGATAGTGAGATAATATTGGGAAGTGAGGGAAGGTGGTAGGGTGGTTGGAAAACCTCTCTTAGGGAGGAGTGTGGTGTTTCTGTATTACCTTTTCACTGTATATGTCTGTAAATATTTATTGTAAATATTTGCTTTTATATTGTGCAAAGGTGTAAATATAAAGCTTAATTTCCTTAGCTTCCAGCCGACTGAGTCTAGCCTGGGCAATTTCACAGTGTGGGGGAGTGGGGAACTCCCAAACCACCACACTGCTCTAAACAGAGCAGTTTTCCTGCAGGATTGATTCTGGAGGTCCTGTGCCATTCTGGATATAATGGGGTGGGGGTGTGAAGAGAGGCTGCTCATAGCATGCAGAAGTTCTGGTAAGGGAGAACTCCCTCTCTAGTCCCCTGGTGGGCAAGAGGTATAACTGAAACTAAGAACCTCTTTCCAGTTTTAATGTTTGCTGCTCATTTCTTAAAGCATTCTAGTTTTGCCTGTTCCCTGCGTGTATGGGTATCCAATCTGTGCATTTTGAACGCTGTAAATAAGCTTTCTGGCAAGATTTAATGTTAACAGTTTTCATAGTTATTAACAGTCTTTGCCTGGATATAAAAACTCATATCGATTATTAATTTTGCGTAATTTATAACCGCAGGCTGGGAGAAAAAGTTCCAGTAAAGGGGCAAGAAAGAATAAAGGCTGAAGTCAGAGCACGTTGCTATATTTATCCTAACCTAAATGATGTCTAGTCACCCTCAATGACATTTATACTGAATGTTTCTTCTTGTGGTCCTAACTATACTGAGCATGCTGCTGTTGCTTCTTTAATGCAATCTCTAAAGGTCAATCAAGTTAAAGAGTCAGGCTGATGAGATTAGGTATTGCTTTAAAAAATGGCCAAAAATAATGTGTGTGGAGAGAGGTCTGAACATGTCTCCAATATAATGCTGTCTGGTTTGCTCCAGGTTCCTGGAGTTTTTCCTGGAAAACACTGTGTAAGCTGAACTGCTTTAGCTCTGAGTGTCCCTTCTCATTCTCTGGTGATAGCTGAGGTATCTGCGTGTTCTTGGGGAGAGATGAGGGAGTCCTCTGGGCACAGGACAAAAATAAAATGACATATTTAAGTGCCTTTTTTTTCCCTTTTGTTAATCCTCTGGGGAGATTTTACTATCTGAATTGTGTGCAGTGAGCAGGGACTTTTCATTTCATACATCATTCACGACTTGCTGCAGTGATTCCAAAAGTCACACAAGATGAGTTGCTGCCTGCACCAAAGTGGAGAATTTTTAGCTTCTGAGTTTTAATAATGTGTGTCAGAGCTTTATTAAGGCTTCACCCAAAATTTGCAGTGGGGAGGTGTGGTGTCAGGTGTTGGAGGAAAGGAGTAATGTATCCGAGGACACACATACAGTAATGACTATGGCAAGATCCACATGTTTTTTCCTTTCCTTCCTTGTTCTCCAGTTGCTGCTTAGGCGTGATGCACAAGGAGGGTGAGCAGGTCAGCATCTTTGTCTGCATATTAAAATCTCATGGTAGCACTGGTTGTGGACTTTGTTTTACATTAGGCTATTTGCACTAATATATTGCTGTAAGCTACATGTTAAGCTTTGTGTCTGTTTTCACCTTTATATGCATTTATTTAGGCTTAGTCAACACCATTTCCAGCAGCTGTGAAATGCAAAGGATGATAGATGGAAGGTGAAGGTGATTTTAGTTTTAGGAGTATTTTTTCATCTGCTTTAGAGGCATTGTAGCACATTGATGATCTTTAATTGTTACAATTAAAAAAAAAAAAAAAAAAAGTGTGGTGAAGGGAAAACCTTTTTTATCAGTGTCACCTATGACTGCTGAAGTTAGAGTGGCCTGTGCCTCTCAGCAGAGCTGACGTGAATGGGTACAGAAGGCTCTGGACAGATGGGTGAGCATCTTGTTTTACAGTGTTAGGTAGCAGTTACCATCCATGTGGCCATGGTGGGCTCTCTGGCTTTTGTCTGTAATCTCAAGAAATCAAGCAGCCTAATTACCTGGCAGCCTTTACAGATTAACGAGATAGAGCTGTTATTGATGCCCTGACATAGCATTCATTATCAACAAAGGAATGCAAATATGTTAAATTATTACCTTCTTTTTTTTTTTTTGGGGGGGGGTGGTGGTTTTGTTTTTGTAATGATGCCTTCAAAAGCAGGCTACAAAGAAGAAGGCAGAGCTTCTCCAGGAGACAGGCCAGCCATCTCCTGTTCAGAAAAGCAAAGGAGAAAGCGAGATACATTGTCAGCACCTTTGGCAGGACCAACCTGTACAAATACCCTGAGCTTTCATGATTTTTTTTGTTGTGTAGATGACAAGGCAGGTAAATGCTCCCTCTCGTGTTGTGGGCATGGGAACAGAAAGGCTGCGGACCTGACATGGGATGTAATGTAAGGGTCAGGACAGGCAGAGACAGGCTCTGCTCCTGGAAGGCTCTATGCAGTAGCTTTCTGAGTAATCATAGAATCATGGAATGGTTTAGGTTGGAAGTGACCTCAAAGATCATCCAGTTCCAACTCCCCTGTGCCATAGGCAGGGACACCTTCCACTAGATCAGGTCGCTCAAGACCTCATCCAGCCTAGCCTTGAACACATCCAGGGAGGGAGCAGCCACAACCTCCCTGGGCAACCTGTTCCAGTGTCTCACCACTCTCACTGTGAAGAACTTCCTCGTAACATCCTGTACAAATCTCCCCTCTGCCAGTTTAAACCCATTACCCATTGTTCTGTCATTACAAGACCTTGTGAATAGTCCCTCCCCAGTCCTCCTGTAGCCCCCTTCAGATACTGGAAGGTTGCTATAAGGTCTTCTGGAAGCCTTCTCTTCTCCAGGCTGAAAAGCCCCAACTCTCTCAGCCTGTCCTCATAGCAGAGCTGCTGCAGCCCTCTGAGCATCTTTGTGGCCCTCCTCTGGACTCTCTCCAGCAGTTCCATGTCCTTCCTGTGCTGGGGGCTCCAGAACTGCACACAGTACTGCAGGTGGGGTGTGAGGAGAGCAGAGTAAAGGGGCAGAATCCCCTCCCTTGCCCTGCTGGCAACACTTCTGTTTAATGGTGGTTGATGTGACAAGACAGCAGATCCTCCTCCTGCCTCTGCAGTGCTCTGTGTCCTTTCTGTTCGTTTGAGCTTGTCCAGTTCTATGGCTGCTTTCCGTATGGGTGAGGGAAGCCTTGGTGGGAACCTCCCCAGAGAGATCCGACTGGAGGACAGACAAACTATTCCAGAGACAGTTAAAAGGCCAGTAATTGCCATCTCCTTTGGTGCCAAAATGTCAACCTAAGAGTCTTGAAGTTATTTCTGTACCCTCCCAGCCCTGCGCTGCTTTGGCTGCCAAAGGAGCTCAGCATAATGTCGACACGTCTATCCAAAACATCTGCTGTCAACCCTCCTCTGGTTCTGCCAAAGCAGAATTTGTAGGATGGGCCCTTGGAAGGGAGTTTGTGGTTCGCATTTCCCCATTCTCATGGCAATCCCCCCTGGGTTGGATGCGGGGCCTGCAGAGCCCATTTATCCTGTTCCAGCCCCTTCATCTGGCATTGACACCTGCAGGAGGGCAGGACTCTGAAAACTGGCTTTGTTATGACAGATATCTCCAGATCTTGTAGCAGATGTTGCTGTTGAGAAACAATTTTGTTCCAGCCAAACCTTCTTGAGCTCTGCTGAGGAGATGCATAGAGAATCTCATAAGGCTACAGGCTTTGGCAAGGAGACGCAGCGTTTACCAGTGCCAGCTACTCTCTATATTTCTTCTTGAAGGCTATGTAGAGCAAATGATCTCTTCTCTGTCTCTGCGAAACAGCTGTAAATTTCTCTTCCTTTAAAACCCCCACCCATTAACCAACGCTGGCGACTGCCAGCAGTTATTAGATGCAAAATGAACGATGTGCCTAGGATAAAGAGTTGTGTATCCGCCTCTCCCGATCGATCCGCTGGATGTTTTGTATGCCAGCACGCTCATTTAAAGTATTCTTGGGAAGGAGAAATCCCTGCTAATTTCCATAACGGCCTTTTAAGAAACCTTGTCACCTTCTAAAAAAGATACTTGGCTTCCCCTTGTCTCCCTCTGTCTCCCCAGCTCCCTCCATCCTTTGCTTTCACCTTACTCTCTGTATACAGACTGCTGCACTACCTTTGGGCCCAGAAGATCTAACCAAGCTATTTTTAGCTTACTTTAAGTCAGTCTTTGTGATAATCCCTTTCCAATAATTCCCGGGAGCTAAAAACCCTTTCTTCTTTTGAGGAAGGAAGTTTTTAACCTTACGTTTGGACCCAGGACTGCATTATTTCCGTGTTGCTACCCAAGTTGTCTGCTCCCTCGAGGGGCAGAAAATGTCCTGTTCAGTGTCTTACAGAAGAGACGACGAAGATCTTGGGAGCGATTTGCCTACCACGGAAGATGTTGAGTGAAGCAGCAAATTCACCCCAACCCTCCAAAAAATTGTCAGTCCCGCTTAGTTTTCTTTTCTTACCATGATGATTCTCTCCCAGAGGGAATGGCAGGGGGGCGAAGTCATATTTCTCTAAAGGAGCAATTAACAAGTAAATGATGCTTTGCTTTTGCATTGAAGTAATTTTGCATACTTTGATTTTTATTCTTGTGAGTAATTCTCTGCACAGTACACACTTAGGGTGTTTGCAGTTTAGGATGCTGGATGAAAGGTCATGTTAAGAGTTCAGCAAAGCTGGTGAGATTTCTGAAAGTGCTTCCTGCTCCTGCTGGCTTTTGAAACAGAAGGGGAATCGTGCCGGTGTTGCCGTTCATAAATACGTTCTCACCCTACTGATTTCACCAAAAAAAGGATGCTGACCCCCACTGCAGATGGCGCACATGAGGTTGTACACACCCACATAATGTATGGCAAGAGTCAGTGCCAGGAATGGTCCCTCACAGGCACTTCCTGAATCACAGGATCAAGAATCAGGTTGGAAAACACCTTTGAGATCATTAAGTCCAACGAATCTTTTTCTTATTTTGCTTTGGTTTTTTAAGGTAACTAGAAGTATAATAGTCTGATTAACTATTCATCTGCAGCCGCTATGTAACTTGACTGCATTTTGGAGCTGCTGCCATTGCATTTCCTCATGCTGAGAAATTGCAGAGTTCAGTGGGTTTCACACAGGAAAATTTGCCATTTTCCTGCTCCTCTTACCGGGACCCTATTAAGTGGAAAAAAAACACCTTTATTTTACAAAGTTCTTATTCCTGCTTATTTTGGGGGAGAGGGCACTACAGCACTTGCTTTTAAAAATAAAAAGTAATAATAAAAAAAGAAGCGAACCCAAAAGATAAATTGGTTACATGATTGTTAGTTTAAGCAGCTCAGCAAGAGGCTTGTTATTCTGTTTTTACTATTAAAATATCCCCTAATCCACCTTGCTGGATTTCTGCCATTCTTGTAATATTCAATCAAACCCTTGTTTTGTGAGAAATGTGACAACGCATTGTTGGCACTTTACAAACCTACAGCCCTCGGCAGTAGATAATGAGAGGCAGGGTTTTGGGTTTTTGTTTGGTTTTNNTTTTTTTATTTATTTTTTATTTATTTCCCCTGTGCAGGACACAATGAAATTTTAGACAGATGAATGCTAAGAGAACCCTATGTACCAAAGGCAATGTTTACTGCATGTAATACATATCATTGTTTGTCTCCCGTAGTGAAAAATACTTGTGTCATGCTGTTAAAATGTACTCCTGACAGAACAGAGCTAGCTATTATAGGGTCCATTGCTTAAAAAAATGATATACTGACAGAAATACAATTTAAGAAAATTTAACACCAAGGGTAGTCGACCATGTAGGCTACTATTAAGGGGCCAAAACTCAAGGCCATGGTTTTATTAAAAAAGAGAGATAGTTTATTTGCTACCTAGTAGGTAAAGTTTGGGGGAGGAGGGGACCAAGGGGGAAATAGAAGCAAGGAAAAAAAAAAAAGAAATCTAACTTGCATCCCTTGCTCCCTAGTATGTAAAAAAAAAAAAAAGCAACAGTTCAGTAAGACTTTACTGTAGAAATGTTGAAGTGAAACAGTCTAGGAACGCATCAGGTTTTTAAGCAGTTACTTATGCTGTGGGGCGCTGTAGCACTACGGTGCATAGCAAATTGTTGCTTTGGGATGCGGGGCACGCCCAGTGCTTTTCCTGAGATGAATAGAGAGACCTGCTTAATTTGAACCAGCTTGTGCATGCCTCCATATTCTTCTGTGATTTTGGAAACATTTTGAGATGAACAGTTTACTGACATGAGCAAACTCTGTCTTGTATTCTGCTGGCTACCCCTGTATGGTTAAATTGTCAGGTGCTTGCTCTGGAATAGAACAGGAATAGAATAAGCCAGATTGGAATAGACCTCCAAGATCATCCAGTCCAACCTATCAGCCAGCCCTATCCAATGACACTAAGTGATCCATCCAGTCTTTTCCTGAACACCTCCAGGGATGGGGACTCCACCACCTCCCTGGGCAGCCCATTCCAATGCCAGTCACTCTCTGTGAAGAACTTCTTCCTAATATCCAGCTAGGGGTCAAATGATCAGTCACTAATTTTGATGTAGAATTTACTTACTCCTCCTCATTTCTTCCCTGTAAATTTCTGATTGCAAATTCACGATGTGCCTTAGTCTTCAGAGCGCCAACCAGCTTTTATTTAAGTATCTGCCTTGTGTAATTAATTACTAAAGTCACAACTTCTGCTCTCTGGTGAAGAAGCTTTAACTTCTCAAACACTAAAAGGTAAATGGGAAATAGTTGGTTTGTCTGGAAAATAAACAGTATTGAACTGGCAGATTCAGTAGGGTGCAGAAATGCGCATGTCTGAGCCCTCAAAGATTGGCAGGGCACTCCCCAGCAAGGTTTGGGTTATGCCTGGTAATGCTGCAGTACACCTATGGTCTAGTAAAGACAGCCCCAGAGTGGGTATCTTGGCCATATAAATGTTGCTGTTGTACTGAGTAAATACTGTTAATGCAAACAGATTTAACAGGTTGTGTGTTCTGGGGCCAGCTTCTTATTTGGAGACTTCTGGAGAATTTGGCCAGCAATCTTGAAGATATGGCCACTTGTTTTTACACTTAAAATAGGAGACAGGATCTTTTCTGGAGCTGCTGCTTACTCCTGCTTCTATGTTTCTCATACCATAATCATCCCCAGGGATGAGAGAAATCAAAGGGCTTAAATGAAAGAGCAATTGAATGTGTATGTTAAGTAGGTTTTTTAAAGTAATCAGTTATTCAGATCCCTCTTACTTTAAATGGAAAACTTTGAGGAGTATTCTCTGATACCATTGAGGAAAATATTATGTTTTCCATTAATAATATTTGATCAGGTGCAAGTAAATCACCAAAAAAAACCAAAAAAGTTATAATATTTGAGGAAGAAAGTCCCCTTTTTTTTTTTTTTNNAAAATATTTCATGAAAAAAGTCCCCTTTTTTTTTTTTTTTTTCCCGATCAAAGTGATTAGAGGTTTGATTGTTGTTGCTGTTCTAATTTACTTCTCCCATGTAATAACCTCATTTCAATTACTAAAACAATACATTGTGATGCTGATGGTAGGACTAACACATCCACCACAATGCAAAAAATAACTAGAAGGATTATCCAATAGCACAGTAATATAAAACCCTTACTGTTAATTACTTACCTCACTCCACACTCAAAACTGTTGCAAGCCTGATGTACCCTTTAAGGCACATACAGAAGTTGTCTTTTGAAGATGCCTGAACTGTGAAGATGGTTCTATATATATCTAGAGTTGTATTAAGTGATGGCAGTGGGTGGTCATCATTCATGCTTCTGTAATGCCAAGGCCTAAATGTCTGTTAAGCTTTCAAGATATAAAATTGTTACTGAAGTCAAATATTAATTATACACAAGATTTCGACAGGCTTTGAAAAAGGTGTTGCCAAATTTAAATTATACTGTGCACCATGAAGAAGCTACAAATGATTGTTTTGTTACAGACATAAGTCTCTTTTTTTGTTGTTCATTTTATTATTACTTGTTTGTTTGCCTATTTATTTTTTTTTAATGTTTCTCATAGCTTAATAAGTCAACAAAGCCAATTTGGGCTTTGTAGTCGGTTTTCCTTGCAGGTCCTAAATTCTGCAAGGTGTGGGTGTTCCAGTCTGTATTAAAATGATTCAGTATTTCAATACTATTTTAAACTGTAGGGCTGTTTTTTTTTATTCTGTCACACACTGTGCAAACAGTCACATTTTCAATTTTTATTAAAATATTATTATTTTTTTAATCTATACAATATTTGGATTAATATGCATAATGTATTTCTAAAGCATCCCTTCTAAAGAAGGGGACAGGTTCTGAGCTCAGCTGACAACAATGCAGCAGACTTTTAGAATGCAGATAAAATGACTAAATTACATTTTAAAAAACCCATTGTGCCGTTCTGTTAAGCTGCCCTTTCCCCCAGAGACCAGTTTCAGAATGAACTTGCTTTCTGACTTGAAACAGCTGCCCCTTCCCTAAAAGTAGCAATTAAACTTTCTGGCAGTCTGGCCAGCTGTTGAACTGCCTTGCCATAGGGAGAGCTTGCCAGTGAGTGTTGGAAAATGGCTGAAATAAATACTATAGGGGGGAAAATACATATATATAGAGAGAGAGAGTAAATGGATTCATTGTGAAATTGGACAGGCACTGCAAAACCGCAGCAGAGAACATGCAAACGTAACATTCCTGACATATTTCAGCATAACTTTCAGAGACTGAGGTGCTTCTGGGAGGGTGTGCTGGTTTGAACTAATTGCAGGATTTGAATGAGAAATTAAGACTATAGGCTGAGGAAGGAAAACATCCCAATGTCTCCTTCACTCATTCGTTTACTGAAATGATATAAAGTTAGAATCAAAACAAAGATAAGACAGACCACTTTGCACCCTTGCTGCTGCTGCATCTCTCTCCCTGCCTTCTTAGCTGGATCTGAAGAACTTCTAGCTGCTTTCCTGCTGCTAATCCCCCCTGGTTGATCTACTTTCACTTTTCTGGCACATAAGACAGATAGTGAGATAAGACTGCAAAGGGGAGAAGGTGGTAGGGTGGTTACAAACCCCTCTTAGGGATTTTTTATCTTTGGGAGGGCTGTGGTGTTTCTGTGTTACCTTATTTCTGTAAATACCTGATATATGTTGTAAATATCTGCTTGTATATTGTGCAAAGCTGTAAATATAAAGCTTCATTTCCTTAACTTCCAGCCAACTGAGTTCTAGCCTGAGTTATTTCAAAGTGTGGGGGGGTGGGGAACTTGCCAAACCACCACAGGGGGTGAAAATGCAGAGATTGGTTAAGAAACACTATGGAAGGTATTTGTAGAACCTCCCTACAACTTACGTGTGATTAATCTGCAGTGCTTACCACCCCAGTCAGATTTTTCCTGATTTTCTTGTGATTTCTCTAGTTTCGTTGATGTCACCTGGGCTTGTCCTGTGCCTGGATTTCAATTTCTCAGTGGTAGCACTGTGCCCTGAGTAGTGCCAGGTGCCTTGCTCAGACCTGTGTGGGACGCTCACTCTACTCCCCATGGAAGATCCAGCAAAGGATGGTAGTGTCTGAAATAGTGCAAGAATTGCAGAAAACTGGCTCTGTCAGGAGATGTGGTACTGCCAGAAAAGTCACTAGAGAAGACCTGTGGTTACAACAGCAAGGACAGAAGTGGTGGAAGCTGGTGATTTCCTGTGCAGTCGCCAAAAAAAAAAACCAACAAAAAAACCCTGTTGTAGATGTGGTTTTATGCTTTCTCATTCCTATACTGTAAATAATACAACTATGCTTTCTCATTCCCATACTGTAAATACACAACTATTCTACACACATGTGCAAACGAAAAAGGAGAGAAAGGGGGGTTATGACTGTCGTTCATCTGGTGCCCGCTCCTGCAGATCTTTCTACTACGAGTGAACCTACTGGGCTCAATAAGAGTATTTGCTTGATTAAAAATTTATACAACTTATTGGAGAAATGCTTATGATGTAGTGATGTGATGCAGCAATACAAGCTTTTTTTTTCCCCTCATAATATAGGGAACTCTTAGTGTGAATCTTATTTTATATACCGACTAGTACTTGTGTGGAGGTGATGTTGCAGAGGACAGTGTTGTGTTTTCATCGGTGTTGTCATTGTGGCTTCCTGGGAAACGGTGCCACTGGCTCTCTCATTAGTGCACGAGGACCGTGCAGCACTTCTGCATGGTCACTCCTGTCACAGCTTTGGATAAGGAAGGACTTGCAGAATGACTCGTGTCTGTTTGCCTAGCACTCTCAGTGATCACTTAGAGAGTCACAGATTGAGGGTCACTTCCAACCCAATGTAAAGGTCATCTCGCCTAACTCCCCAGCAGTGAACAGGGACACTTCTAACTAGATTAGGCTGCCCAGGGCCACATCCAGTCTAGAGTCGCCAGGAATGGGGTCTCAACCACATCCCTGGGCAGCCTGTTCCAATACTGCACCACTCTGTAAAGAACTTCCTCCTTACAGCTAACCTAAATCTGTGCTTCTCCAGTTTCAGACCATTGCCCCCTACCCTATTGCTACAAGCCCTTCTAAACAGTCCTTCCCCAGCCTTCCTGTAGTTCCACTGCAGATACTGAACTGTAGCTGTGAGGTCTCCCTGGAGCTTTCTCTTCTCCAGACTGAACAGCTCTCATGCTTTCAGCCTGTCTTTGTTGAACAGGAGCTCCAGCCTTCTGATAATCTTTATGGCCTTTCTTCTCCTCCAGCCAGGTCTATGTCTTTCTAGGGTCTCATAGCTGGACACAGTCTCACCAGAGCAGAGTGGAAGAACCAACTCACTGGAGGTCCAGATAGATGGCATCTAATGTAGTTAACAGCATTGCAGAAAGCCACTAGGTGGGATTAGAGGATTGTCACCACACCTCACTTTCTTCTGGAAGATGACTTTCTTCCTATTCCTAAGTCTGTCTAGAAGAATTAGTTCAGGGGAACAAGGAGCCAGAGGTGAATCTAATTCTGGCTGGTATACTCTCACTGAAATGTAATGATGTTGCAGGTGCAGGGGGGGTGGGCAACTTATTGTCCTAGGAATAAAACTGTTTGTTTGGTGGTTTTTTTTCCTGCTGTTCAAATCAGTAACTTTTAGATCACTGTGGTAGTTTGGGAGTTAGCTACCCCTCACACACTTTAAATAACCCAGGCTAGGACTCAGTCGGCTGGAAGTTAAGGAATGAAGCTTTATATTTACAGCTTTGCACAATATACAAGCAGATATTTACGATGTATAACAGATATTTACAGATAGATACAGTAAAAAGGTAATACAGAAACACCACAGCCCTCCCAGAGGTCAAAATCCCTAAGAGGGGTTTCTGACCATCCTTACCACCTTCCCCCCCTCCTAGTCTTATCTCACCAACTGTTTCATGCAGTAGATAGGCAGAGGTAGATCAGCTAGGGGGATGAGCAGCAGGAAAGAAGTTAGTGAAATCACTCAGATTCAGCTACGAGAGGCAGGGAGAAAGAGTCATGCAGGAGCCACAGCCCAAAGCGGTCTGAAGCCGTCTGACTTATCTATATTTGGGTTGCAACTCTTAAAACTTTTTTTTTTTTCTTTCTTAGTAAAGCTGTGAGTGAAGTATCATCATCAGTGATGATATTTTCCAATTCCTGTTCTATGTACAACTAGTTGGCTTAAATATGAGAAATCATAAAATTTTAAATTGAATTATTTTGCCCAGCACAAAATTGTGTTTTGTAAATATTGGAGGGTTTTAATTGAGTTGATCTGATAGTGCTACTTATGCTTTTCCATGAACAAGCTTAGTTCTTGGTAAAAAAAAAACAACCTACCACCATTCTAAGGATAGTGTGCAATATTTAATTTCAGCTAATGTCTGTGCCAAGAAGCATTTCAGTGGAGCTGTCTGCAAATCTTCAGTGATGATAAAACAACCATTTACACTGTTGGAACAAATTTCTATTCTACCTGAAGTATTTACTGCTGCTTGAATTTTAGGTCTGCTCGGAGGTGCTGTTACTATGTGAAAAAAAAAACAAATACTACTTGGTGTCATGTAAAACACTTATTTGTTGGACAACCATTTGGAATCAATCTAAGGTGAGAATCATAGAATGGTTTAGGTTGGAAGAGACCTCAAAGACCAACCACCTGCCATAGGCAGGGACACCTCCCACTAGATCAGGTTGCTCAAGGCCTCCTCCTACCTGGTCTTGAACACCTCCAGGGGGGGAGCAGCCACAACCTCTCTGGGCAACCTGTTCCAGTGTCTTGCCACCCTCACTGTGAAGAACTTCCTCCTAAAAGAACATCTCTTTTGGGGATAAATAGAAAATATGGAAGACTCTGGAACTGCAGAGCAATGACCTACAGGCAATATCTCTAACTGCAACATGTTGCTTATTATTATTATTCCAGACCATGAGTTTTGGTGGTGGGTTTTTTTTTGTTGTTGTTGTTTGTTTCTACATTTTATAACCTAGCAATTAAGATATCTTAGATAATTAACATGCACTCTAATTATTTTTAAGAGTAGGGGAATTTAATAGGCCTGTGGGAACAGTCTAAATAAAAATAAAAAACTATTAAGTAAAGGCTAGTTAACAAACAGGTTTTTTTTTTGTTTGTTTTTTTTTTTTTGTTAGGAAAGGAGACTCTTTGTGGTATATCAGACATTCGTTACATTTTTTTGCATAGTTTGTTTTTCTTTCTAGCCAGACTCTTACAGTGTGGTAACGCACGATTTGATTCAGGAAATCAATGATTCATCTCTCTGAAGTCTGCAATCTTTTCTTCATAAAGCTAAGGAATATTCAACGCTCTGAGAACTTGCATGTCTAGGAATATTGACATTCAATATCGGCAAAATGCTCCTAATCGGAGTATACAGTGTCAGTATAATGAAACAGGCTCCCATGAGCAGAAACTCCCTTATTTGTATGAACATGAGGTTTGGGAGTATTACTCTCTTTAGATTAGCAGCTTTTTCTGGTCAGCTCAGTCAGAAATAACAGCTCTTATGCTATGGGTTTGCTAGCAGATGCGTGGGGCAGGCACTGCAGAATTTGTGACTGCTAACCTGTATGAATAATCCTTCAATAGTTTCAGGTCAATTTAATACTTGAAGAGTGGGGAAATGCCTTCATGGAACTTCTGGGCCAGAGTCACAGAGAAAAAAGTTATCTTTGCTTGTGCGGGGCAACAGGTAACAAAATCTCTGCCAAGTGGTTGTTGCATACAGACTGCAGCTGCCTATATTCTGCTAGTGGACTGGGCTCATGCATGCTATTGCCATGGTGGTTATTGGCATGACTTTTGTCTGTCCTGCTGTGCCTTGGGCATACTTCATATCTGATGCTGTAACCGTTCTGAAGTGTTTCCCTGCCCTCTGATTAATACTTCTCCAGCTTCAGTTAAAATACAGCACGAAGGGCTTTGGCCTTATTATTTTCCCCTTTTACTTGCATGTCTGTAAGGAGGATAATTTTCTTTTTTAATCAAGATCAACTCAGGTTATTCTCTCATACTAAAATGAACCCCATCAAACTGAAGTGCTGATGATGCTGCAGCTCAGACCTTCTGTAGCTGGTTGCATGCTTTCTGGGTCTTCATTTATACTGGGTGTAATAGGGTAGACAGAACAGTAATCACAAACAGCAATATTATTTGTAAGTATTCTTACTTCATGCATGACTAAATTTTTGGTGGGCTTCTTTTTAAAGGATCCTCTCCTCATCCCCTCCCTCGCAGTTCTTCCAACCAGTAGCTGGCTGTAAAGAGAGAGAAAGACTCCATTGCGTCATTTGTCATTGCACTGTCCTTAGAGGGTGGTCTTCAGCTACCAAGAAGCTACTGAGCTAGCAGCGTGGTTTCCTATTGGCTTGCTGTAGGTCACAGGTGGAGAGAATGAGCTTGTTTGTCAACTGTTACTGCTGATGAGTGGTTGTATGTTCTTCTTCATTAGCCCTGCCCAGAGACATGTGTGGCTCGTTCTCTTGATAAGACATGGTAATCCCACCAGCCGTCTTGTGCAGATCATGGAGGCGTTTAACCTCAACTGAGGTACATTTGTACCTCAGATCTTCTGAGTTTTAGGAGTTCTTCCTGTCTGCCTTCACAGGTGATAGGAAAGGCAGGCCATGTACCAGTGGAAGATACCCTCAACTTACCATGTTGCCCATGTCAAACATTTCTTTAAATCCTCATTAATGGTGGTAATTAGCTGACTGGAGGTGTTGGAAACCCCTCACTACAGTTTACAAAAAAGCTGCATTTCTGACACCTTCTGGAGCTAGAAGGAAAATAAACCCCAGTGGAGGAGATGAAACATCGGTGGAATGGTGAATTGGGCCAGGGTCTACACAAGAACAAAATATATGGAGAGCAAATAAAGAAACACAGCAAGAATGGACCTCACAGAAGTGGAAATACCTGAGGTAGCAGAGAAAGGTAACAATAAAAGCACTAATGATAAGAATGAGGGAAAATTAATTGGAACAAGGTAGAAACAAAGAAAAACAAAGAGATGAACCATTGTAAGGAGGAAGAAAGAAAATGCCTGCAATTGAAGTTAGCATTTTATCTAATGGCCTGTGTTACGTTTGTAAAAACAAGATGGAAAAGGCTGAGGTTGACATCTCAGTTGTTTTTGCTACATCCTGTTTTTGCTACTTGCTTTGTTTTTGAACCTGTTGCTTACAACGTTGGAGCAGGGGGGTAGAAGCTGTATCCCAAGTAACTAGGCATAGGACAAGGGGAAATAGCCTCAAATTGCACCAGGAGAGGTTTAGATTTGCTATCAGGAAATATTTCTTTACTGAAATAGTGGTCAGGCATTGGCACAGGCTGCCTAGGGAAGTAATGGAGTCACCATCCCTGGAAGTGTTAAAAAAATGTGCAAACATGGCACTCCAGGTCTAGTGGTCGTGGCGGTGTTAGGTTGATGATCCTAGAGGTCTTTTCCAATCGCTGAGATTCTATGATCCTCTGCTTAACACTGCTTCAGTGTAGAAAGCAATAACAGCATGAAGCAGCAGAAGTTCCTTCTTGGTTTGGCAGCATCCAAAATCTTATCTGCACCTACACAAAGGCCTCCAAAAGGTGCAGGAAAATACTCCCACTGTGTGACAGACTTCTCTCATTCTGAGTTTATGAGTAGGTTGAGGTGTATCTGTCAGATATTTTTCAAATTCTTTCTAGAGCAGCAGTGGCTAGGGCAGACCTGACTGGGCTCTGCTGCTCCTGCGGCAAAGAGCGCATCCTTGGGAAGAGAGAGATGCGCTCACAAACTCAGGGTGACCTCAGCTTTGGAGGAAAGGCATGAAAATGCCTAGAGCCAACTGTGTCTGTCTTCCCAAAGATTTCTTCTCCCAGAGCTGCTCACTTGTTTGTTTGTATTTGAGCAGCACTTTGGTTTTTCAAAATGAAACCCCCACTGCTTGAGTGAGAGAGTCTTCTTTCTTCCATAAACAGGTGGCGAGGTGTGCACTAGCCACATACACGCGGTGCAACAGGGAGAGCAAAGGAGCTGATGTGCTGGGCGGAGTAGTTAAATACTGTGACTGACTCAGAACTACCTCCTCCCGCTCCCTGAACCCGTTGCAGTAACACCACCTCCTTAACTTCAGCAGCCTCCTGTTACCTTGGGTCACCCTGACAGCAACGCAGAATCATAGAAACAGTCCCGAACAGGATACGTTTACCTGCTTCCACACCTAAGTGGAAGAGGATCACTTCATTCACACTTTTCCATGTTGTTATCGCTCCCCATCACTTAAACTTGTCTATGCTTGCAGCAGTGCCTGCCGTGCTGTCTGCAGCTGACCACCACAGCAAGCAGGAGAGGGATAAGCTGTAGTTATCGACTCATCTTCACTGGCTCAGAGTCGTAACAGCAGTAGAAACCAAACAAAATTCCCATTTCCCCTTCTCCAGGGGGATACTTGGGAACACTGGATTTGCCATGCTGTTTTAATCCGACATATCTGGTATCTGGCAATAAGCTGCAGGGGAAAACAGTTTCAGAGGGAGGGCAGTGAAACAGAGCAAGCCAACTTTTACCAAGGATTTGCTGGGGTTAGAGATATTGCAGGTAGAGGAGGATTTCATCCTGATCCTGCAGTTATCTGTTGTCAGGCCAGAGATGTAATTTGATGACCCCCCATTTAAAAATACGTGATAGTTGGCATGTAATACAATATATACAATATATGTGACCTACAGCTAGGTGCCACTTCTCATGTAATAATTTTTTATTCATGCCTCTCAAGTTGTTTTTTTTTCCTCACTGTTCTTTCCCTATACTTTTATCTCAGAAAGCCATCCTTCACAGAAGGTTCCCCACATTTCAGGGGGAAGCACAGGTTTGTGCAAAGAAGTGGCAAAGGTGGAGGTTTTGCATTATTTTTCTTCTGAAAAAAAACCAAAAGCTATCTCCCTGTTTTTAGTGTAGCTTCAGAGTAAATACAAAAACATCATCTATGTAGTCCTTTTATCCAATGGCTTTTCCTCTAAATTGTGTTATCATGCGATGCCCTGACTTTGTGCAGTACTTTTTCTTTTAGATTTAACTTAGTAGTATATGAAGGGATTTTAAAGTCTAGATTTGACCGTCCTACTATAGGGCATGCTTTTGTATCATCATCATCATCTTAAAAAAAAAACAAATCTACTCATGCTTTTAAAATGTCCTAAGTATCTGGCTGTGACTGCATTTCAGAGACTGACTACTCCCATCCTGCTGCATTTTCCTTCTCGTTTTAAATTTTTTTACCTCTGTACGGTTCAGGAGGCCTCCTGTTCTACATAAATAACAGATAAATTGACAAGACAACCTTGACCACATTATGGCTGCGTCTCCTGAAGGTACAGGAAAATAAGAGCTGCCCTCTTTCAAAGCAGATGCAGGCTGAGGATTGTGGGGCAGGAACTGTTGAGTTTTAATCCTAGACAGGATTAAATCCCAGACTCTCTCTGTTACCTTGATCAAACTGCTGATGAGGGGGATTTTCAGGAGTGTAAAAGACAGCTAGACATCCCTCTGTGATCGAAAAGCCAGGGAGCTCACCGGTTTATTGTCCTGTGTTCCCCTGCCTCGGTGTCTCTCACTCTCCGGTGGAGGACTTTGCCCTGCCTGTCCTCCAGGACAGCTGGGAGCAGTTGGGAATTCATGGCTGGAGGCTGCACAAACACTAAAGCTCTCCTGGCTAGTTTGTCTTGGAACAACAAGACGTCTAGCCCCGCCAAAACGCTTTCCTTTCCAGAGCAGTTCTTGTGCATGGAACAAAGAATTAATTCTTCTAATTGCTCCCCTAGAAGTGAGAGAGTGCCCACCTGGGTTTGCGGAGGGGAGAGGAAGGTGTGGGGTGTGAGCAGCCGGCAGTGCCTGCAGCCGGCAGTGCCTGCAGCCGGCAGTGCCTGCTCCCGGCAGTGCCTGCTCCCGGCAGTGCCTGCAGCCGGCAGTGCCTGCTCCCGGCAGTGCCTGCTCCCAGCAGCCGGGCACCTCCGCCTGCTACTTTGGGGGAAGCTGGGGAGCAGCAATTAGCCGTCGCAGGCAGCTCCCTCTTCTGGGGCGCAGGCAGCGCTCCTGTAACACATCCCTTCCTTAATGCGACTTGATGTAGACAGAGAGGGGGCCTCTCAGGTGTGAAAAGCCCTGCTGCTCCTGGCTTGGAGTGGCCTCCAGACAGTGATTTGGCGACGTCAATCTAGTCATGCTTGATTTGGACATTTAGCGCGGCAAAGCAGGATCCCTCTCCCCCTGATCAACTCCTCAATTAGCAGCCTGCCTCCTGTAACCGCCTTGTTTCACAGTCCCTCCGGGCCGCTCCAGGGGTCGTTAGGGTGAGAAAACGCCGGGGTTGAGCTGTGGCTCCGGCGAAGGCGAGGGGAGCTGAGAGGTTTCCTAAACACATATAACCCTTTTTCAAGTTGTTTGCTTTCATGGGATTGATTTGTGGCACATTAAGAAGCTTAAGGCTTCGGTATCTTCTTTAAACTGCCCACCTTATCGCCTTTACAGCTGACAGTTTCCTGACAGCCGGAGTGTAAGCAGAGATAACTAGT